>CM040819.1:45945483-46542035 GCA_022828995.1 Vimba vimba | reverse complement strand
TAGGAAACATTAAATGTCTCCAAATAATTCAATGGCTGGACACAGTTTGACACAGCATGCTACCTTGCCAGTATGCAACATCCGCATGTGGATTCCCAGTCACATTACTGTGCACTCAACGGCTTAGATTCATACAGATGCCTCCTGAAAATCTCATTTGGGGGGCATTTAAACCACTTTTTGTGACAAATGCGACACTAGAATGATTTGAAAAGTTCTAGCGCTAACAAGTTTGGAGGGCAGATAACTTTTAATGGTACAGTATAAAGCAAAATGTTCCATAGGGGGGAGAGAGAGAGAGAGAGAGAGAGAGAGAGAGAGAGAGAGAGAGAGAGAGAGAGAGAGAGAGAGAGAGAGAGAGAGAGAGAGAGAGAGAGAGAGAGAGAGAGAGAGAGAGAGAGAGAGAGAGAGAGAAGAATTCACGTTTGCAGGGATGGTGAAAACGCACATTATTTCCCAAAGCCGTGGGCTAAATTGGGGTTGGAGTCGTTGTATTTGGTAAACAGACAATAACAGCTCGAAATGAAAATGGTCTTTTTAGAGGAGCAAGAAATCACACAGGCTGCTCATATTTACTGTAGTGACTGCAGCAGCTGGCGCTCGGAGAACAGCATTGTGAATTTGTGAAGGGTCATTCAAAACAAACAAGCAAACAAACTTTTGACTGACCTCTCAGATACTGAACTTTTGCGATGTAATACAGCAATAGTTTGCTCTTTTTCTCCTCTCTCGACCTCTCTGCTCTCCATCTTTTTGTAAACACCTTCATGAGTTTTCTGCACTCAGTGAAGCTGGGGAAAATGAATGAGACCCAGCATGTCTGCGTTCAAGTTTGACTTGGTATATGACAATTCAAGTTTGGCTTGTTAAATATGACACTTATTTTAATATATATGAATGAATGTAGGAATGAATACCTAAAGTATTTAACTAAAGCAATACATTTTGATCAAAATTGACAGTAATATATATTTTATAATGTTATAAAATATTTATATTTAAAATAAAAGCTGTTCTATTGAACCTTCTATCGATCAAACAATCCTGACTTTTTTTGTTAAATCATTTTCAGCACTTAACTGTTTTCATCATTGATATTAATAATAACAAAAAAAAAAGTGAATTTTCGAAAAAAAATATTTCTTGAGTGGAAATTCATCATATTAGAATGATTTCTGAAGGATCATTGAAGACTGGAGTAATGATGCTGAAAATTCAGCTTTGATAACAGGATATAAATTACATTTTAAAAGTTATTTTAATAATATATCAGTTAGAATATATGACAACAATATAATATTATTATATTAAATAAACATATCTCAAAAAATGTTAATAATATATCACAAATGTTACTGTATTTTTATAATTATATAATAACTACTAAATAAATCTAGCCTTGGCGAGACTTCTTTCAAAAACATTTAAAAAGTTGTGCTGACCTCAAACTTTTGAACGGTATGTATAAAACAATGTCATAGCCACACAGTTTTTATATTTCATTTGAATGTTTTACCTGAATCTTACGGTCAGATCCTAAACAGGGCAAATTAGCGTGAGAGCAAAACACAAAACAAAACTTCCCGTTTAACCTCTTGAATCCATTCTGGTCGGTAACGCCCACTTTTCCACCATCCAATCAAGTCCCACCCAACATTTATTCTGAATCATTAAGCAAGTTAAATGTGATGCGGATGCCATTTCATGTTGACTTTAATCAGTGGCATATTAAGTTATATTTGCATTATCTTTTCCGAGTTCTCTGTACAGGCACACCAGGATAATTAGTCCATCACCTGCACTGATAGTACGTACAAGGTTCAAAAGCCCTTGCTGCATGGTGAATGTCTGATGAATATACATGGGTGGCACTGCATCATTCTGACAGGACAGTGGTCGCATTGCCCTCTGTAAAAAAAAATTAAGCATTCATTATTCTCAATTACGCTTTAGTCCCAGAAAGATATAACCACCCACGCTGGAGGGAGCGATGGGCTGGGAAACGACCCGCTGGCAGGGACAGCGGACACAACAGCTGTTGCCACCAGCAAGCCAAACCCAGAGAGCACGTTTCGACATTGTGTCTCTCTAGCGTGCGATCTGACCCCAAGCCCACATTCATCGTCCAATAACATTTTACAAATCACTGCCCAGCTTGAGAGCAATTCATATTATTTTTTGGCCATTGGGGGAGATACATCTTTATGTTATTAAATCAGGGAAACTCGGTTGCAGAAACATCTTGATCCTCTTTATTTGCAGGGAGTCCTGTACATGCACAGTCTTTTTGCTTGAGGAATCATTCAGCTGATTCTGGCTAAGAACACTTAAGACGTTCTAATTGGCATGTTTGTTCATTCATTCATTTTTTACCATTCAAAAATTTGAGGTCGGTCTCTTTTTTGCATTTATTTAATCAAAAATACAGTAAAACAGTAATATTGTGAAATATTATTGCATTTTAAAATTGTTTTTTTTTCTTTTTGAATATAGTTTAACATTTAATTTATTCCTGTGATCAAAGTGAATTGTCCTTTTCAGCATCATTACTCCAGTCTTCAGTGTCACATGATCCTTCAGAAATCATTCTAATATGATGATTTGCTGCTCAAGAAACACTTATTTTTATCAATGTAAAACAAAAATGTAACTTTTTTCAGGATTCTTTGAAAGCTCAAAAGAAAAGCATTTACCGGTATTTAAAAAATGGATTTTTTTTTTTTGTAACATTATTAATGTATTTATTTAGTTTTGATCAATTTAACTTGCTAAATAAAAGTATTAATTTAACAAAAAAAGTTACTGACCCCAAACTTTTGAATGTTCAGTCAATAATTGTATTCCTTAAAAACAATCTTTGATAATCAGAATGACGTTTTTTTTTTTTTTTTTTTTGAAAATAATTTCATCATGCCTTAAAATAGTTTGTATGTAACTCTACACCCGTGCTTCATTTAGTATACATGAATATGCAAATTACTCAGTCACAGCAGCTCGGACTACATGCTCCATTCGCTCAACTTTACTGTAGTACACGCTGCACAATGGCAAGTGGAAATATTGGTTTAATTCAGCCACATATGTTTGGAGCAGAAACTGATTCAGAAGAAGAAGAGGAAGAGTGAATCAGGCTCGTCTACAAGTCACTGTATCAGAATGGTAATTAACTTTATGTATCGCTCTCTACAACAATGGACAAATGACGGTAATTGATATGATTAGCCTTTGGCTTGACTACGTTATCAAACCGCTAATAATGTGTTGCTAATGTTACACAAACCATGTTCCTGTTCACCATCTCTGAGTCAGACAGCTGTCTTCTAGAAATCAGTGTCCTTAGAAACGCTTTGAACATCAGAAAGTCAGTGGAGAAAGGCACATAGTTCATCGTAATATATATAATTCACCCAATATATTGCTATATGTGGTTGAATTTTCCCGTCTTCTTAAAGGTGTTCTAGTGTTCCCTGTGGAAAAGCCCCGCCCCGCTCATGATGGGATTGGTTACATGTTTGTGATGTAGGAAACAGGGGCGGTTTCAAAACATGTTTTTGAGCCTGTCTTTGGTTCACTGACGTTTTTTTAGGAGAAATTTACACAAGGTTTGTCTTAAAGTATATTACAAACACCATATAGACATTATGAACATCATTAAAAACATGATTTAAAACTTTAAATGAATATAACAGACTTCACAAATAGGCTATTTGCTTGTTAGATGACTAGTTAACTATTTATCCTTGCTGCGTATAGCAAAGAAATGTACGTTTTTGACACTAACATGGCAAAGTTTGGCAAATCCAATGAATAATTCTTCCTCAAAGTCCTCATTGTTTTTGTAAAGAAGTCTTGGCAGATTTAATAATAAAAAATAAAATAAAAAACTCTGTGTGCCCATACTCTTGGAAACTGAGTAACATTTCATAAGTGATAGAAGTGATAAAGTGTATGTCTTGAATGCAATGAAATGTAAGCATCTGTCACATGCATAAATGTAAATCAGACAATCTGTGGGTGTGTTGAGACTACAAGAGGAGCACCAATCAAAAAAAGATGACTACTTAGCAAAGGGGTAACAGAGAGTTTAAGGCTTTTTCTCCATCTCTTCAAAAGCATTCACAAAGTTTTCAGTTCAAGTTTTAGTTTTTCGTCTGGTTAAACTTTAAGTTGGAAGTTGGGACCTGAATGCTTTCTGAAAGCACTGCACATTGACTGTTAAATTAGTTCCCTCTTAGTATCCACCATTAAATAATGAATGAACATCGAGTAAATGCCAAAAAGTCTCCGTTGGTTCTTCTCTGCATAGGTGCCTTAATAAATTAGACAGTCATTAAACGGAATGTAAAACAGCAGAAGCATCTCAATTCGCATTAGTTGGAAGGAGAAAATCAAATGACGAGAAGATACGAGGAGAGGATTTTTTTGTCTCTCTCTCCTCAGAAGCGTTCAATGCAATCTCCTAAAGTTTGCATCAATCAGCAAGATATCTCCAGTTAAGCTGCATTGTGGTTAAAATGCCCTTTCCATAAAATCTGTCCTTTAATAATGAAAGGCATCCATTATTGTCAAGAAGCTTTGGGTTTATGTATATAAATGAATTCTCCAACCCACTTATCCATGCTGTATTATGAGCGAGCAAGACGTAATTGTGTTTCTGATCAGCGCTGATCATTTCAGATGTGCAGGAGTTGCTGCTCACCAGCCCAGTGTCAGACAGAGGAGGAGGTGAGCGTTTCACCGCTCTTATTACGGCTACGGATAATGATATTAAATATGAAGGGGAAATATATTACGCTACAGCTAATTCTTTGATGGCTGACAGTTCACCACTAGTTTAATTTCAAGCATCTGCCACGGAGACGACAACAAAAAAACTTGTCCCCCACCTTCTAGTTAGTTGGGTGTAATCAACAAAAGCCCTTTAATCATGTTCAGTTAAGTGTCAGATTCGCTCTTTGAACATTTGCAATATGTTCTAGTCCACAAATGTTGTTTGATGTGCGGCGCAGCAGGGGTCAGTCTCATCTGATCATGTTAAAGACACGTTACTTTTCATCACAACTGAAGGAGGGATGGTTTCACTTCAACAGGCCCTTTCTTATTTTCCTTCTCAAGACCTTTCTCCCTCTCTCTCTACGCACACACACACACACACACACACACACACACACACACACACACACACACACACACACACACACACACACACACACACACACACACACTACAGGTGAAACTCGAAAAATTTGACTATCGTGCAAAAGTTTGTGTTTTTCAGTAATTCAAATTAAAAGGTGAAACTAATATATTTAGTATATACTGTATATACATATGAAGAGTTCAGATGCAAAAGCCTCTACGTGCCATCTGAAATTTTCTTCTAGAATGATCATTTTTATCAAGCTTGTATATTTAAGTTCAGTAATTTCACTTAAATGGCTATGAAAATTATTTGTAATTTAAGTGAAATTTCTGAACTTAAATATACAAGCTTGATAAAAATGATCACTCTAGAAGAAAATTTCAGATGGCACGTAGAGGCTTTTGCATCTGAACTCTTCATATACATGATTATACGAGGGCTGACATTTCTGTATTTAAAATACTTTTTTTTTATTGATTTCATGTAATATTCTAATTTTCAGAGATTTTGAATTTGGGGTTTTCATAAGCTGTAAGCCATAATCATCAAAATTATAACTTTTGCACGATATTCTAATTTTTCGAGTTTCACCTGTATATTTGTAAAATAATTATTTGTGAAATTTACTAGCAAATTCTGATTGAAAATGGTCCTTTACCAAATTGATTTCACAGAATCTATGCGTGCATACATGACAGTTTCAGCTCAGTTTTCACCATGATCTCTGGTTTTGTCTACAGATCACAATACAGTAGCATTATTTCAATGACCTTCCAGCTTCCTCTATTGCAGAACAAGCTGCAATGAATATGCACCAGAATGTATATCTGTTGTCAAAAACCTGAAGTACTGAGCTGAACTCAAGATCTGAATGTTTTATATTATAGCAACAAAAATTACCAAGCATGAAAAACTGAGTCACAAAAGAATGTGATTTGTGGCTTGACTTCAAGGATTCAAGGATCGAGTCGCTGAATCCCAGCTGTAACACCACCTACAGTATCGTCTGAAGGCCTGTCTTGTGAGGTTAGTTATGAATTAAGGAAATAATCAGCAAGCTCATTCAGTTATGTTTGAGAAACTCAGTCATTCCTGATGACAAACTGCAGGTAGTAAGGATAAAGGGGTAATGGGATAAAGAGGTAATGGGACGTATACCTATGCAACTTCTCAAGGAATTTAAGAAGGGTTTTAGAGCTCAAGAGCTAAATACATCCGGTTCACGCTCTTCTCAATCCTTTTAAATAGACGTTTCCGTCTGGAGACTCATCACCTCCTGGTTAGTGAGCAGCTACATGTTAATGCTAATACAAATGTTACATTTCTATTTTTATCTTCTTTATAGCTTATTTTGTCTACTTTTAGTAGTGCACTGGCATAAAGATGACCTATAAACTAATATAAATGAACTAAAATATACAAAACTAATTGAGATTTTATATTTCACAGTGTAACAAACTCAAAAAATAAAATTAAATTAAAGAAGCTTCACTTCCAGGGAACATACAGTAAGATTTGTATGTTTTTCAGCAAGGATGTTGAAGGAGATTTCTATTTCAAATAAATTATGTCATTTTGAACTTTCTATTCATCAATGAATCATGAGAACATGTAAAACAATATTTTATAAGAAATGTTTCTTGAGCATCAAATCATCATATTAGAATGATTTCTGAAGAATCATGTGACACTGACTGGAATACATGCCATTTTACAATATATTCAAATAGAAAACTTATTAAATTGTAATGATATTTCACAATATTACAGTTTTACTTTACTTTTGATCAAATACGTGCAGCCTTGGTGAAGAGACTTCTTTCAAAATCATAAAAAAATCTTACCGACCCCAAACCAATGCACACCTTGAAGTAATTGTACATCATTTTGGATAAAATCATCTGCCAAATTAAAAGTAAATATTATGTTTTGTTAATATTTGCTAGAAAAAGTCAGTTTGCCACCATCTGAACTGAGTCCAAAGTCTGAATCATTTCTGTCGGTGCTGTGCATTGAGTTTAAAACTTCATTCCCGTGTTTTAAACTTTAAAATAACAGTATTCACCGCTGAAGGAACGCCCAACAATGGCAAGTCAGACAGTCTGAGAGCTCTTTCATTCGCTTCTCCTTGTACCTAGATAAATGGACAGTCATTTAACAGAACGTGATTGCCTTCATAAAAGGTGGGCAGGGAGCAAAAAATGACTTCTAATTGAGAGACATCTATCACTTTTGCAACACATGAGGACGTTTGCATGGACTGCACTGAAGAATGAAGTCACAAAGAAGTTCACTTTATTCGGGGGTCAAGAAACGGATCAACCGCTGGCAACCGGCCCTGATTCTGCAACGCCACAGCCTCGAAACGACCTCTAAACCCGGATTAATTCATGCAGCCGTCAGCTTGTCTATCTTTCGTTCTCACTCTCTCACCGTCCTTTAGCGCACTGCCATTTTCGCTCACCGTCTCGCCATATTTCATGATTGATTATTGTCCCAGCGCTCATCTCTCATTCTCTTCCTCAGTCTGTCGTCCTCCCCCCCCTTCCCGTTTAACGTTCTCTCTCTGTGACTCAGGACTGGCAATCCAATTTATATTGTTATGTACGTGCGGCGTGTTGGCAAATTGAATTGAATCTGGGACCTTGTTTTAATATTGCATGTATTCATGCCTAAAAATAACCTGGAAGATAGATTGCTTCAGATGTGTTAACGCAGTCTACTCGAAGAAGCCATATGCTGTCTGAGAAATAAATGAAAAGGTTTATGGCTCCTTTATCCTGTATTTTAAGTTAAATTGCCAAAACTGCATTCCGCTAATGTTGCCGCTGTAGAAAAAGGTAGTTTTTCCAGTTACTCCAGAGCCTCTAGGAAAGATAAATCCATAATGAGATCTCTTTAGTATCAGATTTTACTCCTGAGAATACAGGCCCAGAAAAAAACTCACGTTTCCTATAGAGTAGAGGCGCTCGACTCCAGAAGACGAGACTGAAGTTGTACGTACAGTAGGAGACCATTCCAAGAAATTGATTTTTCCGCAACTAAATACTGCTTTATGCTTCACACATGCATCCGCACAGGCACACGGATACATGATCTACTGTAAACTCCATCTGATCTCGGCTTTCTAAGTTACAAAAGACTTTAACGGTTTTATCGATGATCTCTGGAAATGTATAAAAGTTGCTAACAAAGAGTCATTTACTATTGGTACCCTATCTTTTTTTAATATATAAATTAGTTTTTTCAAACTGATTGGCACCTTTGATCAATGCCAGGCACAAAAGCAAGATATATATATATATATATGGTGACAGGATTAAGAATTAACAGATACTGTAAATCTAGACCAAATGTAATCTAGACCAAACAACTATATTTATATAACTATACATAACTTTACAGAATGAAAATTGTGCATTGGGGACTCAATCATAAAATAATACATTTCTGAATAAATTGTTTATAAAACCATTCATACATAAACTGTCACACTGGTTTGAAAGCAACATTTTACACAAGAATGTTTTAGATAAAATGTTCTTTAACTCTTTCCCCGCCATAGATTTATGGAACCTTCTTATAAAATTATTAATAATTGATATGCATTCTCATGATGTTGAGAGAAGCAATCTTAAAACAACATTCGTATAACATTCTCATAATGTTGAGAGAAATCGATTAGAGAACATTTTCAGAACACCATAATGTTATTTGTCGGCCTATTTGATGAATGTTAACATTAACCTTCTTAGAATATTACAAAATAAAGGTTCAAAGAATGTTATATTGTGAGTAAAAAGAAGGTAAGGAGAATTTTGCACTAACTTTATCGTAACCTTTTAAATGGCGTTCCAATCACGGCTATTTTAACGTTTTAGAAACATTGCAAATCACTGTTCCCACAACGTTTGTAGCACATGAATGTGTTAACTGGGCTAATGCTATATTTAAACAGCTGAACTACTGTATTACGTATATTAGTATTAGTGTTATTCCTGAGCCATATAAGCAATAACCCACACAGCTACGAAACCTCACGTCTGAAGCAGAGAGTCAGCCAAATGAAAAGATCTGAAGCAGGGAGTGAGGAAGAGGAAAGAGGAAACACTATCTTCTAGCATAATAAGCATATCAAAAGCCGTGTTTGCACAATACCCATCAGAGAAGGATAAACACAAAGACAATGACAATCAGTCTAAAGCCAAATTGCAGCCTGTCTGTTTGGCACAGTGAGAGAACCGGCTGAGGGTCTCGAGCAGAGACAGTTCAATAATATGGATGACAATACATGCGACGAGAGCCTGTGCCAAAACCCTTGATTGTTGGCGGTTCATTTTGCTCATCGTAGAAACGTCCAGCTTTGAGCCAAAACAAATATCGGGACATGGTTTATGTATGAGGCTAAGTGAGGAACATGGAGAATGGCAATGCTCTTAACAAGAAAGAGAAGCAGGAGAACACGTGGTCATTCTCACAGGGCTTTTCAAAACTATTAGGAGATAGGCAGACGGCCAGCGGCACTCGGAGACGCTCTACATTTCAGGCCACGGAATTGCTCGCAGGAAAACAAAAGGGCACCAGAAGACCTAGAAAAATAATAACTTTCAGGTTACTGCAGGTGTGCTGACCTTTAAATCAGAAGTGAAACTTGGGACCAAGTCTTTACTGCGGCCACATCACACCGTAATCTAAATAAAATGCAAATTGCTCCCAGTTTCAGCGCTTTGAAGCGATGCTTATTTCAACAGGCTTACAACATCATTTGTTTCTAATAAGAAGAAGGAGCAATGAATTTTGAAAGCCTTGGATACCATTCGGGGACACATTAAACGTTTAATTTTGTTGGTCAAGCTTTTAGCCGTTCAGTAAATATTGTTGGCTTGTGTGTACAAATAAATGCATAATGCAAAGAGCCACTTAGTTAGTCATTAACTCACCCAGTAAAATCTGAAACAAAAATCCTGACATTAATCATTAATCATTAATTCACCTTAACTATTTCAAACCGGTATGACTTATTTATGAACAGATTTATGAACAGTGAATCTATGCTGCCAAGCTTTAAAATAGACAAGAAAAAGCACAATTATGTGCCTTAAAATGAATTCATTTGACATTACATTCCAAGTTTTCTGAAGCCATTGATTGCTTTTGTGTGAAAAACAGAGTTACTGTAAACTAAAACTATTTTGAAAAAATCTTTGTTGATTGAAATAAAGCTGGAATAAAATCAAACATATATAGTAGATAAAAAAAAAAAATTAACTAAACAAAAATTTGAAATGTTGCCTTGAAAACTAACTTAAGTTTAAGTTGGAACACTGAAACTGCACAGTAAAACTAATAATGAAATACAAATAAATAAAACCGAAACAATAATATGTAAAAACAAACAAACACAAACTAATAAAAAGGACAAAGGCATGTAACACAATTACAAACACATAAATTAAAATTAAAACAAAATAAAAAAATAAACTAATTCAAGATGTTAATACAAATTATAATATTATATTCTAAAATAACACTGGTGAGAAACAGAACAACATTTGAGACATTATTCCCCGGAAATTCCCTAACCCTCACACTTTTTGCATATTCACCAGTTTACATTTACATTTATATTATACATTTGATTATATGTTTATATTTAGCAGATGCTCGAATCTAGAGTGTCTTTAGTCACTAAAGTGCTTTAATTTCACATGTGATAAGCAAAGACAAAGTCTACACCATACTTATAAAACACTTTGATTTCTTACATACACACTTGGCTGTTGTTTATGTATTGATGAGTTCATCTGTCGTCACAAATCTGTAGAAATTCAAAAAGATCCACAGTAAATCAAACACTTATCTCAAAAGATGAATTGAATTCTGAACATTTTTAAATTTGACCTGTTGTCAACTGTGAACAATAGTAGAATCCCATGTCTAGAAAGGGACACATTTTTTAAATATTGGAAATATGAGGGGAGAACAAAACGCTAAACTTAAGGCCCATACACAAAAGAAATATATTTTCAGGATATGTTTTGGAATATATGCAAATATTTGAAATTGGCCCAATAAATATATTTCATACTTATATTTCATATATTTTTGTTATATTTCAGAATATATTTCAATGTATTTTTTTCTGTATGGGTCCCCAAAAGTGTCAAAAATATATGTGGCATATATTCCAAATACATTGAAATATATTCTGAAATATAACAAAAATATATGAAATATAAGTATGAAATATATTTATTGGGCCAATTTCAAATATTTGCATATATTCCAAAACATATCCTGAAAATATATTTCAAATATAATTCTTTTGTGTATGGGGGTATTTATCTGACAAAATTATTTGTCAAAAAAAAAAAAAAAAAAGGCAAACTACAGCTACAGTTTTGTTTTACTGTGCACACACACACACACACACACACACACACACACACACACACACACACACACACACACACACACACACACACACACACACACACACACACACACACACACAAAAAATGCATAGAAAAACAAAAAGTTAGGGAAAAAATCCTATATTGACTACAACATAATCAGTTATTTATTTTCCATTGGTTCTCTCGTGTTTTTGCATGTGTTGATATTTTATTTCAATTATAGTCTGCACAACTGCACAATTTGGCATGTTTCATTGCGTTATCACAAATAAAACAATTGACTCGGAGCACAAAATCTTCAACAAATTTATAATAATATTTGAATAAAGGGTGGCTGAACATCACTTTTGGCCACTATGGTAGTCAGACTTTCCCAAAGCTTTCCAACCACTGAAATATGTGGGAATATAAAGAGTTAACAATGGAGTAAACAGTGATGGAGTCGGCACAGATGGAGAGCGTTTTCAAGGAAAGAGCTGGCGGTGGCCGTGTCCCCTGAGGGGCGGAGATGAGCACGCCATCGGGACTGAGGTGAAGTGTGTGTGCGTGTGTGTGTGTGTGTGAGTGAGAGAAAGATTGGATATGTGGCAACAGTCGCTTTGACAACATCACGTAAATATATCCCCCGGATCACACTCATATGCATACATCGTCCTAATACAAACTGAATTGTCATGGGTGGACATATGCGGATGTAGATTTCAGGCTACTTCTGCTGAAGTGAGAATGGAAATTTAGCAGAAAGTGTACTTGATTCCCAAGCCATGCAGCATATCGAGGTGAGAAGTATGAAGTGTACAAGAATCGCACCGGACACAGTTTTCCATTGACCATTAGCAGGAGTAAGAGAACACACTCCGACTGGCGGTATGAAATATTCATGCATGTCAGATCACGAATGCAAACTGGCTCGTTCGCCACCCAAAACCTAAAGGCAATTGTTGAAGATTTATTTTCAGTGCAGCTCAAGTTCACTTGTTTGAAAGCCCAGAGTGCCTGCTGCCACGTCAGCTAAAGAAATTAATTAACCGACTGTGAAATGATATGCAAACGTGTTTTATCAAAAGCACAGCAGCAGCCCCTATCAGAGTGTGTTTGAAAGAGGCGGTGGATGAAGAATGTTCGCATTCTGAAGGATCTGCTATGTTTCAGATAAGCCCTCGCCAAACATATAAATAAAATACTCCAATAATTGATTTTTCACTCCTTTATTCCTTTGTTTTACACATTTTAAGTTGATTAAAGGTTGCTGACATGCTATGCTCCTGAGAATAAAAGCCCATTTTAGGAACCACATTATGCAAAAGCCCCAGTTCACCCAGTCAAATTGGAACATAATTCTTAATATGATTAAGTTATATTTACTGAATTTTAGCACAAGTAACAGCCAGAAACAAAGACTATAGGATACCACAAGTACATCCATACTGAATGTACATGAGATGTGAATTACGCTCATTGTTTTTGACAAGCATTGTCAGAGATTCACAGCAATCAATCATAACTTTGCGTCAAAAGCAAATGTTTTATTGAGTTTCAGCTCTCGGCTCTGATGAAGGCATATTAAGGTTGTATGACAGAGCCAAAAATACAGTATATTATATAGGAAAAACATAATATAAATCATAAAGTGATTGCAAATAAAGAAAACTAAATAAAAAACTTGATCCAACATGATTCCATCACGGACAGACAGGCAGATAGATAGATAGATAGATAGATAGATAGATAGATAGATAGATAGATAGATAGATAGATAGATAGATAGATAGATAGATAGATAGATAGATAGATAGATAGATAGATAGATAGATAGATAGATAGATAGATAGATAGATAGATAGACATAAATATAGATAGACAGACAGACAGGCAGACAGATAGATAGATAGATAGATAGATAGATAGATAGATAGATAGATAGATAGATAGATAGATAGATAGATAGATAGATAGATAGATAGATAGATAGATAGATAGATAGATAGATAGATAGATAGATAGACATAAATATAGATAGACAGACAGACAGGCAGACAGATAGATAGATAGATAGATAGATAGATAGATAGATAGATAGATAGATAGATAGATAGATAGATAGATAGATAGATAGATAGATAGATAGATAGACATAAATATAGATAGACAGACAGACAGGCAGACAGATAGATAGATAGATAGATAGATAGATAGATAGATAGATAGATAGATAGATAGATAGATAGATAGATAGATAGATAGATAGATAGATAGATAGATAGATAGATAGATAGATAGACATAAATATAGATAGACAGACAGACAGGCAGACAGATAGATAGATAGATAGATAGATAGATAGATAGATAGATAGATAGATAGATAGATAGATAGATAGATAGATAGATAGATAGATAGATAGATAGATAGATAGATAGATAGATAGATAGATAGATAGATAGATAGATAGATAGATAGATAGATAGATAGGCAGGCAGGCAGACAGACAGACAGACAGACAGACAGACAGACAGACAGACAGACAGACAGACAGACAGATAGATAGATAGATAGAATGATAAGTCAATGACAGACAGATGAATGGATGGATAAATAAATAGATGTAGTGAATCTACACAATTGTGAGTAAAAACAGTGTGAATATACAGTGTGAAAGGAGTATCACCTCCTTTTCACACTCCTCAACATAACCTGCTTTGAGATGCACATACATCTGTCCACAACTGGCAGAAGAACCTTTCAAAACCTCTGAAACCATCCTTCCACCACAACCCATCTCTACACAACACAGAACCACACCGGCCACACTTCTGCAATCTCCAGCAATGCCTCGCAGCCACACTCGGTTTGGAGCTCGAAAACTGCTGTTCCTGTACCTCATGTTAAATTCATTAGGCTCCTCTGATAGGAGTGTGCTAAGCAAATGTTTGGTAAGCTGTCTTCTCACATATCATCAGCTTTTCGCCTCCTGCAGAAGTCAATACCTAATTATGACACTAATGAGTGAAGAGTGGTTCAATGAAATTGATAGTTCCTGGATCTGTTGTTTGAGAAAACTCATAATGTAAAGTAGAGGCAAGGGAGATGAGTATGGGAGGGAAAAAAAGAAAGAAAAAAAACACATTAAGAGAGATTGTGTCATGGTCAGTGTTGTTCACCCATGCACAATCTGACACAAATACACTTTACTCGAGGCCTTTATATAATGCATTTCAAAAACTCTTCATAAATAATTGGAACCACTGCAATAATAATGTAAATAATAATACTTGTCCATTCGTGGCTGTGATGTTAAGAGTATACTGGGTGTTGTTCATGTGCATTAATGCATTAAATGTTTATCTATGAATAAATGCATATTCTAATTTATTATATTATTCACGAGAACATGTAACTGACTATAAGGTGTATTATAAAGCATTTTGAAGGCAATATAATGTATCAAATTACAGAGAAATTGAAATAGGCTCCAAGTGTAAGAGCATTTAAAAGTAAAAAAAAAATCAAACTTGACAAAGTGACAAATGAAATAAGAGACAGTAACTTTGATGCAAAGAAATCACACTTTTGTCAATGTCCTGACAACATAAGGCTCTAGAACACACCGTATGTTAAAACATATTGCTATCTGTTTTGTGACTGATGAGACGTCTTTTCAGAAGGATAAATTACCATAATTGTGGCAAGTTTTATTATATATTACATTTTAGTACACTTCCACCTGACCTGTGCAATTAAATTGTTACTGCTGTATATACTTTAGAAAAAGCCCCAAAACACCTTCTAGTACTAATTCACACGGTCCTTCTGGATAGCGTTCCAAGATGCTTTCTTTAATCTTTTACTGCTGTATACTTTAAGACTTATACTGTCGTCTGTAATGATTGCCTGACCCCTTCATACTTCCGTTAGTCACTGCTGTTTATCAGAGAGAGTTGTTGCTACAGTTGTTGCTTCGCACAGAACAGGTTTGGATATGTAAATATGGTTCTTCATATGTTAATGAGCTCATGGTTTCTCCTTGCTACTTTCAATGGAAAATGATATAACGCTATAAATACAGTTTGCAATTACACACAAGATTGCAACAGTCAGGTTGCCACATCCACATCCAAGTTACACCCCATGTATATCAATCCCCCTTGAGTGTTCAGATTAACCGGCCCATGGTTGGTAATCATAATGGCATGGATGCCCACCCAGCATCATTATAAAGCTAATAACAGTTGATGTGTTAATTAATGACCTCGAGCATCATCTGCTGAGCTCTTCTAAGCTGCTTTTCTTGAATCAGGGCCAGAACACAATGGAGCACTGCCCACACGCAACAGAAAGAAGAGGAACCGTACTGACGCTGACTCTGCGTGAGAGATCGTGATGGACAGCACAGTAGAGGAATAATGTTTCAGCAGAGTGGGCATGTGTGCTATATTATATACCCCCTCGTGAGTGCATGAATGTGAGAGTGAGAGAAGAATATTTAACGGGCTGACCTTTTGACCTCTGTGCAATTTTAGAATATAAAGCATACTGATATTTCGAGAAGTGGGACTAATGTTGTCATAAAAAGGGACATCATAATACATTTAAAAAAAAAAGTCTTTTGACTTCTAATTTCATAATCTATACGTTATTCATAAATTATTGACAATCTTAAACACTGAACACTAATTTTTTTCCAAAGGATTTCACATGGACAACGTGAAATATAAGAGGCCATTTATTACATCAGCTAATGTAAGCAGATATTTTTTTTTTCCACACTTATATGAAGTTTATTACACGCTTAAGTGTTCTCATATTGCCTAATAATTAAATTAAGTCATTCTTTGGCACTGCATTGAGTTCATATGCTCAGCGAGTTTACTTCCATACATAATACAAAGATACAAGGTCTCCTGGTCCTTCACTTATAAAATTATGATGAGAGGAGGGAATCATCTATTCTACCGGACTAGTGTTACTAATTGAGTCCAGGGTTCATATAGTGATGAATGATTCACCATCTTCTTTCTTGCCCACGTGTGCACCACCTCTCATACCACAAGGTAAAAGATCTCTGTGCGCGCAGATAAATTATACAGATACTCACACTTTTATCGATCATTTTGGTGTCTCTACAGATTTAACCAGTAGGCTGAGGTTTTCAACCCATTGGATGCCTAAGATCGGCTGTTATTGATGGAAACAGAATTTTTGAAAAGTCCCATTGGCCTTAACTCATCCTTTTGACCTGAGGCAAGTACACGCTCACACACACACACACACACGCACGCACTCACGCATGCACACACACATTGGTTTTACATGTTTTATGGGGACATTCCATAGATATAATGATTTTCTGTACAAACTGTAACCCTTCCCCTAAAACTTAACATCACTTTAAAAAGTGTACATACAGCAAAAAACAGTACGAGTAATTCTCTCTCACAGACTCACACACACTCATTGCGTTTGCCATCTCTATTAGTATGAACCACAGGAGGAAACACAACATAGGTTCGCCTATTGTTTTCTTCTGCTCACCCTGCCCTGTTCTTAATTAGAGCTCCAGTGAGCAAAACAACTCAATCGAGGGAGACTTTTTCATTACATGGTGGGAGGCAGAAAGACCATCATCTGGGACGGGACGCATCTATCAAAGAACAGGCTGGGCATTATCTTTATCCATAGAAGCTTAGGAAATAATCCAGCGAACAGGGAACATTCTCAGAACTTTAGCTAACACTCTGCCAATATTCTCTGAAAGTTATGAACAAACGTTCTTGCAGTTGTGTCAATAGAATGTCCGTTAAAAGTAATCTGGTCTTTAATAATGTCCTCAAAACATTAGCAAAAAATGTTATACAAATCGTGAGGTGGAATTGATGTTAATCGTCTTGTATCATGTCATGATTGCACACGCATTCCTAATTGACTTTATTATTTTTGATCACTGTGTTTACATAAAGCTGACAATGCCTACAAATGTTTTTTAATAACACAGAGAGAACTGCGTCTGAATGACGCCACGTCTGTCAGTCAGTGGCGCTTGAGAGGCTGTGCAGGTGCAAATCATTAAAGGGAAATGGTGTGAAATGCTCAAGCATTTATTAGCCATCAACCATGAAAATTGCTCATCAGGTGACAAGTTGTACGTCCTGCTCGAGAAAACCCTGATAGGTGTGATGAACTCCTGGGGATGAGGACATCCATTCAGGGGTGAATCGCCATCTTTTACACTTGAGTTTAGGCCTCATAAGCGATCTCAGAGAAAAAAAATGTGTTGTCGTCATTCCATCGGGACAGTCCTGCATCACAATAAAGTTACTATTTGTCCTGATGAGCAGTTTTAGCTTGTGTTTGACTGCTTTAAATAAACATTTTAAACTTGCATTGCAATAATTTGTATGTATCATGATGAACCAGCAGCAGAAATCACTGAAGGGACAAATTCACAATAACACACATTTAAAAAGTCACACTGTGCTCTTGTTCTTATTTTGCTAAGATTTATGTGACTCAGCAGTTCTCAACCTATTTAATCTGAAGGCCGCCATTGTCCAACACAATAATCGAAGGCTCCTTCATACAATTTCTTCCAGCATTTCTGTAGTAATTGTTACAAAGCTGCTTGTTTTCAAACATTTTTTTATTAACACAAACTGGGAGATGTATTACATTAACCAGCCACAAATCATTTTTAGATTTCTGAACGGTCAAGAACTGTATGTTCTTTAATAAAAACAACAGATGTTGAGAGTAAAAATGAAAGAAAAGTTTGATTCAGTTAGATTATATGGACAGATGGATGGATGAACGGATGGATGGATGGATTGCCCACAGTTTCACCATGCAACAAATCAGAGCACAACTATCCACACTGCCTCAAAAAAAAAAAAAAAAAAAAAAAATTCATATGGCAACTCGCCTGTTTATAATGCTATATGATTCATAGTATCCAAAATAGCATGCATCAGTCAATCAAATGCAACTAATTTGATCATGTCAGAGCAATTTATAACATGTTGTGTTGTCCGCTGTGCACTTCTTTGGCGAGTCCAAATTAAATTAATTTTAAGCATCGCTCACGCTCTAAACATTCCGTACAGAATTCCCGCAATCATCAAGCAGAATCCAATTGATTCCAACATGCCTTGACCTCAAACGCCGTCTGAATTCACAACAAGCTTCCCCCATATGCTTACTTTTCCGATTAATTTCTTTCCAACACTCCGTGACTTCGGCGAAACACAGGGTACCTCATCATTTCCACAGATAAATTGTCGGAAGGTGAATTAACATTTGCTTTTGCCATATTATCTCACTTTGGATTTACATAAATGTGTTTTTCCAGAACGCCGTTGCTGAATTATGCATGGAAAAGGCTCTTTCCTTCGGATGCTGCCCAGATATTCCGATCAGCATATTTTAGATATTCATTCGTTTCACATTGTTTGCATTAATATGCATCACTCTCGACCGTGAACCTTACACGGCACAACAGATACTAGCACTCACTTTCTCCATCCCTCCCTCAAATTCCCACTCGCTTATTCAGCCTGAAAAGAAAAGTGTGGAAGGCATATTCTGAAGTGGAGAGGTTATCTAAAATGATTTGATTCAACCCATATCCCATAAATGATTCACATTCAGCTGTCCTCCAAAATAGCAACATGGTTTTGGGGGTGAAAATTATATGTATTTTATACCCCAGCATGTGTCTCAGCCGGTGAGAAAAAAAAAGCGGGATACAACCTCTTTTAGCCGCCAAATAGATTTTATTACAGCACAATTGGAAATTGGGAAATCTGAGACCTCCGAACTGGAAAAATTGCCAATATGTCACTTTGTGCTGTGCCAGCTTGAGCTGTTCATAGGAGTAAAGACTAACTAGTGTAAAGAGATTTACTTTGTTCTGGACAACATGCCAAGGGTTATTGCAGGCACTGGGCTTAAGACCCGGAGAAAGCTCGGGATTTCTTGGGTCAAGTATTTAAAGGAAGCCAAACAAAGGGATGGCTGTTTTCTTCAAATCCTCCAATGGTACATCGCACAACAAAGCCATCAGCAGCTTTTCCGCAAGAGTTGTCAACCTTAGTATAAAGCTAATTTACTCTACGGGAACAAATCTTCTTGTACGTACACAGAGCCGCCACACTCGTGCGTTTACAGTTAAGCATTTACGATAAAAGGTAAAAGAGATCATTTCAATGTGCATGACTCTTAATCAGTTGCATTTGCTCATACTTAAAGGGATAGTTCAACCAAAAATGATAATTCTGTCATCTTTTTCTCAACCTAGAGTTGTTCCGAAAGAATGTCAATAACCAAACAATTGATGGGCCCCATTGACTTCCATAGTATTTCCCCCCCATGCTATGGAATGGAAAATGGGTCCATCAGCTGTTTGTTTACCCATTCATTTAATGTGTAACTTGCTGTTTCTTTGTAATAATTTGTGAAAATTACAAGCAATTCTTGAATGAAAATTGATTCAAAGTTTTTTATTTTATTTTTAGTGCAGAACAGATTTATTTCCTTACAGGCCAGTTTAATTCAGTGCTTTTCTATATAGGAGTTTAGCTGTCTTTTAATAATAATAATAAAAAAAAAAAAAATAAAAAAAAAAAAAATCCAAATAAAAAAAGTATTTTATAAAAAAAAAAAAAAATGCTCCTTGAAATGTTTAAACAAATGAAAATGAAATAAAATCTAAATATGCTTTAAATGAAATAAAATGCATGGAAACCACACAATGCTGCATAGAGTGCTGCAAGGATGGCTTATTTTTTTTATTTTTTTTGGGGGGGGGGGGGGGGGGGGGGGAATCCAGAAATAAGCTCGCATTTTAGCACTTCCAGTTCCATCATCCTCAAGTCAAGTTCACCTGGACGATATGAACTTCAAAGTTGGCCTACAAAAATACATTGTCACTACAGAGAGAGGTCTAGAGAAGTATTCAAACTACACAAGGCTTATATAAACACACACACACACACACACACACACACACACACACACACACACACACACACACACACACACACACATACATATATACATACATATATATATATATATATATATATATATATATATATATATATATATATATATATTACAATTACAAAGAATATAACATTTTCAAATCTTAAAAGTAAAAAAAAAAGGGTTTTCAATTTTAACGTAGATATTGGACCTTGTATTCATTATAAACCTCTGATAAATAATTAAAATAATTAAATTAGGAATGTTTTTATTTCTTAAATTAATTTAGCCTATTAAACTTTACATTTGTCAACCTTGAAAATACCATTTCAAAAAATGATTAGGTCTTGAGTCAATAAAGAACACAGAATCATATTGAAATATTAATTTTGCCCCTCTTCGCACTTATTGGCCCCTCTTTGAAAAATCCTCGAAATGCCACCGGTAATATCTCACCATTCTTCTCTTATGCTCTTTTCTAGGCCTATCATATTGGATGGACTTTTTAACTTTTCAAAGAAGTTGCTATGTCTTTAATGTATTAAAGATCAAGCATCACACTCGCCCCTTAGTTAAGGTAATATTTGTTTGAACTTAAGGCCGGAAATGTGTTTAATGCTCTGAATAAATGGATTAGGACAGAAGTAGGTCTTTGAAATTTGAAACTTGCAGACATCTTCAATGGCATCCCATTCAAATGATTGTGAAGGCATCCGATGACCAGTCCAATCCAATTCCTGCTTAATCACAAGCTGACCTTATTCTCAAAACACATCTTATACATTCCCATCTCCATCATTGCTTTCTCCAATGGGATTTTAAAGCAAAACAGATTTTAATTCAACAATTGGGACAAACAATCCCTGGCCAATCTCTTTCCGGATGACTTAATTCACATAAGGATCTCCATGTCTACGTGCATTGAGTATTGGACGATATGCTTGCCGATTGCTTGCCAAGCTTTAATGTGAAGTCAAGTGCTGAGAGCGATGTTGTGGAACTTAATCAATGATGATGCGGGCAATTAATGTTCACATTGCACTTGTTCAAAGATGATAGGCATGCAAAATGAGGATCATTCGGATGGATGCCTCCCCGCTGAGGTGAAGCGAAACCTTCCGACTTTGAAGAGTTTATCCAGACACTGACGGAGAACATCAACGTGTGCAGAATGAACACGCAACACATTATACACCGTATGCTCGGGGAATGCATAAACCCACGTCTGTCTCAGGTCAAGTAAGAGTCCGTTTCAATATCTCGAAAACAAGAGATCTCATGCGAGTATATCTACCTGCAGTATTTCAGTTGAAATATACCATCAGGTCACATAGAGAAACTTCATCGTAGGCCTACCATCATGTTGAGTTAAAGACCCCCTGTGGTGAAAATCAAATTTTCACCCTATATCTCACAATGATATGTCATGGAGTGCTTCTCTATATACGTTCTCAAGCCTGTGGCCCGTAAACCATCAGGAGCCATCTTAAAGGACATCTCAATTCTCTAACCAGGAATACAAAAGGAATGTCATTTCTGAGATGAGTACACTGATGACATTAGTAAATCAGTGAGTAAAGAGTCATGATTAAAGGCCAGTTCATACAGTCATTATTATAGTCATCTTCCTTAGTGTGAACGGTTCTTAGTTCCAGGAATTGTTATAGGTCTGTTTATCTTCTAAAGCAATGCCGTTGCCAATGAGGTTATTGACCTTGTACATTTTACCGTCAAATATGTCATTGTTTTCTGCTGAAATTGATACAGTGAGCATATTTAAATAAGTGTATGTACAACACAGAAAGCGGGTAAACAGAACGAATCGGCATTATGTGTTTGTTTTCCATGTCATTACATTTAAATTAGGATGCATGTTTGTGCCATGAAATATACTAAGGATATTATAATGCCAATGGAAAATGAGTTTAATTTATTAAGCCCTCATCAACTGTAAATGATTAAGTTATGAATTATGTATGATCATGAACCTGTTAAATGCACCCATTGGTTCGGGCAAGTGCCGCAAAGTGAATAAAATGCCACACAATCAATTATCCTGTCATTGTTTATTCATGTAAATAAGTTTAATATCTCTCGCATGGCAGAACTGTGAGAGAATATTTTTGATTTTTTTTTTTTTTTTTTTTAACGTTTATTTAATTTTAACAAATTCGATGGGTGGAATTTGAGCATTCAATTTTAATGCATTATTCACTATTTATACGTGCATAACTAACCTGCCAAATATTTCAAAGTCTCATATTAATTTTCGCCCTGTCTCTAGACTATATTGGAGGAAGTAGTTAAGTGCAGTGCCTGGCAGAAGTCTGGCTAATGGTGCATCAAGTGCAAAATGAAGGCAGAGACCCGGAGAACAGAGACATGTGAGATGGTAAAGGTCTCAGATGTGATTCATGAAGTTTATTAAATTAGCACTGCATTGTGAACTCTTGTGAGGGCTGATACACACACAAAAAAAAAAAAAAAAAAAAAAAAAGCCTTTAGTTGGGTGATTCTGACAAAAACTGTCAGGAAATTCAAAAAATTTACAAAATTAACAAGAAAGAAGGAAACTATATTTTGCATAAATAAAATGAACCATTTTTAATTATTATTATTATTATTTAGTTTTCGCATGTTTTATAAAGAAATTTAATTTTATAAAAACAATTTTTAAACATTTTATAAAAACATAAAAAAAAATAATAATAACTGAAACTGCATAAATACTGAATCAATAAATAAATAAATATAAACAATTTTACAGGTTTTTTTTGTGTTACAGTTACAAATGAAAACGACAATTCAGTATATATACTCTATTGCCAAAATTGAGCTCCATTCACTATGGACTAGTTGCTTATTAGAATGCATATTACTAGGATATTGGCTGTTTATTAGTACTTATAAAGCTATATATATATATATATATATATATATATATATATATATATATATATATATATATATATATATATATATATATATATATATCTCCTGCATTTTTTCAAATACTATCAGGTATAAAACTGTGTGGAACCTTCTGCTTTAACAGAATTCCCTGGAGAACTATATATAATTCACCATTTTCCTGCCAATCGTCCCTGAATCAATACATCCCTAAAGACAATGATAGGCAGACATGGAACTCTACAGGTTTGCTCTTTGACTCTCTCTCGTGGAGAACAGATCGGTCTCCTTGTGTCAACCCAAACACACAGGTCCACCGGGACTTCAGTGGTATTTCATGGAATTCCTGATCCATGCATTCAGAATTCTTATGTGCACCAGTGAACTTAATTTCATCGGCTGGTGAGTGGAGAACTCTAGTCTGGCTGGGCTTCTAGTTTACTTCACGTGAAGAGACTAGAAACACACAGAATACCACACACACTCTTATATCTCAAGATAACAGAATAAATAAACATGTTCAATGAATTCATTATATACGCGTCTCATTAAGGGAATCATTATTGAGGTGCTTATCTGTCAATCATCAAAACGTCGCTGCAATGCAATATTTACATTGTTTCCAAGGATCCTGTCAAGTCTTGGATCTTCAGATGATGTCATGTATTTGATGCAGAGACTAGTTGTCATAACATCAATATGCAGAGATATTTCTGAACACTTCAGGTATAGAATATAGCATGTAATCTAGCAGTGTAATAATCAATGAAATAGGCATGTGAGATGTAACCATGCTATAACTCTTAAAAAGTCAAATATTTAAACATAAACTGTCAAAACTACACAGTAATGTTACATTAAAAATATAACATAATATCTAAACATCCTTAAAAAAGATTAACTTAACATGATAAGTGAAATTGTGTAAGAAAACACAGAGTTCTGCCATGAAACTCTAGATGGCGCAGGCTAACAGGTTATTAATTCATTCTGCTTGTGATCACATCATTCTCTAAAGGGAGCAGCTGATTGGTTCCTGCTGTATCAGTAGCCAATGAGCTCGCTGCTCAACCTTTAAATACTTGGTCAGCGTTTGCTGTGGCAGTGCGCTTTCAGAAACCCCTCTCCTTCCCTAGCTCCACCTGTATAGATCTGCTACAGGTAATTCACGTATGCTACATTATTGAGACGCAGCGTGTTGTGTGTGTATTGGCAGTAGCAAGTCCAGCACTTGTTCTGCAGCAGCAGCAATAACCAACAACAGCAGCAGCATAGCAGATCTATTACATTAAATATTTCGAGTGCCGTTTTTGCAGTACATGTTGATATGAACTATAAGTGGGCAATGTTTCTTCATTTTTATACATAGCACAGACTGCTTAAAAAGTAATGGCTGCTTATGAAAGTTTCATAAAATTTATATCATGCAAAATGTTTCTCCTCCAACGGTGATCAATATAAAGGCAAAACTCATGAATATTCAATGTGCAATATGCTCTGTTCACCTTCCTCTGTCCAAGAGTACAAGTCAGATGACTAGGATAGATTCTAGGACAATGGCCATAAACAAATATGATTACTTCTACACATTTAAATATTAAATGTGCTGTGGCGATCGTGATGGTAAAGAGAGTGTAATATGAAATGAGGGTTCACTTCATAACAAGACGTTGGACGTGTCTTAGGAAACTCTTAATTAAGAAACTTCTCTGATTTGAGCGTTCAGTTTTTAAGGGCCAGGGGCTCCAACTGAACATCAACACTTAATTAAACCCATGTGAGAAACATGCATATGGCCATGCACTATATTACATATTATATGCATCATTTAAATCTTACATTTAGGAATTTACTATTTTCCAAAATGCATTATTTAATTTATCTCACATATACATAGACATAGACATAGACACTAAAGCTCATAAAGGCCACATTCCTTCAAATAAAAATTAAGTAAAACAGTTATAAAGTGAAATATTATTACAATTTGAATATACTGTAAAATGTAATTTATTCATGTGGTAAAGCTGAATTTTCAGCATCATTACTCCAGTCTTCAGTGTCATATGATCCTTCAGAAATCATTCTAATATGATGATTTGATGCTCAAGAAACATTATTATCATCAATAAATGTTCTTTTTTTTTTTTTCACTGACTCCAAACATTTGATCTATTTTTCTAATGTAAATGATAATAAAATAGGAAACTCTTGGGTGGAGTTTGGGTATGTTATGTTTTTTTTCTTTTTCTTTTTTCTAACCAACTGTTTTATTTACTTGCCAAAGTCAATTTTGTCCACATTAGGCACTTGGCAAGTATTAATTTTGGACTCTAGCTAACTTCTGATCAGATTTCCAACAGCCAGTAAAACTAGCCAAGAGTGTAAATGAAAGCTAGCAATCCGAATACCTCACAATTCCCTGACAATTCCCCCTCAGTTCACCCGGAAGATGGAAGGAGACACAAAACAAGCCACAGAAGTACTTCAGCAAGATAGCAGACGTCATACAGGCGATTCGCACTTTCTGTACTGAAGGACAACATGGGGACATCATGCAGTCATGACAGCACAGGAATACACACACGATCAATACAGACAGGTTTCTACAACATTACAAACGATCAGGGCAGAGCAAGGACACTCGTCACACACTGACTGCAGCACTCAACAGAGGGATGAGGACACACGTTACACAATGAACAGCACAGTTAAGAACAATCACCAGAACTGTGTACACAGATCTCTGCTAAACGAGAGAAAGTCAAGTTAATTAAATTTACTCTAAATAGTGCTTCTCACAATGCACATAGCTTTAGAGAAAACTGCAGTAATAATATCTTAAATTATATAATGTCCTGCTTTAGCGATTCCATTTAAAGCTTCATTACAAAATGATGCCTTAATATATTTGTCTGTAAGTTTTTTTATCATTGTGGGTTAGGTTGTGTACACAGACTGCAGACACAAAATTATGTTAAAAAACCTGTAAAAGTGGATTTTGCATAACTGGTGACCTTTAAATCTCACAGTAGCGGAGTCATGGTAAACCCCTAAAACAAAAGAAAAATGAGAATTTATATTTTGCAAGCTGTTTTGCATCACAAGTATCATGAAATATTTTTAGTTTTGAGTTGTTGTTTTTTTTGTTGTTGTTGTTGTAGTCTTCAGATTATGTATTCCTATAATTCTAAACAATGACTCTAATTAAATTTATATTACAGTAATTGTCACGTTTTGGTTCCCTTTCAAGGGAACTCGCGTTGCGTCGAGTTTGACGCTATGGGAACGCTTTGCGTGATGACGTCTTGAAGCACATGTAAAATCAGTCCAATGGTGTGGCGGAACGTCAGAGGCGGGTGACGTCACGTACCAGGAAGCTATAAAAGCCGGCCCGAAACAGAAAACGAAAGCTTTCTGAGTCTTCAGTTGCGCTCTGTGTGAAATCTGTCTGTATATTTGGTGTTGTCTGTCTATATCATATATATATATATATTCAGTATGGCGAGCGAGCAGCAGTTTAGAGTGTGTGTCCATCCCTGCCAGCGTTATTTAACGGGAGGTGACACACACACTCTTTGTGTTGTTTGTTTGGGAGAGGAGCATGCCCAGTCAGCACTCGAGGGTGGTGACTGTGTGCATTGCTGTGCGCTTCCATTGCGTACGCTCCGATCCCGCTTGGCTCGGTTCAATCCCGACCACGCTCCCCAGGGCTCGGGTCCCGCCGCTGCCGAGGCACGGCGTCGATCTCAGACCTGGGGTTCACAGATGGATTTATCAGTGGATGTTGAGACGGGCTCTGCCTTATCTCAGCATCCGTCTGATAGATCCAGTGCCTCTTATCAGGGTGTGGAAGCACGCGCTGCGGTTTCTTCCCCCCCAATAGAGGTACCAGTACTGCAACTATCCAGCTCTGAGGAGTTGGATGTTGTGAGTATTGTAGCTGAGTCTGAGGATTCGCCACCTCAGTCTCATGCGTTTGAGGAACTGCTCGTTGTCATTACTAGAGCTGTTGACAGACTGTCTATTGAGTGGCCAGAAGATAGGCAGGACGTTCGTTCGAAAAGTAAGCTCGACGAACGCTTCCTGCCATCTCGTGCGCAGCCCCAGCGCAGGAGCCTGCCGTTTTTCCCCGATCTCCACACCGAGGTGTCGAGATCGTGGGCGAAACCAGTGTCATATCGAGTGTATACTGCACAAACATCACACTATTCATCCATTCACAATTATAAAGAGCATGGTTATGGGGAGATGCCGAAGGTGGAAGAGACGCTCGCGAGCTATCTCTCTCCAGCAACGGCATCTTCTCTGAAGGCTCCTGCACTTCCATCCAAGCCAGTAAAAGTTACTTCTTCCCTGGTTCATAAAGCTTATGCCGCCGCCGGTCAAGCTGCAGCGTGTTTACATACAATGTCCATAATGCAGGCTTACCAGGCTGAGTTATTGGGTGATTTTGAGGAGGGCGGGGGTATTAGTGCTGATACGGTGTCTGAACTGCGTAGAGCCACGGATTTGTCTCTCAGGGCCACCAAGGAGACGGCTAAATCCATCGGCCGCTCTATGGCAGCCCTGGTGGCCACTGAGAGGCATCTGTGGCTTAACTTAAGTGACATAAAGGACAAAGAAAAACATGTTCTTTTAGATGCACCAGTATCCACGCAAGGGTTATTTGGAGACGCAGTTAATAGTGCTGTAGCGAAGTCACAAGAAGCTTCAAAACAGGCAGCTGCACTTCAGAAACGTATCCCCCACCGTTCTTTCTATGAGGCTGCTGAGCGGGAGCAGCCTCACTCCTCTAAAAAGAGCGCTGAGCACCGCGCCACTCAGAAACAGAGCGTTTCCTCCCGTGCTCCCCCACAAAAATCTCGGGGACACGGAGGGCGCTCTCAAACCCAGCAGTCTTCGAGGGGTAAAACGGATCTGCGGACCGTTATTACCGCCAAGAAGGCTGCTGGGAAAAAGTCCTGATGTCTGAGGGCTCAGGACAAATGAGGGTAGTCCCCCCGAAGCAGAGCAGTTAACACCTCTTTTCACGGTGCCCGTCTCTCTTCGGTGCCCTCAGGGGACCGTTCTGCCAACCCTGCCGCCTCCGGCGTTACAGGGCGCAGCGGTCTCCGGCGAGCACATATCTCAAGGTCCACCCGGAAACGTAGTGGCCTCGGGATGCCCGCCCCCTCTGAGGAGGGTGCTAGAGCAGTCTGTTTGGTCGTTCCCTGCCGGTGCGCCGTTACAGGGCGACGAACCGACTGCTCAACAGCAGGAGAAAAATACGGTGCCGTCTCTCTTCGGTGCCCTCAGGGGACCGTTCTGCCAACCCTGCCGCCTCCGGTGTTACAGGGCGCAGCGGTCTCCGGCGAGCACATATCTCAAGGTCCACCCGGAAACGTAGTGGCCTCGGGATGCCCGCCCCCTCTGAGGAGGGTGCTAGAGCAGTCTGTTTGGTCGTTCCCTGCCGGTGCGCCGTTACAGGGCGACGAACCGACTACTCAACAGCAACAAAATCCAGAAACCAGTCTCGAGAGACTGGTACCTCTAGTAGAATCTTTGACAGCGTGGAAGCTACTGTCAAATGTTTCTCGTTGGGTCCTGCAGACCGTGGAAAAAGGGTATTAGATACAATTCTAGTAACGCCCACCGCGGTTTATGGGGGTCCTGCCCACAATGGTGGGCCCCGAGCAGGTTCTGGTTATGGAACAGGAAGTAAACACTCTGTTAGAGAAAGGGGCCATAGAATATGTACCTCCCTCCAACAGGGAAACCGGGTTTTACAGCCGGTACTTCATAGTTCCAAAGTAGGACGGGGGATTGCGTCCCATTTTAGGTCTTCGAGTTGTCATGCAGCTCAAGTTCAAAATGTTAACATTGAGACAATCGTGCCACAGATTAGTCCGAGGACTGGTTTGTCACGATAGACCTCAAGGACGCATATTTCCTTCCGTCCGTGACATTGGAAGTTCCTGAGGTTTGCTTTCGGGGGCAAAGCATACCAATATCGAGTTCTTCCATTCGGCCTGGCTTTATCACCCCGCACTTTCACCAAATGCGTGGATGCAGCTTTGGCGCCTCTGCGCCTCCGGGGTATTCGCATCACGAACTACATCGACGATTGGTTGATTTTAGCTCAGTCGCATTAGATGGCGGTTCAACATCGAGATGTTGTTCTCGCCCATATGAAAGAGTTGGGGTTACGGCTGAACGCCAAGAAGAGTGTGCTTTCTCCACTCCAGAGGACCACTTTTTAGGCGTGGTTTGGGATTCAGTGTCGATGCAGGCGCGCCTGTCATCGCCACGCTTCGATCCTGGCAGCTGTGAGAAGTGTAAAGCTAGGCCAGCTACTCACTGTCAAACAGTTCCAGAGACTGTTGGGTCTCATGGCAGCAGCTTCCAACGGGATACCTTTTGGACTGCTGCACATGAGGCCCCTGCAGTGGTGGCTCAGGACCAGAGGGTTTTTCCCCGAGGGGCAACCCATTTCGCACAATCAAGGTCACGCGGTGATGCCTACGTGCCTTGGTTATGTGGAAGAAACCTTGGTTCCTGTCCCAGGGCCCAGTGCGGGGAGCTCCTTGTCGTCGCAAACTGCTAACGACGGATGCTTCCCTCACGGGTTGGGGAGCGATCCTGAGGGTCGCTCATCTCAAGGTCTGTGGGAAGACCATCATCGTTCCTGGCATTTCAATCGCCTAGAGATGTTAGCTGTCTTCCGGGCTCTGAGGAGCTTTATCACAGGTCTCAGGGGACACCATGTGTAGTACATACGGACAACACGTCGGTAGTCGCCTATATCAAGGGGGTTTGCGCTGGCACGCCATATCCTCTTGTGGTCCCAGGGGAAGTTGCTGTCACTCAAGGCAGCCTACATCCCCGGGGTCCAGAATATAGGAGCAGACACTCTGTCGAGACAGGGGCCGAGGCCCGGGGAATGGTGGCTCCACCCCCGAGGTGGTGGAGCTGATATGGAAATTATAAGTGGGTCTGTTTGCGTCTCGAGAGACGTCTCACTGTCCACTTTGGTTCTCCCTCACGCATCCAGCTCCTTTGGACTGGATGCTATGGTGCAGACGTGGCCGAGGCTACGTCTGTACGCTTTTCCCCCAGTTGCTCTGCTCCCGGGAGTTCTGGAGAGAGTTCGCAGGGACCGGGTTTGCCTGCTTCTTATAGCCCCGCGCTGGCCGGGCAGAGTATGGTTTCCCGATCTTGTGTCGCTCCTCGACGGGCCTCCTCTGGAGCTACCCGTCAGGAGGGACCTTCTGTCCCAGGCGGAGGGCTCGATATTTCACCCCCGCCCAGAACTGTGGAACCTGTGGGCTTGGCCTCTGAGGGGGCCCAGCTCATAGAGTCAGGTCTCTCAACTGAGGTTGTTGAGACCATTCTACAGTCCAGAGCTCCCTCCACGAGGAAACTTTATGCCCTGAACTGGAGAGTATTCACCTCTTTGTGTAGTGACCGTCGGTTGGATCCAGTCAACTGCCCAATTGGTACAGTTCTGGAGTTCCTGCAGGACCGGTTCACTGCAGGTCTGACCCCGTCCACCTTAAAGGTTTATGTGGCGGCCATAGGTGCTTACCACATTCCTTTGGGTGGAATGTCTGTGGGGAAAGACCCCTTTGGTATCTCGTTTCCCTCGTGGCACTTGGAGGTCCTCCTCCCTTTCGAAATCGGACCAGGAGGCTAATAATTTGCTTGCCCTGTTCGGGCGTTAGACGCGTATGTCCACAGAGCTGCCCTGTGGCGTAAAAGTGACATTTGCTCCCCTAACAAGGGAGGTCCAGTGTCTAAGCAAAGGATGAGCAGTGGGTGGTTGAGACTATCTCACTTGCTTATGAGGCGGCTGGACAGCCTTCTCCTTTGGCTGTCCGGTCGCACTCTACGAGGAGTATGGCGGCCTCTAAGGCCCTTATATCAGGAGTTTCGTTACAGGACGTTTGTGATGCGGCAGGCTGGTCCTCACCGCACACTTTCGTCAGGTTCTACTCTCTGGATCTAGACTCTGCTCCAGGGTCTCATGTTTTGTCTTCCTAGTGCTGCTCACCAGATTTCACACAGGACAGACATTTGTAGCTATGGAGGCGTTGGTATAGACGTTCCCATAGCGTCAAACTCGACGCAGCGCGAGTTCCCTTGAAAGGGAACGCCTCGGTTACGACTGTAACCTCGGTTCCCTGAAGAGGGAACGAGCGTTGCGTCACCTTGCCATATCTCCTTCATGCCTGTCAACACGACTTCAGACTTTACGAAGCTTTCGTTTTCTGTTTCGGGCCGGCTTTTATAGCTTCCTGGTACGTGACGTCACCCGCCTCTGACGTTCCGCCACACCATTGGACTGATTTTACATGTGCTTCAAGACGTCATCACGCAAAGCGTTCCCATAGCGTCAAACTCGACGCAACGCTCGTTCCCTCTTCAGGGAACCGAGGTTACAGTCGTAACCGAGGCGTTTTGTTTCATGTTCTTGTTTCATGTCTGTCATGTGGGTTCTCTGCAACTTGCCTCCAGTTACAGAGAACCCAAGTGTGGTTTATTTAGAAAAATGTGCACAGACAAAACAAAAGCATGGGGGAAAGAGAACAAGAACAAGAACAAGAACAAGAACAAGAACAAGAAGCTTACCAAACAGTGGTTACACAAACAATATTTAACAAAGACACATGAAGGCTTAAATACTCAAGACTTACACTTTAAAATAAGTTTCCTTTTGTTAATACATTAAATATTAACTAACAATGAGCAATACATTTGTCACAGTACTCATTAATCTTTGTTAACATTAATTAGTAAAAAATTTACTTCTTAGTTAGTTAAGGTTCATCAACTAATGTTAACAGATTTGTATATTTTGGTTTTAACAATGTATTAGTAACATAAACTGAGACTAATTAATGCTTTAGAATTTATTTATTTTTTTCATTGTTAGCTCATTTTAACTAATGTAGTAAACTAATGTAAACAAATGTAAGCTTATTGTAAAGTGTTATTTATTTATCTATTTGTTTGATAGTTTGTCCATCCATCCATCCATCCATCCATCCGCCCGCTTTCACTTTATGGAAAAGAACATCTCAACAGGAAAAAAAAAAGAACAACATGAGTTGGAGCAAAACAATGGCAGATTTTTTTTTTTTTTTTTAAGTAAATATGAATTGTACACCACGGCTGTCATTGTATTGTCATTGTATTTCCCATCATGCAATATTTCCCACCTTCAGTTGTCAAGCCCTCTGCATGAACAGCTGCTCTGTTTGCAGCCGTCTAAACACCTCTGGTTACCTGGAGCCAAGGCTTCATTTTCAGCAAGCAGAATTCAGTGGTGAAGCCCCACATCAGTTGATTTCCCTGGCCAGCATGCTGAGAGATGGCTAATAAACAAATTGACCTCGCCATGAGAGGACAGGTTGAACGAGAGACACTCAGGCCACATAAATCTGTCAATTAGACACAATCAGTGTAATCAAGAACAACAGCAGTAGGTGCTTCGGCCTTGTAAACACCTCACTATGGCTTGATTTGGGAAGCTCTCTTGAGAACTAATAAGCGGGAAGCTTGCATAATGGCCTACATCTTCCGTTTTCTATTATTTATTTATTTATTTTTTAACCATGCAGACTGCATAATACAGTAATGGCTGTCCCTTAAAACATAATATCTAAAAGTGATAGACATCAGGTGGATAGAAAATTACAAATGAGATAGTTTAAAGTCCCCCTACAATAACTGTATCCCTTAAAACTCATCACCAAAATAACATATTTAAATGTTTTTTTCCTTGTAAAAGCTGACTTAAAATAGCTTGAATGTAACTCTACACCCTTGCCCCATTTAGTATATGTGGTTCTATGAATATGCAAATGAGCCCTTCCTCCACTCACTCGCAGTAGCTCAGAGATCCGCACTTTGATCTGATTGGTTACAAGGTAGTTTGTGACGTCAGAAACACCAGCGATTTCAAAAAGTGTTTTTGAGACTGTCTTTGGTTCACTGCAGTTTTAAGGAGAAAATACTCAGCAATGGTTTCGACTTATGAATTTACACATGGTTTGTCTTAAAGCATATTAAAAACACCACAAAGACATATAAACAACATTAAAAGCTTGATTTTCACCACAAGGGGGACTTTAAATAACTAAACAGTTTCACCAAGACAGCAAAGAGATTATACATAAACTGACATCAACACATCAACATTTCAATCTACTGAAATTCAATAAAAAATGCAGCTCTTTCAGTAAGAATTTAGTCAGGAATATTTGATTTATTACATTAAATGTGATGTTTTGAGTCTTTTATTTTTAACTAAGTATGACATTATGTGAAAGTATGTAAATGCAAAAGTATCTCAAGTATGAAATGTGAAAAATAATGTCTTTGTTCTAAAGCCAGACTGTTATATATTTATTTTTTGGTTTGCATGCATGTTTTTTTGTTTTGTTTTGTTTTTTTTACATTTGTTGCATTTAATTCTCTGGCTTTTCCAGAAATATGATCCCACACTGGTGGTTATTTAATATATAAACCATTTTTTGTTGTTGAATTTCCAGAAAAAATTTAGATTGTAATGGTATTTCCAACCACATACTTTTGAATGGGAGTGTATAATTACTCATACGATGATCTAAAAGACAAAGTTGACATTTAAATAAAGCAACTGAGAACTAGATTAAGACTCCCAAGGTATGAAAAAAAAAAAAAAAAACCTCTGGAAGGTACAGCTCGGTCATCATGCAAAATTAGCACACAATTAAATGCATCGCCCCAATTCAACCTGCATGGAAATAACCATCAGCATTTCACTCAAAGTGAGCATGAAAGACTATACAAGAAAAGTGAACAAATTCCAAAGCTAAATGATCCTTATCCTACACATTACAACAAGACGTGCACATAAAAAGAGTCAAACCCATCTAACTACGCGCCCGAAGCGTTACACATGGGAGATTTACAAAGTCAAAGAACCTTCTAAGAAAGTTTTGATGTGCGAGTAAAGTGAAACAGGGAACTGCAAAGTTAGCCACAGGGAGAAACTTCCCAGTTTGAAAACTTCCAAAGAACAGGATTCACGCCTTATACACGCACTGGATATATAGGACTAATTAGCGAGCTTGGCTTTACTTTAATTCAGTGGATTACGGATGTAATACTCGTTTAAATAGTACACTTTCTGTACATCATCCAACGCTTAAAGTCTCATCGAGGTCTTAAAGTGTTTCAGGGCAATAAGCTGTTCCTTCCTTGTCAGTGCTTCGGTTCATATATTTCCCCAAAGCTTATAATTTGTGACAACAGTCTGCTAACCCAAGTAGAACAGGTGCTATCTTGTGCTTTGCAAATGAGATTTGTTGAATATTAAACAGGGGGGCAGTCAGCTCAAGGTAAACATATTGCACACATCAGTGTCTCCCCGAGGTGCTTGCACAATGACAGCGAAAAGTGTTTATAACTTTCGTCGCCTGTAATTTGGGAAAGTGTTTGACTTTTAATCTCGAGCATCACAGCAGTGTAATGCATAATGTGATTATGCATTAAGCCATGAATGCTTAATGCGGCCATCCGAAAACTGAAAGGACACAAAGTCGGATTTTGCAATAAGCTGGACCTAATATTCATTTGTAAAAGTCAGCCACAGTAGCTTCATAATAACTTATTATAGATTCTGATATGGTTTAATGCCAAAAAAGACTTTGCTGCTCAAAATGGAATTGTGGATTAATCATTTTATCCTTCTGAACTTTTTATGTGTAGGTCTTTTCATCTTTTCATGATTCCGAAATCCACTGCGGCTTCACATGCATATAGTAGTTCTGCAAAACACTAAAAATAAACTGCACCAGACTAATAGGTTTGTTTATTTGCATGCATTGTTAAGCACCTGATTAGCTAAAGGAATTCTGCAAATAAGGCTGTGACTTTATTATATGCATTGTTCAGCACAGTCAGAAAGTACCAAGATTGTTTACATTTATCAGCCAGGTTTTACCTGTCACTCACATTAGATCCACCAATAGCAAACCACAACCGTCCAATCAATTCTTCATGGACACAATCAAGCCCCGCCTTACATTTGTTCTTGTTCAAGAAGCCGTTTCACTCAGATTTACATCACAATAGGGAAACTTCCGTTTCATGCCGAATTTGGTGAAATCATCCATGGGCTTATCACTTCTGCAACACTTCTACAACTGTTTGGTGTCGTGAATGGTGATGGAGACACATACAGAAAGATTTCTCAGACTGTCGAGTGAGTTGATGGAGTAGAGCTCAGATAACAAACACAATCCAGTATCACTGGAAATGATGTGCTACAAAGTATGAAATGTATTTCACCATGGGAAGCGAGCATGGCACCTCACAGCTCACTATTCTGTTTCTGTTTTTACACGCCATTGAGCCACCAATGGGCCGTTGCGAACTCTGGCTCCAGTCAGATTTTCAGAAGCAAACGCTATTGTGCGGGAGACTAAACACAGACAGTGATGTATCAGAGCGTTTAGATGCTATAAATGGACACTGTTCTGTCTCAGCTGTTAGGAAAATGATGCTTTGAATCTCACTGCGATTGTGCTAAATAATCACACCATTCCTGTTTAACATCAAAGTAATAATTTAACACTAGCCATTAACTACCCCTGAAACCCTGTACAACTAATAATCTCAGGTCTTTAAAGTACTAAATGATTATGTAAATGGGGCAGAGTAATGCAACAGCCAAGGCCCGCCTACTCATCTGTCAATCACCTATTGCACTAAAACAAAAAGCGTGTTGGACATCGGCTGCGGCTGGATGTATCTGATCGGCGAGAGCTGCCGTGCGCATACTAGTTTACTTAACCACAGCTGAAGTGAAATAAATTAAATATTTGCCAAATACTAAGACGTTTCAGAGACATTTTCATTCAATACTTTATGTAGCCCTTCTGCTTAATAGAGCGTCTGGTTGAAACGCCCCTCAGGCAGTGCAAGCAAGTTCAGATCCTATCTCTTTGAATGGGGAAACATACAATTCTCCAAAGCTGTTCACAAAGCTTACAATTAAATTGCATATTTAAATCACCAATGAAATCCGACAACAACGGTCTCATAATTTTGTTTCCAAATGCTCAAATCATGGCAAAAAATCTTCTAAAGGCAGCTACAGTGATGCAATTAATTTATCAATTGGAGATTGGCTCTTTTATGTAGAAGGCGGGATTTATTCCGCCATACATTAAAAAATATTTTCTAAAGACAATTTTATTCTTTATTTCTCGTTCGAATGTGCAAATTAAAACAAATCCTTTTTGGGCTTTAAAGTCAGCATAAATTCAAAATGGATTTTTTCTAATTATTGTTATTTTCCACAATTCATCAATGCATATTATTCTAAATGCAATCCTCTGCCTCTGAAACAACCTTATTTTTTTCTTGACATCATCAATCCCTCTTTCAATCCATCCAAACAATCTCCAAAGACTCTCTTCTTTGTGTTACACGCATTTTTCATGATCCAATCAATTGCCAACGGATAAAATTGCCTCTCGCAATGCATGTTTTTTTTCTCATTGACAATTCTGTTGCACTTAGAAATATGTCAGATTACTGAAGTAAAATGGTTTCCATTGAACCAAAGACACTGAGATTGGTATCAGAACATCAAATGTCCATGTTTACTGAGAAGTTGCGAAATGAATCTCAGAAAACTGTTGTATAACATGCCTTCAGAAATCAATCCTAAACTGTTGAGAGAGACATTGAAAACCAATCTCTAACAAAACCGACAAAGATTAACAATGACTAGGGCTTGGATTTTATGAGAAAGCCTCGATTTTATGAGGCCCGGCTGCATGTGAAAAGCAAACCGATCACCTGCATGACTGAGGATCTTAACTGAGCCGAAGAAAGAAGGGGAAAGTGGAATGTCTGAAATCTCGGCGCACACACTCCGATTGCATATCAGCTATCAGAGCTCATTAGCATATCCCTGCGTGCACGAAACAAGACGAGGCACTTCCAAAAGTTTCTTTGAAAGCATGGAGCAGCCTGATTTTCTTTCAAGATTTTTTTTTGGGGGGGGGGGGGGGGTTGGAACAGAAACAAGGCTTGGGCGAATATGAACTGCCATAACAATGCGTCTATGATCTATTATTTCTCAGAGTCAGAGAGAAGTTTCATTTACATGATGAGCACTCGCATGGCGAAATAATATGAAACCATCTTGTTGGTGCGGAAACTTAAACTCATATTTTTGAAATGGTTATGACATGTTTTCTACATGCAAACGACTGGCTTGTATTCAATTCATGAGCCACTGCACGAAATGGTAATGCTTTGAGAGCATGTTCCCAAAGGAATATCGCACCAGCCATCAGTAATGAGATCTTGGCTTTATGATCGCCATCCTCTATCTATCATATGTCTTCAGGCACTGATATGGTTACTGTGGGGACACTTAAAATACAACCATATGTTTACTTATAGCAGCATATGAAACATGTGCTTTTGCAAGACCAAGTCTTGAATACTAAAACGACCCTTACCAGATACAGCAACTTCACGTCACTGCGGATTATCTGAAATTGACAATTAGAAGCATTAGGATTGCTGAAAAGTAATAAATGGCCATACTTTGGGTTGTTTTCCCTCTTTAGATTAATGTGATTCTTGGCACAGCATGTCATATGGTTTTTGACTGGAACAAACCTTTCCGTATTTTTTTTTTTTTTTTTCACACAGTACAATCTTAATGATGTAAATTCTCTTCTGTAGAAGTAGTCCTTCATTTTCCGCTTGGATGGATGCAGAAAGTATTGCTGGATGAATCTTGCTGGACTTGTTGTTGTTTGACCTGCAGGCAAATGCAAAAAATCTGCCAACTAATTGGCACATCTGCAACACATTTTAATCGAAAGCATACACTGTAACAGAAATGCCCTTTCAAACATGTAGAGCCAACTGGATGTCGAATGCAATTAAAAAAACAAACAAACAAACAACAAAAAAAACACACAAAAAAGTTAATATCAATTAATTAAGCTGCATTAATGTAGGTATAAAAATCATCTATCTATCTATCTATCTATCTATCTATCTATCTATCTATCTATCTATCTATCTATCTATCTGTCTGTCTGTCTGTCTGTCTGTCTGTCTGTCTGTCTGTCTGTCTGTCTATCTATCTATCTATCTATCTATCTATCTATCTATCTATCTATCTATCTATCATCTTGCCATTGACAATAATGATTCATGAAAGGCAATAAGCAAAATGGGCAAATATGCAAAGAAAGGGAGAAATCAGATCTAAAATCATCCACGTGGGACGTGACATTTTTAAAATTCTGCCAATTAACTTTGAATTGATATTGTATATGAGAAAATAAAGCATCTCTGCCTTCACCATGTTTCCATGTTAGGACTGATAACAGCATAGGCTGATAAATTTAGACAATCCATCCAGCTACATTTTCATGCTGCTCGAGGAATTAAAACATGGCACAAAAGAAGAACAAACTCAGACCCTGGAACAATGAGAATATAGGATGCAGACATGGCTGAGAACGCTGGCTATCATTTGATCAGTGCACCATACGCAACATGTCGTCCCACGACATGCCTCTTCCCATTACATATCCAAATAATGAGTGTCTGGTAGGAAAAAAAAATAAAAAAGTTTGCATACAAGCACATGTAATTCTAACTTTGCAACATCTGTTGCCCTTGAATCACTTGACTTGAAATAAAATAAGACCCCATTGAGCCAATTATTTTGGATGTCCCTGCCACAGCGACTCCCACACTTTCAGAGGATGTTTCTGCCCTGTGAAGTGAGCGTTACAGCGGTCACGGGGTGAAGGAGTTCATTCACATCAGGGTCACTGTCCATGAATTTCACTGTCACTTGAAAACTCACGTAGATCTGGGAGGAAGAATCAGTGATAATACCATGATTACCAGCCGCCGCAGGGGGGCTTCGGTCTGTTGAGAAATTACCCAATTTCATTCTACTCAAAGTTTGGCTTGGAACTTTGCAAGTCGAAGCCCTTGAATGCTACTGATTTTAAATTAGTAAGCGAGGCGTCTGGATTCGATGTTAACCCGTGATGAGTGGGGACTGAAGTCTGAAGCTGTAATCAGGGTGTTTTAATTCTCGAGCTGCTAAGAGACTGCGTGTTTTCAGGGTTTGGGAGCCACTCAGAACAACAGTGGAGGGACTTCTGCTTTAGGCCACTTTAATGTTAATGATGTGGAAGATGAGAAAAAAAAAAAAATCAAGGATACGGTTAAAAACATGCATTAATAGATAGATTTGTAACGGTGTAGAGATTAGTGATGACCACTAAGGGGAAATGCATGTAATCCTGAGCATTTAGCACAGAATTCCAGTAAAAACATGAAAAAGTATAGGCTGGCTTTTTTTTTCCTGACTGCACTGGTAAAGATTAACCTTCAATAAAATGCCTTGAAGATAAGTAAATAAAATAAGTAAATAAATAAATAAATTTCGCTCAAAACAGCCCATTTTCAGCCTGCAAACACTTTAAATATCGCTGTTTCTCAAGTTCTTCATATGCCTCATTTATAAAATGTGTGTACGCACAGTTTTGATCTTAGAGTGTGCATACGCTAAAATCCACTGCATTGTGCATATTTATAAAAATGGTCATTGACATGGAAATGTGCTTAGTTTCCTTGTGCCAGAGAGTCTGAGTACTGCAGGTATTTGGAAATCTAAGCAATTCTTGCAGCTCGCCATTCTCAAGTAAAGCAGTTGGACATTGACTGGTGCTCTTTTATATGTTAATGACATTAATTAGGCGGCGTTGACAAGGTGGAGATCTGAAACCATTTCAAGATCATTTGCGATTTATACATTTCACATCTGAAAGAGAGGCGTCCGTTTGTTCTTTGAATCACATGGACACATATTTGAGAGATGATCGTAAGATCAAATGTAGGATGGTTTTTATGCAACATTTTATAAGGCCCATTTTTAAACTTTAACATTTTTAAAGTTTCTGAAGTCTATGTTGGTCAATGAGAAGAAAACAGACTACATTCTGACTTTCATTGCATGGAAATTTATTTATTTATTTTTTGGGTGAACTATGCCTTTAAGCATGCTTTTCTTCAAGCATTTTAATATGCTGCTCGTCCAACACGCAATGGGTTGTGGGTAATATCCGGGTATCTTTGGAATGCTCATTTCATCATACTACGATTTTGAACACACTATTTCTAACTTCAAAAACTATTTAGGATGGAATGTATGCGAACTGGGATGCAGCGATTGAAACATCTCACAGAATCATATAAAAGGCTTGGAAATGACCTCAAAACAGCCTAGCATCATGACAACGGGTTTAGCAAACACCACTCATGTATTCTTCCAGAAAATCCAAAAATCGAAAAGTTTTGACTTTTCTAACTTGAACATGTATTTCTGTAGTCTTTAAAACAGAACCAAAACCATCCTCTTGTTCAAGGGAGGGATGTCCTCATTTAAACCCACCCGCTGTTCACACTATGGCTTTTTCCAGGTCTTTCAGGTGCAGCCAGAGACAACATCTAAGGATGCATGCAGGATCCAATTAATGAAGAGGAGGAAACCTGGAATTCTTGAAAGAGTAGAGGGACCGTCGGGAGACGCATAAGCAGAAGTTAATTGAGGTGGGCATGGCTAAAAGTGACCCACAGGACAAACAAATAAAACTGCACAGGCTTAATTTCAGAGAGCATGCATCTATCTATCTATCTATCTATCTATCTATCTATCTATCTATCTATCTATCTATCTATCTATCTATCTATCTATCTATCTATCTTTTAGTCAAATTAATATATTATAACAGGTGCTCTCAATCGAGCCCAATCCGATTTGACCCTCCAACCTCTATCTTGACTGTCCCTTAGCAAGACTGCCACAGTCCCCTAGTGCTGCATGTCCTGTTTGTCAGGCAGAGGTGCGGGAGGTTTTAGGTTTAGCAGGACTGTCACAACAACCTCCGAGCACCTTTTTACCGGGGTGAACCTGAACCCCCCTGAGCATTCACAAATGGAGTGGTAGCACATCTTCCACATGCTGAGTTTGTGTTCTGCCGTGCTTACGGCTGCAGATGAACAGTGATGTAGTAATCCACTGGGATGGCGTTTGGATTGGGTCCTGCTTTCTGGAAGTAAAAGGCCATAGAGGAAAAACTTCTGCATCTCCCTCTGCATCTATAGCCAGTGTCAACAAATAACTTCTGTATTAAGAGGTAATATTTGATTTGCTTGCTGGGAATATATTGGAGTATTTCTTTTTTTTTTCGTTTTGTTTACTTATAATAAGTATTGCCGAGCCCGATCTCACGGGAAAACGTACAAATTCTATGAGGTGGCTCATTCGTACGAATTCATACGACCTGACTCGTACGAATTAGTTTTTTTGCAAAATCGTACATATTTTACGAATTGGCCAATTCGTATGAATTCATACGAATGACCTACCCCTGACCCCGCCCCTAAACCTACCCATCACGTGGGTTTAGACAAATTGTACAAATTCGTACGAATTAGTACGAATTAGCCAACTTTTTATCATTCGTACGAATTCGTACAAATTGGTCGTGAGATAGCGTTGGTATTGCCATATTGCTTTTCTAATCGTGTAAACAGCATGTCACCTAATTATGTATATATATACTGTATGTATGTATGTATGTATATATATATATATATATATATATATATATATATATATATATATATATATATATATATATATATGTCACTGTGTGGTGTAGGTTGAAGAAGACAAAGAGGCCAATGACTTCAATACATACGTTTTACTAATCACTCAGATAGGCACACAGGCAGAAGGTTTACACACACCAAACTCGACGTAACTATGACTAAGAACGGACCAAGACTGACTGAACTGAAGGAACATAAATACTAACACTGATGAACACTGATTAACTGAACACAGAAAAGTTGACATCTACTGATGTAGATCAGTGATTCCCAACCCCCGGTCCCCGGACCGGTGCCGGTCCGTGGACCCGTTAGTACCGGGCCTTGAAATATTCCCAGAATAATGTTTCTTTTTTTCTTTTTTTATAATAAAAATAATTGTCTTTTTAAATGCTTTTTTAAGTGCTATGACGTCATGTTATTTAATCCAAAACCTAAACAATAAATATATTAAAATGTGTTTCTTTGAGCGCCTTGCGATTGCTTAGCAACGCGTCATATCTGAACGGACTGCAAAAAAGCGCGCTGCACCTGAAGTGACAGGGAAGTGGAGAGATGAGCGGGCCGCAATATTTTTTTTCAATGGCTAATTTCATTGCGGACAGTTCTGATAAAAGGAAAGGCGATGACCAACTCGAAAATAGAGAGAGAGAGAAAAGTCAAGCTTCATAAATACAATACCTCATACATTAGGTATGGATATACGACAACAGGCGATTCCGTGGCGCCAAATCCGCTGTGTGTTATTTGTGGTGAAAAACTGTAAGCTGGTTTTCGTTCATATTTGTGAAGCAGACCTTTTTAAATTTCGTTTTATTGTATCCTGGAATTTGTGTGCATTGTTTTGGATGCATATGTTTTTTATGGATGCTCAGGAAGAACAGCTTGTCTTGTGCACAGCTACAAATATAGTAGCCTAATATCAATAAGCAGTTCATGCTCACATTAAAATAGTTTTGTTCTCATTGGTCTGATCTGGTATTTTTTGTTAAAAGTTTAAAGCTTAATCTCTAATTTTATACTTTTAAAAATGATTGGCTGAAATCACTAAGTTATGTGTTTGCTATTGTATTTGAAACTGTCTGACTGTTGAAACTGGCTCTTATTTTCATACAATTAGCCTTTGTTGTCACCTGTTGGTGAGTGAAAACACTAAGTTGCTGTTGAAGTGATTGTCTTTAGTGGTTCTGGAGAGATTTGACAGGTGAAATGGACTGGTATTTTCATACAATTTGCCATTACTGCCACCTGCTAGTGAGTGAGTGCTGTGTGAGTTGCTTTTGAAGTAGACCTAATTGTATGGCAGAAAAGGGAAACATTTTGTGAACCGGTCTGAAAGTTTAAAAAGATTGGTATATTCATACAAGTAGTACCTGTTACTATATCTGTTTGAAGATAGACGTTATGTAGGGGAACTTTTACACAGCCTATTCCTATTCCTCGCAAAACAACATCGGAAGCCGTGTACGTTTCAAGTGACAACGGCAGAGTGCCATACAGCATAAAACTCTGTGCGGCCCCCGTATCTCGTAAAACAGACACTGGCTTAGGTATTTCCTCACGGCTACATGCCACCAACCCTTGTAACATAAACTGTTCATATTGTGCTTTACCTTTATCGGATGACCAAACTTTTTCCAAAGTTTGTACCAAACCTACACCTTTAGCTGATGCATTTTTTTTCTTCCATGCCTCACAATCTGCAATTAGGTGGCCAGCATCTAGGCAATAGAAACATACCCTGTTTTCCCCTGGGCGGTACTGAGCACCAGGACCCCTACGACCTCCAAAAGATCCTCCTCTTACAGGCTTAAAAGCAGCGCCTAACTCCTTTACCTGCCCTTCAGCACCATGGACAGCGAACTTATCATAACGTACTACAGGTGAAAAAAACGTTCGGTGCGTCAACACAAACTCGTCAGCCAAAACAGCGGCTGCTGAAAGTGCCGACTGATTCAAGCTGATAGAAGAGCAACTTTGACTGAAATAACCACTCGAGGTATGCAGCAAAGCATTTGTGAAGCCACAACACGCACAACCTTGAAGCGGATGGGCTACAACAGCAGAAGACCCCACCGGGTACCACTCATCTCCACTACAAATAGGAAAAAGAGGCAACAATTTGCACGAGCTCACCAAAATTGGACAGTTGAAGACTGGAAAAATGTTGCCTGGTCTGATGAGTCTCGATTTCTGTTGAGACATTCAGATGGTAGAGTCAGAATTTGGCGTAAACAGAATGAGAACATGGATCCATCATGCCTTGTTACCACTGTGCAGGCTGGTGGTGGTGGTGTAATGGTGTGGGGGATGTTTTCTTGGCACACTTTAGGCCCCTTAGTGCCAATTGGGCATTGTTTAAATGCCACGGCCTACCTGAGCATTGTTTCTGACCATGTCCATCCCTTTATGACCACCATGTACCCATCCTCTGATGGCTACTTCCAGCAGGATAATGCACCATGTCACAAAGCTCAAATCATTTCAAATTGGTTTCTTGAACATGACAATGAGTTCACTGTACTAAAATGGCCCCCACAGTCACCAGATCTCAACCCAATAGAGCATCTTTGGGATGTGGTGGAACGGGAGCTTCGTGCATCCCACAAATCTCCATCAACTGCAAGATGCTATCCTATCAATATGGGCCAACATTTCTAAAGAATGCTTTCAGCACCTTGTTGAATCAATGCCACGTAGAATTAAGGCAGTTCTGAAGGCGAAAGGGGGTCAAACATAGTGTTAGTATGGTGTTCCTAATAATCCTTTAGGTGTTATATATATATATACTGTATATTAGGGCTGTCAAAGTTAGCGCGTTAATAACGCGTTAACGCAAAATCATATTAATGGCACTATTTTTTTTAACGCTCGATTAACGCAGCGCGTATTTTCTGTTTGACCCGTGGCCCAAAACCTAGTTGGAGAAATGGAGATACACAGTGTTGCCAACTTAGCGACATTGCAGACCCATTTAGCGTTTTTTTCCCTTCAACAAAGCGCCCAAACCTTATTTCGTTTCTGAGAATCTACCGGTACCGCCGGTACTGCTCTCCCAGCACGCGCGCGCACCTCTCTCTCTCTCGCTCTCTCTCTGCGTCTCGTGCTGGAGAGAGGAGCAGCGCTTTAATTCAGTTAAACACAGATATGATGTTGCTTCTCTAATTTTACATGCAAGTATAGCCGAAATAGCAAAACAGATATTGTGTTTATCTTATGTGTATTTGATTTCATCAGACGACGGCTCGATTATCAGGATTATTGTGCAGATTAACATCTTGGAAGGGAGAGCTGGATATGTCTTAATGGGTCGCGTTTCAGTCACCATTTCATATTCATTCCGTTGTTTGACAACAGAAACAGTAAAATATACCAATGAAAACAGTTTAATTGAGAATTTAGCTTCATCAAAATGGGCACAGAGAGAGACAAACTATAATGTAGCCTAATAATAAATAATAAATGTACATTTAGCATTTTCAGAAGAGCTGCCCTGTCATGCAAAAATCTAAACATGTTTGTGTTAATTGCTCAGTGCAAAGAAAGAGAAGTAATGGGAACCTGGTATTTCTTTGTTCTTTCTACATGTGTCTAATAGACATGAACAAGTTCTTTGAAAAACATCTATGACCTTTGAAACATGTCTCTTCATGCTCTATGTTGACTATGGTTTCAATAATAAACTTACATTTGCATAAAGCATCCATATTCATTCATGCCCACGTTGATTAGAGTATTACAAACTTCAAAAGTATTAATTTAAGGTCCATTTAGAACAAATAAAAAAATGTGCGATTAATCACGAGTTAACTCATGACAATCATGCGATTAATCGATTAAAATTTTTAATCGATTGACAGCCCTAATAAAACATTTCCATGCACAATAGAAAATAATATTTGGATGCACAAAGACATAAGGGTGAGTCTATGGGTGAGTCTATGGATGGCTAATGATTTGAACACTATCACATTTATTTTAAAATAAAAATCTAGTTGCTTTCACCTAATTGCTGTTGTGTGTGTGTGTGTCTGTGTGTGTACATTGTAACATTGTATAAAGAAGGTTTACAACAAAGTAGAACAATGAATGAATTTTGGAATAAGTTATTCCTATTACAGCTCATTAAGCTGTTATTCAAATTCAAACGTCAGCTAAATTTCTTAATTAAATCAATAAATCATCCTATATTTATTGTGCTAAACAGCATCCTCAATTCAACTGCTCGTCTAATAAGTACTTCAAGAATGTGCAAAGTCAAGCCCAAAGTAGTCTTTGTATCTTGGTTAATTAACGTTAAGCAATACAATAAACGATCTTTAATGAACAATGTTTGTTATGATAGCTGTTTGGGGACACACAACATTGAGCATTGTGCTTCTAATGAGAGCATATTTGGTTTGCATCATCAGAAATGTAAAAGCAAAGCTTTGGAGAAGAAAAATGGGTGGACGTTCCCAGCTCATTCCCATTCTCAAAACAGCCATTAAGAGCATCAACCTTTCAGAGAAACATGATTATGATGTTGTTTCAAAGGGCCCAGTCTCTCTTCCCTCTCCCATAAACAACTAAATAAGGCTAAAAAGCCAATAAACAACATTTTAAAAGAACAGAAGTCTTATCATAAAGCACCAGGTATCAAAACCTGTTTCACGCTATAGCATTACATAACAGCTGTTTACAGGTTACGCTCTCAAATGATCTTGGTGGTTGAGACATGTTTGAGTTCTCAATTCCTGCATATTTAAAGCACCGAATAAAAATCTCACGTCAAAATATTTCATTTCCCAAAAATGGCATGAAGAATACAGGTACACATCATATGAAGGGCCAAATTGGTTCACTGGTAAACCTTGAATGGACAAAATTAGCATTATACATCATTGTGCAAGCACAAGAACAGCCATAGACTCTAATGTATTACACAGTATAAATCAAGCTAATGAAGTGCAGTGGTTAACGCTTGGCTGGTAACCAAAATGTTGTCCCACAAAACAATGTCACAATTGTTGCCCTTGCGAAAGGCACTTAACCACAAGGTACCAAGAGGCCTCAGCCCTGGACTGGAAGTCACTTTGGATAAAAGCCTTGTCTAAATAAATACTTAGTACTAGTAATTTAGCCAGCTGTTGCAAAGCCCTTGACGTGTGATTGCATATCCAGGATGGCTAATCTAGCCCTGCACAGGCATGCAATAAAGCTCAGCTAAGTTCTTAAACTAGATGGCTTCCATTTGTCCCCAGATTATTAAACATCACCCATATTTAAGCACAAAATCACACTTTTTTTTTTTTTTTTTTTTGTACATCATTATTTAAAGACTCACATAGAGATTCACAAGAACACACTTCGCAAAAAAAGGAAACAGTTTTGCATGCATGCACACTGATGCTCGCTCAATGTTTCCTGAACTGCTTTAATCTGTGCCATAATGAAATAAATAATAACTTACCAGAGTTGCAGTCTGAATTTAATGTGTCAGTAGTAAGAAAACACGGCTTTCTATTATGTTCTCCCAGGCTGCATGCAAACGCAAACACAAAGAGAGTGACTATAATGGAAACCAAATCACAAACAAATGATTCTTTTGACCAGGCACTTTTTGTGAACCTTCCCACATGATGTCCAATTCACCAATAACAACGAGCCATTTCTTTTTAGCAAATCAAATCCAACCAGAACAGAAACCAGAGCAGTCCTTTTCATTTTTGTGTTTCTTTTTTAGTGACCACAAACAAACAAATAACTATTATGAGCTGGATCTCTCAATTAATCATTTAAAAACTCTTGTGAGTGACTCGATCGACGAATCCTTCACGGAATTAACTGTTGGAATCATTGCCGAATTAACAGTTACTTAATAAAAGCAAGTTAACTGTTACTATAACAAGTTAACAAATACACAATTTCTACTGACTGCCAACCAAAAAAGATAATTATGAAACAATTTAAGATAATATCATGCAAAATTCTTGTATATGTATCTAAATAAGTTTATATTTAATGTAATAATAATTTAATATTAACAATACTAAAATATGATCATTAATATAAGATTATTTATTATAAAATGTATTCTGTTTCTGAAAATTAACATAATAGGAAGCCTAAGTATATATATTTTTTATATATATATTTATATTATATATTTATTTTTTTATATATATATATATATAATTAACATCTTACCAAGTCTGCCTTTATGAATATTTCCAATACATATTTCCGTTAATTCTAGTTTGTCTCAATGCAATATGGGAATGCATTCTGCCTAAGATACATGAAATCCCACATTATACTTAATAATTTTGCGGCCCTTTGTTTGAACAGAGCTCACTTGTACATTCATACGAGGTAATAAGCAAATTTCATCTTTCTCCATTAACTACCAAAAGTATCCTGCTTCGCTCGAAAACCCCTGATCAGAGCCGAATGTTAATTCAGTCCAACACTGCATTATAATTCCAGCCCTTGTGTGTGAAAGTGAGACACTGCTGTTGAAACATAGGGAAACGAAAACCACAACACACACACACACACGTTAAATATGCATGAAAGTTTTAGGGCTTGAGGATACACGAGGATATTTTAACCAAACATGTTTTTAGGACAGGAGCCTGTGAATGGCAATTAAACCATTGGAGAGAAGGAGAAAAGTGAAAGAAATGATTCCTCGCTGCCATGGAAACAAAGTGAGAGCGTATGATTGTATGAGTGCATCCTCAGAGTGCCATCGAGAGTGTGTGAGAGTAGGTGACCTGGTGCGGGTCAGTGAAGCTACCGATGTTCACAATGTTTAAATCAAACTCAACGTGGAGTGACGGTCAGGTTTTATCCGCGATGAAAGAGAGAAATGATGCTTTACGAAAAATCTGGTACATCCTTGAATGTGACACCTTTTATTCTGTGAATGAATGTTCAGTAGATCAATGAACATACAGGAGATGAATCATATTTTAGGAGGAGCATTAATAATTGTGTCTGTTCAACACAAAGAGAAATAGAGGGCATGAGGAGATTTAGATCTAATATCCGACGTTATTGGACAAGCGCTTCATTGAGGGTTGCCAGATCTGTGTAATAAAAGACAGCACAATGACCCAGATGGTGAAGAGAAGTTTATCTAAAAAGAAATATAGTGCAGAGCTTCATTTTGTCCATCAGGAATCGATCGGATCATAAAAAAGTGTCTTGATATGAAACCTTATGGGAGAGGAGATCTTTAGGTTCGTTGAATGAATCGTGCAAAGAAATATTGCAAAGATACAACAAAATAAAGTGTTAGCAGATATCAAGCAGACAGTCTACCAATTCTCTACTGACTGCTAGTTGACATGTAGTGGCAAAGGTACTTATAATTAGTAGAATGTAAATTGGACTCGAAAAAAGAGTTGCCATTAAAAACACTCGCACAGATTAAAGGACTTTAGGAAGTTCACAACCAACAACATGTTCTCAGCATCATGATGACAACATGTCCCCACAAAGATGGCAATTTGTGAAATCCTTTACCTTGTGGGGACATGTTTTGGTCCCCATGAGGATAACAGCTTATAAATCATGCTGTGTAAAGTGATGTTTTTTGAAAATGTAAAAATGCAGAACGTTTTCTGTGATGGGTTTAGGGGTAGGGTTAATGTAATGGGATATATATACAGTTTGTAGAGTATACAAATCATTATGTCTATAGAAAGTCCCCATAATGCATGGAAGCCCAGTGTGTGTGTGTGTGTGTGTGTGTGTGTGTGTGTGTGTGTGTGTGTGTGTGTGTGTGTGTGTGTGTGTGTGTGTGTGTGTGTTTTATGACTGTGGTAAACTCTTTAGGGGCCTTTAAAAAGTAAATTCGCCGAGATGTGCAAACAGCCACACAAGCACAATAGAGGCACCGAACAAAAAAGCTTAACCTTCACTTTCTTCTTTTTCATTCACTCTGTCTGCTGTAAAAAGAGATGAATGGGGTGATGTAACCGGCCATACAACCCGACGGACACAGAGAACAGCATGCAGAATAATCATCGCAAGACATGCTGCAGATGCACGGTAAGTTAAAAAGTGCTGATATTTTGGGAAATGATGGGCTCTTGTCGTTGATCTGTATCAGTCAGCACAAGCGAGATCAGGCTCTACAGAAACACAGCGGTATATCTATCCCTTTATGCTGTTCTCCTAGTAAGTTTATATGAGTTTGGAAGGCATTTGTGCTTGTGCAACAAAATGAAGGGCAAATGATGTGTAGTTGATGCTTTATTAATAGGCATTTTATCTTGCTGCATTCAAATCCTCCTGGGAAATTATATGTGTATATGCGCAAAGTCAAGTAATTGCCACGTCTCAAATTATGTGCTTAACATTCAAATGGGGCAAAAGTGTTGGTTTGTGGTGGAAATTATACCACAACTAACGGTCAATTGCAAACATTATAAAAATAATTTTGTCACACAAGTCTGGCCCTGTCCCAAATGCCGACCTAAGCCCCTGTGGTCCTTCTTCAACCCACAATGAAATCCCGGCGTTTCCCAGAGGCATTTACAGCATTGAGGTGGTGTTCATGTACAGTAAAGACAAACGCACTGACATGACTTGAAAGAAGTGAAAGTTGAGGTTGATTCAGGGCGATTCTCAGCAGGTATATGAGAACAGAGCAAGACTGATGTAATTAGCTGTGTGAAGAACTTTTGCTTCTGAAGTGAGCTCTTTTCCCCCCCACACAAAGCACCCAAGAAATCAGGTCAATCAAGAACAACATTCTTCTGTGCTGAATTAGTGTTGGAGTATTTGGAATCTGGAATCAAAAGCACTTTATCACTAGAACGTCTCAACATCCCTGTAAGGAGACGCTGAAAAAACAAAAAAAAAACAACAAAAAAACAGGTATCATTCTGTAGATCTCCTACAATAGGTTTACATGCATCAATGGCTAAAAACACTTTATTTTTCTCAATATAAATTGCAGCATCGCCTCTCTTCTCACAGTGTCAAAATGGTTTGATCAAGGATCCGTTCTGTCTAAGGGTGCTTTCACATCTGTAGTTCGGTTCATTTGGTCCGTACCAAGGGTGAAAAATGATACCTTGAAGCATTTGTCAGGCGTTTTGATTCCTTTTCACACCACACTTATTGCTCTGGTCCGAATTAGTTCATGAGTTGATGAAACGAACCAAAATGCAGTCACGTGACAACATCCACATCACTCGTTGGCCAGATGTGTCTTGAGCGTATTTCCATAACTGCACTTCGATTGGTCAGAATTAACGTGCAGGAAAATTCCAACAAAACTCCCGGAAGTAAACAAAAAGGAGGAAAATCCGGCAGACAGACAACACACCGCTTTTTACTATGGAGAGACGACTGCGTGGGCTAAACTTGTGAGTTTTTGAAAGTTGGGACCTAATATGGTATATCAGACCAAATTTCTATGAGGCTCCGCACCTCCTCACAACTCCAAGTTTGTCCGCGAGCTTCCATGCTAAAAGTGCAAACTGTCAACAAACATTAGTTCTCATCCCATAATACACAGCGCAGCTGACTATGGCAGCTGGTTTAGTCCAAAAATGCGCAGTTATTTGGCAGTTGGGTCTGTTCGAGGTCGGATCACGTTCTCACCACAAACGAACCGCTCCAGAATATGTTTGAAAGCGTACCTCCTCTTCAAGGAGGTCTCGGTACGCTTTTTTGGTCCACTTTTGGTGCGCACCCGAGTGCGATTGCCGCATTCTCACCTGCCCAAACGAGCCGCACCAAGGGGGACAACGAACTCTAGTGCGGTTCAACCAAACTAAATGAGGCAGGTGTGAAAGCACCCTAAACCCCGCCTTTCTGAGATCCTATTCTGCTCTGATTGGTCAGATGACCCAGTCTTTTGTGATTGGTTGACCACTTCAGCGCATGTCGGAAACCAAACAACCATTACCATATCTGGATTTCAGCTCCAGAGGCTTCCTTAGAGCTTGTATACACAGTGACAGGAGCAGCAACGATGGTGTCGTTTTACCGATTCCATTTCAGTGTGAGTCCTCATCCTTTGGAAGTGCATCAAAGTGGATTTGCTTTCACAGTGCAGAAAACAGCATGTTAAACTTAGCATGAACATGAAATGTTAAAAATGCAACTCATTGTTATGTAAAAAGCATCATGAAAACTTTTTGACTGATCTAAATGTCAATTTTTTTTTTTTTTTTTTTGCTGAGAAACACTAGGACTGCTGACCAGACTGTGTTTGGTGTATTATAATGAAAAGGTCAGAGAGCGTCTGCCAAGATAAAAGCATCCGACATGAGTGAGGATATCAGAACTGACCAGGTAACTCGACAGAAAAGTTTCAGTGAAACAGCAGCAGGTGCAAATGATTATCCAACTGCTCAAGCGACGTCCTTTACAAGGCGAAAGACATGCAAACCCACAGACAAAAAAGCAAAACAGGTGGTGGAAGTGATTAGCTCTAAGCATTGCGGTTTATAGCATCAGCCAAAACCGCATCAAGCATTTGGCTGTGGCAAACACACGTTCAATGGCACAAGTGCAATGAAAAATCACTGCCAACTTTTTTCTTTGCAAACTAAGAAACCACAAGAAATATGCAATCATCAGTTGCTAACAATGTCCACGTAATTGTCCATTGTCCTTTCACAGACAATACTGTAAGTAAAATCAACATGTTCACACATGAGATCTCTTTAGTTCATAGTCCCCGATCTATGAATTGAAGAGAATTTAAATGCACAACAAACAGAGACGTCTGTTTCTCAAACTGAAATAATGCCACATTGTAAGATGAAGTTGCAATTAAAAAATAAAGTCACAGTTCTCACAAGTCACAAAGTCAAATTGTGAGAGACACTACTTTTCAAAAGTTTGGGGTCAGTAAGATATATTTATTCATTTTATAAGTGAAACAGGCTTCAATATATTGCACACTCATCTAAAAGCAATGTTATTTTTCTGTATATTAATTGTATTTTTAGGAATTTTAGGAAGGTGGTTTAGTAAGGTTTTAGGAAAACAACCTTTGAGCAATAAAATTAAACTGGGGGCAAACAAACTTAAAGTTAGACTTCAACTTTGCAAATGTAAACTTTCTTTATATTTCTAAAGGACATGATTCACTTTCAAATGATTTAAAAGATTTGAAACTCGTCAAAGGACATCACAATGATAATCTAGCAGCGAATATACTCAGTGACTGCAGATTCAACAGAATGAAGCCTCTTTAAAGGATCTGAGGTGTTACCATTTACAAAAATCCAGCTTAAAGGAAATTCAAAGGCAGCAGTGCATCCAGCATTCAGAGTCCCGCTCTGAGCTCCACTGCCAGAGGAACCGGTCTGAAATCATCCCGACAGCTGACAAACATTCAGAGCAGCTGCATTTATATCAAGTATTTTGAATCAGCCAAAATGTCAGTCAAGTATAATTCAGAGTATTTAGCAAATCCAGAAATTCATAAGACTCAAGGCAGCGGATGATGATCTGACGATCTGCAGAAGTTCAGAACGAGGCGCTCTTGCGGTTTAGTTTCGATAAAGGCTCTTTGTAGACGTGAGAAAGTTTGCAGCACTGAAAGTTTCACATATTAAGGAAACATCGATTACTTCAGTTGAATCTGTTTTCACTTCAAAAAAAAAAAAAAGAAAGAAGATAATTGTGACATTGATTCTTCAACTTTGCATCTTACAGTTGTGATTTTGACTTTATGTCACATAGTTTGACTTTTTCTAATTATGACTATTTCTGTTGTGACTTTATATCTCACATTTGCAACTTTATTTTAAACTTTTTTTTATTATTATTTCACAGTTACAGTACTTTATTTCGATGACTAACTGCAGAAGTTCAGACCGAGTTGTTCTTGTAGTAAAGTTTACAAAGGGCTCTTTGTGGACTGTTGAGAAAGTTAAGCACTGCAAGTTACAATCTTATAACTCAAAAGATCAAGGAAACTTGTATTACTCCTGATACGACCCCTTTATATGACACATTGCCTTTGTCCATGTACTTGTCTGTATTCTCTCTTTGGTATGAACCAAATACTTTTACTTGAGCAGTACATATCAGCCTTGTAGTTAGAACAAGACAGCGTCACTGTCTGTCTTATTCTAAAACTTATTTTGTGTGTGTGTGTGTTCTGCTGATGTGTACATATAGGCCTACAGTAGGCTTTAGAAATCCTTGGTATTGCAGTGGGACACATAATTCAGAAACATCTTTGACTGGTCCAGTGTCATTGACTGGTCCAGTTCTGTTTTTGAGTTTATTTACTTGACAACTGGAGAATAGTCCATCTTTAGTTTATTTATATATATATATATATATATATATATATATATATATATATATATATATATATATATATATATGTGGCAAGAAGCGGTAAGGGCTCTCAATAAGTAATCTAACTTATGGTGATAATTGTCGACTACGCCACCCTGAATCAATCAGGGAATATCTAAATAACCCAGTAATGGACACTAGGTCACAGGTTCGTGTGTGCCAGGGAGGTCAGAGACACAAGTACAAAATAATTTAAAAAAAAAGGTCTTTTATTGACATACAAAAATAGTTAAAAACAGTATATTTTCTTAAAACAAGGGCGCTCAGCGCTCAACGCACAAATATCAAAGCACAAAAACAGGTGCTCACAGGGGGCAATATGAATGGCACACACCAACATAGTCCTCTACCCACGAGGGTGAGAGGAGTTTCAGTCAAACAAAAAAAATATAAAACAAAACAACCAGGCTGAGTCGACCGGCGGAAGGACCACTTAATGGCTTTTCCAAAAGCGCAATCCTACTCACACACACGCGTCACCGTGCACTTGGATCACACATGCAGGCACTTCAAAAGTGTCACCCACTGCAACACCACCACTACAACACTGCAAGAGAAGGTCCTTCCGCCTGGCCACCTCAGTTCCTTGAAGAAACAAAATGAATAGAGACAAAGTAATTGAGTTTAGTAAAACCCCAAAAATAGATAACCAAAAGAAAATATAACAATCAAAGTCAGCAACGACACACACGTAAATAACAGAAACAAAATCTAAACAATACACACAACTAAACTAAGGAAACGAATAACAGCAGATAGAGCTGGTGCGGCACACACACATATACGCATAAACGCACTCACGCGCGCACACACACTGGTTCTCGTACAAATAACAGTCAATTATTATTGATCACAACTTTTCTATCACACTAAAAAGAGGGAAAGGAAGTAGACGATACAAATCCTGTGCCCTTATGAATTCCCGCCGGCGCGATCAGCGCGACACGGAGGGCAGCGCGAGCACCGTGGTTATCCGGGTGGACTCAAGTTCACAGAAACATGGAAGAACAAAGAGGAGATTGTGCAGGGAACCAGCAAAATGGTCCCGAGGACGAAAGGGAGGACCCGCGCCTCACGAACGCCTTAAAGAGAAGCAGCGAGATGTTAGTGCCTCTCTTTCCACTACAATCTTCCAGACATCTTACACGACACTTACCAAAAGATGACATCACCCCACATATAATCCCCACAGGCTACTGTTTCCCGCGATCATCATAACCACCGATTAAGTGGGGTACAGGAAGCAACGCATTAACAGTGATATGGCGACTCAGTATACTGCACGCCATCATAACCACCACTCAATACAGGGACAATTTACATACCTGAAGGGTGCGCAGACACCTATTCTGAGCTGATGAAATGCACCGTCGGAAAAGTGCTTAAATGAACTGCTACGATTTAAAGAGATAACACATCAGTAGCGTTCTAAACACACGATTTAAAACACTCGCTACCAGCACATACCTGAGGCGCTAGTGGATGACACACGAGGGGGGCGGAGCAAAGACGTGACTCTCTCAGGATACAGCCAACCCGCATTAAATAAACCATACTCCCCCCTGATAGGACACCACAACTGTCAATCACTTAACTAATCCTGTCACATATATATATATATATATATATATATATATATATATATATATATATATATATATATATATATATATATATATATATATGCAACAAGTAATCATAACAGTATATGTGCAATATCTATGAATGTTAATGCAAAATGCATTAATAAAAGCAATGCTCAGATTTTACTATTGTTGAAAAGTTTTGCGTGCATTCCTGGAATTGGAAAAACATTTTTTTTTACTGACCCCAGCAATCAAAGATATGGGTCAAGCAATCAAACCAAGTGTAGTAAGTTCTAGATTTTGCCCTACATTTGTCCAAAAAACATCCCCACTTTGATTTAGTCCCAAAAAATCTCTGTGCATTTTTAGATTGCTTTCAATTCCTGATATGTGGAGTGTTTTGTCTTGATACTATAAGAAATTGAATTCTGCACAGTGGATCAAGCCATTAAAGTAGCAAGACACTCCAAAACTAAGAACAAAAGTGTGAGAGAGGACTGCATTATGATGATGAGGTAAACACACACGGCTCAGCGTGAAGCTCTGTGTTGGACCTGTTGACTGTCCATTCAGAGTGTCAGCATGTAAAAAAGAGTTTTCGGCACAAAGGAGAAACAATACACAAAAACAATGTATCTTTGTGGGCTGGGACTCACCAACAAAACATTGCAGAATTCCCCAAGGCTCGCAATTGAAGTGCAATAAAAGTCAGCTTTGTAATAAATTGCTTCAGTTTGCCAGAAGCTTGAAGTTGGGGAGAGAGAGAGAAAGGAAATAAATAAACACTCAAAACCTCACTCTCAAAGGCCACTGGCAGTTATCGAGCACAAACACAAATGCATTTGTCATTATATTTAGGCAGCCACTTCAAATGAGTGTCCTCATTGGCACGCTTAATAAATGTAATATCATCACCGCTACAGCCACGTTGAGACCCGAACACTCTAAAGCGTCTTAAAAGACACAATTAAAGAAGAATACTTTCATTTTTGTTAATAGACATACACTCTTAATTATAAAGGTTCTTTATTGCCATCTATAGAAGAACCTTTAATATCGATGGAATCTTCCCATTCCACAAAAGGTTCTTTATAGCTGAAAAAGGTTCTTTTAGATTATTAAAATGTTCTTCACACTAAGACAAACAAAAGGCTCCAAAATGGCTAAGAAAACCCCTTTTTTGGAATCTTCATTTTTTTTTTTAAGAGGTGTGATGGGCTACTTTTTCCGTTACCGACATCTCTCCTCTGCTAGAAACATCTAATTCCCAACCAGTGTGGTGGTGGGTGTCCCCCAGAGCGCAGACGTGAAATATCACCACCAGTCCCACCATTTCCCAAGCTCATTTTGTTTATTACGGGAAGTGTCTGCAGTCAGGGAGGGAATAAATGAAAGGGCTAGAGAAAAGAAAAACAGGAACAACAAAGCACCTCTATAAATCTCTCTGAAGCCATTTTTACTGTTCAAGCCGCCTCGTAGAAGAGGGAAAGTCATAGTAATTGCAATGGAGGATGTCAGCTGACAAAACGAGAAGACACAGAAATCCAGCTCGAGTGAAGACTTGAGCGCTTACTCTTCATCTCACTCGCTCCGTCTGACACGACACCCTTTGTCTTTTTCGCCTACGGTTGCCAGAGTTAATGTGTTGAAGAAATAATAGTAATTTACAGTCTTTGTATGATGGAATTTCACTGTTATTGAAGCTCAACAAATCTGAAATGTCATCTATGATAGCGCTGTCATGATATACCTTACAGTAATCTCACAGCAGGGTATTGTGTTGTTATTCAGGGGCTGAATGTCGTGTCTGTTGTTGTTTTCATTCTTTACAGTTTACATAAGTTTTGTTGTGAGTATTTCAAAAATTAACACACAATTCAATGTTTTTACTTTTTTTTTTTTTTTTTGCATTCCCATAAAAAGTACAAACTTTTCCAAGTTTACCACCAGATACCTGATAGTACGTGTGAGTGAAAAGCATCAGTGGTACATATTAAAAACTGCTGTAGCATCAGTAAAAAATCTGTTATTATATCAATTATCATATCGAATCATCCCTAAAAGAGGAAAACATTAAAAATGAATGTATAACTATGTATAAAAATGAATTTGATACATATTAAGTTTAAAAGAACAGCATTAATGAGTCATATAAAAACGTCATTTTAATTTAATTTAGGAATCAACTTACAAGATGTTTCCCCTTAAATAAATATATAAACAAACGATTGAACGATAAAATCCCAATAATATCGGCAACAAAATACAGCGGCCTATACTTAAATAAAACATTATTAAAACTATTTTCAAAGTCTTGTGAGTTATGAAAAAGCAATCTCTGAGCAAAACTTTCCGGATTAGAAGACAAAAGCAAACAGGGATGGGCATATATTAAATTGATCATGATTATTGTATAACATTTTCATTCTGAGATCTCAAATTGAGACTTTTGATTGGAAAGGGATATATGACCAACTTCCGATCAACGATGAGATCTCTTCTGAAACTGTAGAAGAGACACGGGAGATTTTTTATTTTTTTTTGCCTCAGATGAAACATCCAAAAAGACGGAAGCTTCAGGAAAAGCCTCAGAAACACAGTTTGTGTTCCCATTTGTTGACAACTATTTGGAACACAATAAGAGTGACAAAATAATTCCTAACCCATGACAAAATGTTTCAGTGGCGTTCTCTAGTACACATCACGTCCAGTTCACACTTTGTAGTGTGCTCTCTGATTCTGACAGAGAACTCCAGTAAGAGCACTCTGCATAATGTACCGTTAGGGTTAAGTGCTCAAACATAAACCCTCTTTTTCTTTCAAAGGCAATCGAACGTTGGTTCCTCCCAAGCCTTTAATGAGCATGGTCTGGAAGCTCCATTCAAAAAAAAATAAAATAAAATGTCAGATGAAAACCCACGGCTTAAACTGCATAAGAAAAAGTCAAGGGGCACATTACATGCTTTGAAGGCCTCCGTGGAGCCCTGTCCACAAATCCTATTAAATGCAGCTATCTGCCGATATGAAACCCCATAATGAATGTATTTAGTTTGAGTGGCGGACTTTCCCTCTTCAAAAAAGGGGTCATTAATGTTATGCACATGGCCTAAATCCACTCTGTAAGTAGAAAACGCAAATATCTCAAAGCTCATCCGTGACAATAATGATTTCTTTAGCTATTGTGGGTGAACAGCTTTTTAATGTTAGCATGACGACATGCCATGGCTGCTGTTAAATTTGACGAAATGCTCAATTGGTAATTTCAATGCGGATTTCTGGGCAAGAACACTCATTTGATGTTTATTTCAGAGTGTCTTGTAATGCATGTTTACTCACTTGATGTCCACTTGATGTCCAGAACACCAGCATCATGCCCTTTCAAGCCTCAGATGTTATTGCCCTTGCATGGCAAACTAAAATAGCATTGCATCTTACAAATAATGAGTTACTAGTTATTTAAAAAATAGCCATGTTTTATGTCACTACTACAATCAATCAATCAATCAATCGATCAATCGATCAATCGATCAATGGCTCATGATGTGATTATACAATATGATTATTGTATTATTCTAAGGGCTGTACATTTACATTTTGTAGTGATTATAGGGGATAATATATTACACCAAATGGAGATAACATTTCAGGTATTGAAATACATCAATACCTTTTAATTTGCTAAAGGAAGCAAGCAATGTGTACACTTATACAATATAAAAGTAATGGAATGAGGACAAATGCAATTTGCTATTTTGCCATGGGCTTTGCTAGACTTAATCAGCAACTTGTTCATCTGGAAATGTATAATGAACAAAAACACAGACAAACGTTCTGTTAAAAACACAGGCTAAAACTAATTCTGGCCCAAGTACCTTGCTGCTTTGTTGGTTAAAACACACTGGGGGAAAAAAAAAGTAATTATCTTAAGTGCATTTAAATTGAGGAAATGTTCCCAACTGGCAACCAGATGAAAATAGAATCAATGAAGAACATTAATAATTAGGAAATAATGTTGGCAATTACTGATCAAAATTAATTTGGTTTGGTATTTACCTACGAAAACATAAAGCAATTGAATTAAGCTGTGTATACAGGAACAACAGCAACAACAATAATACATATAGACAAATTGGTGTCTGCTTGATGCAATGACATTACTTGTGATTAGCTACAAGAATAGGAAAGCTATTTATGACAGATTAATCAAGACAGTAGGTGGCGCTGTGACAAAACTTTGCAGGTGTGCTGAGATCATTTTACCAATGGCACCTACCAATTGCTGCCTCAATAGTTCAAACTGGTTTTAAGATAAAGCCAGGAACGTGGCTAAACCATTTTTACTGGGGCTTCAGTGAAATGCTACCGCTCCACAGTAAAATATTACTGATAAATCCTTGTCTGATGGTGGAGAATACCACATACCAACCTGAAAATCATTTTCCCTGATGATATTTCAGCAATAATGCCCTGTGTGTTGTCTAGCAACTGCTTGGAATCAGTGATGCCAGATTTGCGAATGAATTACTCTTTTGATTTAATAAGTCAAAAAGATGCGAAATTCAATAATTCAGTTTGATTTATTCGGAAAGACACACAGTCACACACACAGAATGTTTTTTCACACAGTAAAGGGATATTTTATGAGACAAAAAGAGCACTGCATAATATGGGCATTCACCTATAATCCATTGTAGCAAGCACAACTTGCAGATCATTTGTCAGTGATAAAGCAGATATTTATTGCGCATGCAGATTGTGAATGACTACTGCAGGTAAAGACAATTTACATATCCATATATCCATACAGTAACAGTATAAAAAAAAAAAGAAAAAGAAAAGATTATTAAAATATGGGGACCCTTTTTTCTGTGCCCCATTACTGTAAAAAAAAAAAAAAAAAAGTAAACACAGTCCTGGATAAAGTCTGTCTTATAGTTTTCCATCACAATTGTCACCTTTGTTAAGGCATAATTTGAAAACAAAATCACAAATCAATCCATAACATCTGCAAGGATTGTTTTGAATATCATTTGCTCCAAAACTGGTGAAAATAGGACAATATATGAAAGAAGAGCAGCAACAAATAATGGCTGATGGTGGAAACTTTAAAAAAAAATTAAAAAAAAATTAAAAAAAAAAAACTTTCAGGGCCAAAGGGTTAAAGTAAAGCTTTGAGACTGCTCTAAAATATTTGATCATACTACTGAGACCGAACCCAATTGGTGTCCCAAATTCTGGGCCCTGCTATATGAAAGCAGCTGATAATAAGTAAGCAGTGACAGATTGCTTTGTGAACGGACACCGGGGGTTCCACCAAAAACGCAGGCACCATCCGGGTTGGATTAAATAAATCACCCTCCTAACCTTTACCAAGTCGCTCTGCTGCACTGATCCACAACCTGCTTCACACACTCCAATCTCTGTCTTACTAATTCTGATGCTTTGAGAACGATCCCAAATCCATTTAGAAACACATATTCTCCCAGCAACTGCTCAACGAGACCGACAGCTGTGGTGAGAGCTCCTGCCTGCCTGTCTGTAAGCTTTAGCTTCCACCATCACGTCAGCCATGCTGCTGTTGTATACATGAGCTCTGTTACAACAACCTAGTGAGCTGCATCACCGTCTGCTGTCCATGTAGACGACATCCTGACTGAAATGGAAGCTCATAAGTGCACTGTAACAACAAAATCCATATACAAATGGAAAAGGTATACCTACTGGTTATTTTCTGCCAGTACATTATTCGTAAAGATTACAGACTTTAAATTAAAAAAAAAAAAAAACTAAAAATTGGGTAAATCACATGCGAAAAATCAATACGGAAATTTCTCTCAAATTAACAAAGTACATTGTGCACTAATTTTATGGCTTTCTTAGATTCTTAGAGTCTGGCTGATCTGAAATGACCGATGATTGACTCAACTAATAGACTTGTAATCTATATAAAAATTGAGTAATTTGTATGCTGTTTATTCTGTGTAGAATCTAAAATATTTATAAATATGTAACAAACATGTACATTTGTAAACAAATATACAGTTGTAATTTATTGGCAAAATGTACAGACTTTCAGCTGCAATGAAAAAATCAAAGAAACATAATTTAAACAGCTCAACACAACAAATGTTTTAAGTGGTTTCCCCCAATTCAGCTGAAAATGCAACTTTTAACGACTTCTCCAGTCTAAAACTGATTCAACCACTTCATTACATTAGTATTTATTAGAACACCCTTTTGCTGTTATGACCTGTTGCAAATGAGATGCATTACCAGACACCAGCTTCTGGCAGCGTTTCTCAGGAATCTTAGCTCATTCCTCATGAGCAATGGCCTTCAGTTCAGTAATATTCTTGGGTTTGCGTGCTGCAACCACCTTCTTCAAATCCCACCAGAGATTTTATATGGGGTTCAAGTCAGGTGACAGTGATGGCCACTGTAGAATCTTCCAGGATTTCTTCTGCAACCAAGCCTTGGTGGAATTTGAGGTATGCTTGGGATCATGTTCCTGTTGGAAGGTCCAATGATGCCCAAACTTAAGCTTCCTCACTGACACCATGATTTTTTCTCGTAGGATTTCCTGATACTTCAATGAATCCATCTTGCCTTCCACACACTGCAGGTTTCCAGTACCAGAGGATGCAAAGCAGCCCCAGAGCATCACTGAGCCTCACCATGCTTAACTGTAGACAGTGTTCTTTTCAGCATACAGTATGCTTCATTCTTCTTCCTCCAGACATACTGCTGATCCATAGGGCTGAACAGTTCCAGTTTTGTTTCATCGCTCCAGAGAACAGAATCCTAAAACTTCTGTGGCTTGTTTATATGACTTTGAGCACTTTTCTTGTGCTTTTGGGTCAGTATTGACTTGGAACTTGGAGTTCTGGCATGGAAACTGCATGTGTTTATTACGCGCCTTACTGTGCAGCTGAAACCTCAGTGGATGTTGCCACCAAGTCTTGCTGCAGGACTTTTGCAGTCACTCTAGGAGTCTAGGGTTTTTCTGAACCTGCCTTCTCAGAAATCTGGTTGCAGCCATTGATAGCTTTCTTTTTCTGCCCCTTCCAGGTAGTGTAACCACTTTTCCTTTAACTTTTAACTTGTGAACTTTGCTTCCAACAGTGTTTCTAGGAACATGTAGTGCCTTCTCTATCTTTTTGTATTCTGTTCTTTGTTTGTGAAGGACAATGATATCTTTTAGCTTTTGAGCTCTTTTGACTTAGCCATATTCCTCACATGAAGTCAAATGTGACACTCAGCAAACCTAGCCAGTTCAGATATTTCATGTGTCCTAGCTCCAGCACACCTAGTGCAACTAATGAAGCCCTTTATTAGTTGCATCAGGTGTGCTTGAGACAACACCTGTTTTGCAGATTTGTGCTGTTGTGAGGGATTCTATTCAGGGGGTTGAATAATTTTGAGACTTTGGAAGTCATTCAAAGTTCCATATTCAGTTGAATTTGGGGAAACCACTTGAAACATTTGTTGTGTTGAGCTATGCAAATGACTTTTGTTTGATCTGTTCATTGCAAACAGCTGAAAGTCTGTAAATTTTGCCAATAAACCTGATTTGCAATGGGGGTTGAATAATTTTGATTACAACTGTAAAATGTATGATATGTTTAAATGGGATTGTAAAAAAATAAAATAAAAAATAAAATGGTCTAGAGGAGGCTTGAAAGTCAATTTCAGTAGTCATTTACCTATAACTAATCAAGTCCTGTTAATACAAACAGCGTTCAATGAGCAAGATGGCAAACTATATTTTGCTTAAAAGTGATAACACATTGACCATATGTGTAATTCATTTTATTTAGAATCACAACCACTACCAGGGCTGATTTACAGCTACAAATAACCATGCTTTCAGATCTCAGAGGAAGTGAACTGTGAGACAGGACCTGCCCAGCTGTGACCATAATTCAGTAATGCAAACAAAGCAAGCTTCAAAATATGACAGCTGGGAATTACTGACATTTCCTGGGAAATGGCTCCTAAACCTCATTACCCATTACCAACATTGACAGTGTTTTTTTTTATTTTTTTTTATTCTTCTTCTATATAAACACATTATTCCCACATATAGAGGATGCAAGTGGAATGGAAGATGTGTGGTGTTTTTCATTGGTACCTTGGCCATATGTGCGACATTTAAGCAGGTCTGAATCTCAATAATATGAGACTCAGTTGTGTATTGCTGGAAGTATTTTCCAGATGGGTCTTTTTGGTTGCTTTAAGCAGCTCTTATTCACATTCATGAATCACAAATATCAGCTAAAGTTCCTAACTTGATCAAAAAAAATCATCTCTTATGGAATTCTGACAATTTGCCAGCTAAACATGGAAACGTATTAAAATTGGTCCAAAAACATATTCTTCTCAAGTCAGTTCAGCAGGTTCAAATCAAATTCAGCAGGTTCATATTGTGAGAAATGTGGAGTAAAACACATGTGATGACTAGCCTGGACATATACAATACCATTGTGTCACCAGGAAACTTGTTTAAGAATATATAATCCATTTGAGGAAAAAACCCTATTTCAGCAGACATATGACAGACAGATACCTCCGTGAAACGAGCCAGCCTGTTACACTCAACACTCCAATGTTCAAAGAAGCTCAGTGAAAACCCTCTTCTATTATACTGTCTGGCCTTAAAATAAGGTCAAAAGCACATCTATCTTTTATCAGTGAAGGCTAATGCAATATAATGACTTCAAAGAGGTCTGAGGCAGTAAAAAAGAGAGAAAGGTAAATTCAAGACTTGGAGTCTTGGTTCAACCTTCCACCACTGTCCAAAACCTTGGTATAATCTTTGATTCCTCTCTTTCCTTCCTTCCACACATCTCCTCGCTCACTAAGTCTGCCTTCTTTCACCTTCATTATATCGCATGCTTACGTCTATTTCTGAATATCAGCGATGCTGAGACCCTAGTTCACGCTTTCATCACTTCACAGCTTGACTACTGCAATTCTCTATATGGCTTACCCAATTCATCAATAAATAAGATCCAGTATATTCAGAACTCTGCAGCTAGGATCCTTACATACTCAAAGAAATCTTTCCACATTAATCCGATTTTACGCAGACTTCATTGGCCATCCGTTCGCTTTCGTATTCAATACAAGATACTCCTCATCACATTCAAAGCACTCCATGGTCTCGCACACTTAGATCTTCCGATACCTGTCTGTTGACGATCCGTAGGCACAAACAATCATCGTTTGGTGGAAGGGCTTCTTGTACCACTGCCTCGACTCTATTCTATTCCCCAACACATCTGCGACCTTTCATCATTACACAATTTCAAAACCCGCCTTAAAACATATCTTTTTGCTACTTCTTTCCCTGACCCCTGACTCTATATGATCTGATTTTTATGTTTATGGTACCTCTATCTATTATGTTATCCATCTCAGTTTATTTGTATTGTTTCTATGTTTATTTGTACTTTATTGTAAAGCGACCTTGAGTTTTCTGAAAGGCGCTATATAAAATAAACATATTATTATTATTATTATAAGACAGACAAGCATTGTGCTGCATGAAGGCTGGATATCCTTTTAGAGGCTAAAGCAACAAATACATCTTGTTCATATCCAGGTTAAATTATATTTTAAAATGTAATCATAAATATTTGGCTACAAAATACAATGTTTCATATGTAGTTAAAGCATGGAAAAAAATATGAATGAGTTCTCAAAAATGTCTTGTTAGTAAACATAAAATATTACAATTTAACATCATGGTACATGATTGCACTATTAAAAAATGCTGTGATTTACATTAACTCGATGCATAAATACTATATACAGTATGTTTGGAAAACTGTCTCTGTATGCAAAAAAATGTTCAATTTGTTTTTTGGGTATATGTACAGTATCTGACACTGTGCAATAGTCTTTAAGTGATACTATATTTAAGTGTTTAGGTGAAATTGATTAAAACAAACAAACAAAAAAATACTATTTGTGACTACAGCCACAAATTGGAATGATTTTAATATAAGAGGTTATTTATTTATTTATTTATTTATTTATTTATTTATTTATTTTTGCTCTAAATTTAGTAAAAAGGTAAACAAAATAGTCTATTTTACTACATTACTAAATGCAGACCAAAAACACCATGCATTTTCAAAGCTGACCAAACAGTAAGGGGCCGAATCAATTACATGCTGAAATTAAACACATTATCACTTTAAAAGCAGCAATAGGGTGAGAGCCCCACGGGGAGGACAGCGATGGGGGATCCTCTATGCCATGCAAAATCTATTCGAAAATGAGTCAGGGTGGACTTTTAACACAGAAAACCAGCTTGCCTAATGAAAAAGTCTCCATGAAATGGAAAGAATGGGTCTGTGCGTTCGATATTGCCATGCCCCATGGTGCTCGCCGAAGCTCAGGCCTCCGCTATCAATCAAAGTGGAGTGGAAACCCGTAATGTTCCCTCAATGTGATTTTGGGAATGCTGTGTACATCCAACTGTCCGTGGCTAGAATCCATTAAATGAAAATAGGGAGTTGGAAATTTGGAAATTTCAGTGAGTCAAAAGTCTTAAAATTAAATTAAATTAATAGCAGAAAAAAAAAAAAAGTACTTAATGTAAAGCGTCTCGTTCATTTCCTTCCTTAGCATCCATTTTCGAAATGACATGAAATGGAAATACTATCAATTCACTGATAAGATTGATGTGACTGTCAAATGTTAATGGGAACATTGTGATCATATGCCATACGCCAATCTGATATTACAGATTCTCTCTCCTCGACCCCTTTTTATTTTATTAGTTCTGTTTTAAACTCTCCATCTGAGCCGTCTCTTAAAGGAAAAGTCACTTTAGAAAACAGAATAGTTCACCAAACAGAATCCTGTCATATGTGTTTAAATTATGCAAAACCCAGTAGTACCTGCAAATTGAACAATCAGGGTCGACCACTAACCCTACGTCAGTTTCCTTATTTCAGGCACAGTGTGACACTTTTCTCCAATGTGCAGACATTTTTAGTTGTACTCTATGAATTACTAAATGTATACTGTGTACAGTAATATACATAATGCAACATGCTCTCTTCTGATCATGAAGTCTGCATTTATTTAATCAAAAATACTATAAAAAGTTCAATTGTGAAATATCATTACAATTTAAAATAACTTTTTTTTTCTCTTTTGAATATACAGTATTTTCAGCATCATTACTTCAATCTTCAGTGTCACAATTCATGCTGATTTGATGCTCAAGAAACATTTCTGATTATTATCAATGTTGACAACTGTTGTGCTGCTTCATATTTTTGTGGAAACTGTGAAACATTTTTGAGGATTCTTTGATGAATAGAAAGTTCAAAAGAACAGCATTTATTTGAAATACAAACTTTAAGAATATACATGTCTTTACTGTCACTTCTGATCAATTTAATGTGTCCTTGCTACAAACAAAAAAATAAAAAAATATATATTTCTTACTGAACCTACATATGAATGGTATACCATTAAATAAATCAGTAACACTTTACCATAAGATTCCATGAACAATGAAAAAAACACTTCTAAAACATTAATCTTAGTTCATGTTAATTTTAACATTTAATAATACATTATAAAATAAAAAGTATGTGTTTATATTATGTAATGGACCGTAGAACAATGAACAATTAACTAACTTTAACAAAGATTAATAGCCTAAATACTGTAACAAGTATATAATGTATGCTGTAAGTTAATACATTAACAAACATTAACTAACGGGAGCTTATTGTAAAGTTTTAACAATAAATGCTTAAACCGGTGATATGCTCTCTACTTCAATGAATGGAAAATATATGGAAGTGAGCGTGACTGCATTGCTAACGTGTTCATTCACGTCAGAAAGTAGTCTGAAACCTCGCCGTCCTGGTCTTATAGTGATGCGCGCTGAATGCTGATTCCTTAATAAGTGAGAGGTTGAGAATTCTCAGTATTCTCAAAGGTGTTCCATCCTGTGTCACAAATGCTTCAATAATCTGACCTTCCTTTCTTCGGAATTATGCTCAGTTCTCTAAAAAGAGTCTGCTGGGATTATGATTATCATTCCTGTGTTTCCTGCAGTGCTAGATTTCCAGCTAAAGCCCGGGATCGCTCTCACCCTGGCGGGATCAGGATGCACTGGGGGAGTCAAACAGACCTCACGCAGCGCATGTTTAAATCATCCCCTCAACCGGCGGGATGATGTTGCAGGATCAAGTTAAGCAGACTTCATATTAGCGAATAAAACAATGAATGCATCATGATGGTTCAAGTGTGAGCTTCTAAAAGCCGTCTGCTGAAAATGAAGAGTTTTAACAGGTGATTTTGTTTCAGGCCACAGACTGAAATTTTGTTCAAAGTCCCTCTTAAGCAAAGTCAGAGAAATTGATTCTGTGAAGGGTGAAATTAAACAGGAAGGAGATAAAAACAATCTCTCATTTAAGAGCAATGGTTTATTTAGGGTTATTTAATCTGTAAAATTGAAAAATATTGCTTACAAATATTATTTTAGTCTGGTGCACATATTACTTACAGCACTTACAGCAAATAATAAACAAATAAATAACATGCATTAATATTATATTCTTCATTCAGAGGAATATACTCATCTAAATCATGATGAGACACATTTCTAGAAATTCAATCTGTTTTTCAAACTGAGCAATGTTGAATGTTTATCAATTCATATAAAACACAAATTAAATTCCAATATTAACAAATAAAGCATTAGCCAAATATTGCCTTAAAAGTTAAACTATTTATTTATTTATCCATCCATCAATCCATCCATCAATCCATCCATCCATCCATCCATCCATCCATCCATCCATCCATCCATCCATCCATCCATCCATCCATCCATCTATCTGCAAATACATACATAAATAAATAATATTTTACATTCTTAACATTTCTGGAAATATAATCTGTTATTCAAACTGTGCAATGTTGAATGTTTATCAATTTATATATTTTTTATTTATTTAATTACATTCAAGTAATAAGAACAAATAAAACATTCACAAAAAATATTTTCCCAAAAAGTTAAAAACTGTTTTGCTGTTATGTATGTATGTATGTATGTATGTATGTATGTATGTATGTATGTATTTATAATGATTTTCTTTATAAATGAATAAATATATTTCCGTTCAATATTAAATTCTTAATTCAGAGCCATGTAATAATCAAAATTATGATAGGGTACTGTACTTTACTGTACTGTCTTGTTTTTGTTTTTTTGTTCGTTTTTTTGTGATCGTTGGGCTTGAAATGAGCTGGAAGATGAGGTCACATCTTTCACCCCAGTATTTTATTCTTGTGGTTCTTCAGAATTGGCACAAATTCTCGCTGAGTCGAGCTGATTGTAGCACACACGAGGTCACGACGGATCACACAAGAACTGGAATTACATTACAGCTTTTTTCAAGGCCAAGACGCTCCTCCTTGATTCATCCATCTTGGTTTGATGCTGTAGGGCAAGTGCACGAGTCAATACTGCTAAGTTTGCAGAGCTGCTACGTTGGAACGGTCACTAAAGAAGATATCCAGCTTTGACTGCGATGTAGCCTCAGGCCGCAGACAATGCAATAAAACGTGCTGTCAGGGGAGTAAGAATATACGCAGTACTGGGTTGACATAACACTTAAAAGATTACTTGCCTTATGGGCATCAGGAACCGGAAACAAATGCACGCCGATCCAGAGGTCAAGAAGTCTTTATTGATATTCCGGGGGGCAGTGTGCACTTATCTTTACCTCTTTTATGCTAAGCCATACAAATTCACTAGCTATAATGCAGTAATATGTTGATGGCTAACTAAAAAGCTACATTTCAATTAATCTAAATGGCAGGATGTCCCAGAAGAATTTGAAACCTTTGCTCATGGATCCACTTTTTGAGACAATCATTTGAAGCGTTTCACTCAATATGTGATATGACTAATCAATCTAGAGCCGCAGGAAAATGTTATCATAACTGATGGCCACATAATCTTTTGAATGGAAATGTATAATGCATTTGCAAGAGATTATGTTATTTGCAAAAAAAAAAAAAAAAAAAAAAAAAAAAAAAAAAATATATATATATATATATATATATATATATATATATATATATATATATATATATATATATATATATATATATATATATATATAAATATATATATAAGATAAAATGCAAACATTTGTAAATTTAAGGTAAAATAAAACAAACAAACAAACAAAAACAACTGTTTAATAAGATACGATATGATAAAAAAAAATACAAAATAAAATTAAATAAAACCATCTGTGAAAAAAAAAAAGTAAAATAAAATAAATAAAGTTAAATAACATAAATCTTTGAATACCAATCAATGAAGAAAAAAAATATTTTTTAGAAACAGAATGTGTAGTTACAGCATCTACCAGCAGGAGTTAAAGAGGTTGTGCTAACCAGTCAAACATTAACTTATCGCTTGATATACTATATGATCATATCAATATAATGTCAATAATATAAGCATTATGTTATGTATTGTACAGTACTATACAAAAATACAACACAATAAAATACTATAAAAAAATTAAAAGCATTAAAATTAAAAAAACTATAAAATTAGCATTTCCTTTTTCTCACCAGTTGCTTTATATATCACTTGTTTTCACTTTTGCATGTTCCTTGCAGTTTGAGAATAGAGTGTAAGCTCCACTGTCAGCTGCCTATATCTCACATATTGCTCTAGACATATTACATGATTTTGCTAGATGGAAAGAAAGTATTAGTAATAAAACAACATTCAGTTGCAGCAGTGAACAGGTCCATAGTTGCAAAACAGCTTGAATATTGTATTGTCACCAACTTAACAGTCAAGAGTCAGTCAAAAAGACTCACAAATTCCCAAGTCTAGTCAGAGTTTTATCTCACCCAAACACTGAATTATGAAAAATGCAAAGCCCCATGAAATCTCTTGATGAGCACACTTTTCTTTCCAAGCTATGATGTTTACAACACAGCCATGAACCATGATTTGCAACTTGCTGCTGCTATTTGCCAGCAGGTTGCATTAGGAGGGGGGGCATTCATATTCTAGAGAGCAAACATGTGTATGTAATGTGCATGCAAGATGACTCTACAATTTTTTCCCTAGAAGAACAAGACTGAATGTTGTTTAATATATGCAAAATACATTTTAAATGCAACCACACTATGATATATATATTAGATGACATCAAAAGAAAACTGACTAAAAGCTACAAAGCTCTCATTTCATGGGGTCTTCAAAAGGATGCGTAAGAATCAGACTTCAAATTACAAGCATCAAGTCATGTTAAGTTCCGTGTCAGTAGTATAGTACACATAAAATCAATCTCCTTTTGCATGCTGACATTCAATTTCTCCACTCTAGAGAAGCAAAGCAAGAAGCCTTGTTATGTTTTGCATAGTGAAGTGAATCATTCAAGTGCTCTACACGGCCAGGCACTTTTCATCTTTTATTTAAGCCTGATGTTGTCAATGTGAAACCTGAAAGTGCTTGGAAATGGCCTAAAACACAGGACATTTATTTGTCCTATAGTGTCGATCCACTTCTCCCTCATTTTGTCATGGTAAAGCAGCTGTCAGACTGATGTCTACTTTTGCCTAACAGCAGCCATGGCTCAAATGACTAGTCCACTTCTTGACATCTTCAAACCTTGATTCCATCTACTTAAAGGTCAATCAAATCCCAGTATTGCCCATCAATACACTAGTCGACTTGCTATCCCCAATGATGCTAATGAGGTCCAAGGCTTCGGCCTGCTGGCAGTCTGACCTCTTAATATGGATGAAAATGTGTTGCGGCAGAGAAAGTTCAGAAATTGCTGATTTCTGGGTAAAGCCGAAGTAATGGGGCCTACTTCGTCCACACCAGCAGTTCTTGACTCGTTAACTGTATCTAAAATAAACAAGCAACAAACAAAAAGAAAAACAAAGAAAACCGCAATAGAAACCAGACTGCCTGCTGTTCGGATGATACAGTATCTAGTATCTGCAACTTTAAAGGCTTCAAGGAGTCAATAAGCATCTTGACATGGTGAGAACTCTGCCTGCAACCTCAAAAGCCAGCATTTGAAAAATTAATGAGCACAATGGTATGAAGTATTCACACAGTTTGCTTGAATAAACTAAATAAATTAAACAAGTCCACACATATTGTACAAAGTTCAGACAGAACCACTATCAATCCTTTTTCCATCATGTTTCAAGTTTCAAGTTGACTAGTTAGCATGCAAGGTACCACTTTATTTTGATAGTCTTATGGACATTCTACTAACTATTCGTAACTTTGCAACTATATGTCAACTAGCAGTCATTAGTAGACTCAACAACACTTTATTTTGATAGTCCCCCAACAGAAATTCTACTGACTAGACCTTTAGCGCTAGAGAAACAAGTGGGCAGCCATCTTTAGAAATTTGTGTTTGAACTTCAGTTTTTGAGGTAGCTCTGCATATTTCTATGGCATCGATGTCGAAGAGTAATTAGCTGGTGAAGTGGAGTTTCTTATTGTAGAGTTAATGAAAGTTATTATGAGCATTGTAATGTTTAAAGCGGATGTCGTAACACATGTCAGTAGACCAGTAGATTTTTAAACGAGTGGTTCATTCATAAATCTGTAAGATCTTACCTTCATGCTGTTGAAGTAAAAACCAGAAGACAAAACAAAACGAGTGCAGAGCTGAAAAGAGGCGGGGCTACATAAGGTCTAAAAGTACCTTAGCAAATACAAGCCAAACCCTAATGCTAACCGTAACCCTAACATACTAATGAGATAACAAATATAATATAAGTTGTAAATTAATGAGAGGTAGTTGCAAAGTTACATATAGTGCTATCTAAATATGCTTGCTAACGAGATATAGAAAAAAGTTACTTGTTGCTAATGTGATACACCCTTATGTGATAACACATAATCCAATGCAGCGTTTAGTAGAATTTCAACTTTTATTGTGTAAGACAATATTAACGTAGGGGGGAACCAAAGAAAGCGGAACCAAAGTGCGGGTATCGTTGCACCGCGGTGCCTAGGTGACGGGCGCCTTCCTCTTCTCTCAGACAGAGATTTGGAGACGAAGATGGCGGTTCGCTCTTTCACTCACTGACTTTGTGATTCTGTTTTCCGGGTTGGTACTCTGTAAAAGAGTAAAAGAGTTAAAGAGCCGCGTTTATAATTGCGGGAAACGATGGCGCTAGCGGCTGCATAACAGGTGTGTATTGTGGCTGTATGTGTGAATCTGTGTGCTGGTGTCCTCACACTCTGGTAATGCTTTATTTCGGGTTTTTAAGGTATCCTGACAGGCTATAAATGTTTGTTAATGTTAAGAGGAGAGGGGTATGTTGTTTAAAACTTAAAGGGGAGTTATTCCTAAAGTTATACAGAAGCAGCTAGGTGTCTGGTCTGTGTTTAAAAATGTATCTTAAGTTGAACAGTTTTCCCTATGTGTATGATGATTCATGTTTTGACTCTAAAGTCATTTAAATATTAATTTACAGCCAAAGAGGGTTTATGATTCACATTATTACATTAGTATTATGGTGCATGTCTGGAGGTAAAAAGGAGGTAACAAATATATATAGAATAAATATAAATATATATATATATATATATATAAAATATGATTTATCCTTTTGATAGTATTGCACTTTAAAGAAAGAGTGATGTTGATTTTTGTAAAAAAACACGATTATTTTCTGTGAATGTGAGTATGAATGATGTTGCCCACTGATCTGTGGAGAGTTGAGAAAACCTCCATTAAAGTGTTTAAATTGAAATGAACAAATGGACACTGAAACATGATTACACTAGGGAAATGTTATATTGTTTTGTACCATGATTTGGGAAATTTGTAATAAAGAGACAGAGATTTGGAGGCGAAGATGGCGGTTCGCTCTTTCACTCACTGACTTTGTGATTCTGTTTTCCAGGAGAGCTGAGAGTAGTGAACCCCAATAAAAAATCATTTGTTACTTCAATTACACAAGTTGAAACTCGTAGCACTAATGTAACAGACATAGGCCAGTAAGTGCTGTGCTAGCATCCTTATTAGTGCGCCTGCCTCCCACGACAGAGACCCCAGTTTGAATCGCGCTCGGACCGGGTCATGTTGGTGCCGTGACCCGGATGGGAGTGAGGTTTATGGGGGGTGAGTGTAACGGACATAGGCCAGTTAGAGCTGTGATTGTAAACCTCACTCCCCTGATCTCAAGAGGCATGCTAGGAGCTGCGGTTCTTGGCGTCCTTGTTAGCGCCCACCTCCCACGCCGGAGACCACGGTTTGTGTGGGTCGAGTAGGACCGGTTACACTTAAGTAAATTGTTTTCAACATTGCTTTGAATCCTATTGCATTGGGTGTTACTTTTAACCTGGTTAAATAAGCAACTAAGGTACCACCCTATACTCTATTACTATTACCTTAGAGAGCTATTTCTGATTGATTCAACCCATACAATTAATTTAGCTGAAATAAATGAATGTATTTAGGTTTATTCAGTGGTGATAAATAATATTTTTGACTTGAATAAAACTAGTTAATTTAGATGTTACTATTTTTTTTTTTTTCTTTCTCAGTGCAACACACTGGCATACTAGAGGCCACTTTTCTAGGATCTTCTGAAAATGCAAAAATATACTCTAATCTACTAGTTTCATATTATATATAACAAATGGATTACAAAGCAAAACAAATATTCAAGCTTTCTTGATATAGGTTTGCTGTAGCTTTTTATCTCGACTCATTTTCTTGAAATTGCCGTCTCTCAGAAGCTGGTGTACATTTTCGTTTCAAATGCTCAGAGTCTGTACTTTACAAAAGCTAAAGATTGGCCAATCTTGATAAAATCAGGACTGAGAATGTGACAGCTGCAGAAGAATTGATCCGGCAGCGCAGTCAGCTACTTAGCCGTGACTGCGTCAGCCGGCCGTTCCTGGCAGTAAATTAAGGGGTGGAAACTGTTTCCCTTCTCGTGAGAGATCTGCTAAACGCTCTCATGCGTGGCTCTGTGTTGGCTGATAGATTTAAAGGCACCCACAAAAGCATCAGAGTACCAACAAGATTTACGATGGTAAAATATGAAAATTAGACAGAGAGAGAGAGATGTCTCATGAAAGTCTTTTAGTCTGTGAAATTGGTGCAATAAAGGCATAGAATAAGAAAGTCTATTATGCACTTGAATATGACTAAATGGAGAAATAATGGAAAGGTCATTTTGTACAGCAACGCAGCGAAGAAGAGGTCACAACTTGAGTGGCAATCATCCACAAACAATTTACATTCATGCATATAAAACTCTATTAAGCACTATGCGGATCATGATTTCTGGACATGATTTCAAAATGGATGATGGATGTCGCGGTCAGCACCTCTTTTTCTGTTGTCCCTGCTTTGCTATAGAGCTAATGTCAGACTGATTTGTGCTCGCACAAGTCAATAATTCATTGCACCAAGTGAGGGGCCTTAAATTGTTTCGTTCATTAATAACACAATTAACCAGAATGGCTAGTATCGTGTTAATAGCTTTGTGAGGACTTGGCATTTGCCTTTTCATTACAGCGCGTGACTGATGCAAATGTCGGGAGCACAAATTTCCAGTTTGATTTTCCAAGGATGTATGGTTTATGTTGACTGACATGAGATCAGAATCATTCATCCTTGCATGTTCCAAAGGGGTAAAACAAAAACAAACCAATCCCTCCATTTTTCAACCATCTGTAAGACAAAGACATTTTTCACAAACAAAGTAAACTATTAAATCAAGCCCTGTCCTACAGATTTTTTTTTCTTATTTGACTCTAAAATGCAAAAAAAAAAAAAGTCTGCACCCGAATAATATTTTATTGCAAACAGGAGATGCAGATAACAAACCTTTTGGCTCTTTGCCTTCGTCAGTGTCATATTTGTCTTATTTGACTCTGAAATCCTTTACATTACAGATGTAAATTATGGAAAGGTCATTTTGTACAGCAACGCAGTTTGATTGACAGGCGATCTGACCAATCATAATCCGCCATCCGCCAAATCCAAAAAGTTAGTTGATTAACATCGGTGGAGTTGAACTTAACTGTGTGTATTGACGTCTTTCCACGGTTGAAACAGCATTCCTTCTTTTGTTCATTCATGTTTATTTGCTGCTATAAATTTACTAGAAGGAAGAGATGATCGGTTCACGAGCTTTAACTGAGGCTCTACAGCGATCTGTATGACACATTAAAGATCCACAAAACGGTATTTATTGTTTAAATTTCTCTTAAAAAAGATCCAATTTTAAAGTTGAGAGTTTGTTTCATACCAAAAGTAACCAGGGCCCGGTTCCCCGATAACGCTCACTCTCATATCTTACCAAAGTTGTTTAAGTTCCTAAGTGTGTTCCCCGAACTATACCTTAGAAAGCTGCTTAAGATATACCTTCTTACGCGCGATGGTGCTGAATTGGTTGATATCGATGGCTCGAGAATCAATTATTCTCTCGTGCAGCGGCTGTTTATGTGAGAAAGCGGTGTTCTTTATTAAAGAAGCACTTCAGAAATAGTTGAAATTACATTTATTAGGACTATTGGATATTATAAAAAATAATCCAAACTATAATAGCCTATAATAGCCAAGCCTACATATTTTAAAATTGTAACATATATTGCTGCCACAATAACCTTTTCAAAAATTGTATGTGCTTTCTTCTCTTTCCCATTTTTGTTCGCTGAGGTGGAGCTACGATGAAATATTGTTCTTGTAAATACTTTCCAGCATTTCAGTAATAAAAGTTTACATCTTACTTGTGATCAAAAAGGATTTAAACCGTGAATTTTGAATCTCTTCTTGTAAACTCAGAGATGTGGATTCAGACAGCAATTAAATTACCACACGACCTGTTTGTCAAAAAACAGAAGGTACTAATTTGGACAGGGATTTTTACACGGGTTGGGTGAGAAAAACACTGATATTATGGATTCGGACGGCACTAAAATCACCGACTTACCCCTATAAATGTTTAAAATACCATACAAGCCCATGAGAAACAATATTAGCGTCCGAATAGGACTTAACTGACAGTAGCCTATGCTTTCACTGGCCTTTAAAAGCGCTTTTTAATTAAATTAATAATATTGTATAATAATATACTTAAAAATCTAACAACAATCAGTGTAATGACAATTTTATTCTTTGCATGAAAACACTTGAATTAGCCTAACTGAACACTGTCTGGGTGTATTAAAACTTCAGAATTATATTCGTATAGACCTGCAACAGTGATAAGGTAAAGCTAAGAGTGGTCCAGACCAACCTTACGAAAGTGTGACTTACAGAAGATATACTTAGCGTACGAACGTGTCGGGAATCGTGCCATAACGTTAAGAGAGAGGTTAAGGAATAGGTTAAGAACTACTTAGCGATAAGAACGTTTTGGGTAACCGGGTCCTGGTCTGTCCTGTCTGTCAGCATGCTGTCAGTATCCTCTCTGATCCGTAATGTGTTTTTCACTGTGTGAGAACATAATGTGTGGCGTGAGAGCGGCGTGGCTCCCCGGACAGCAACAGCATGTTAGTGTTGGCCCAGATCCGGCCCACATCTGGTACACATGGATTCCACACGACCCGGATGTGGGCCGGATCTGGGCCGACACTAACATGCTATCCGGGTTGTCGGACATAGCAACAGTAACTAAGGGGGACGGGTCTTTGTGAATGGTCAATTGGTTATGAATGGTGTTTTGTGTTGACTTTTGGTTCTGGTGAATGCCATCCCAATTAAACTAAGTGGAAAAGGCCCATCAGATTTTAATGAAATAATTTAGAAACATAAGACACATGCAAATTTTTATTGCTATCAAAATTAAACTAAAGTTCTTAACTGTTGGTGTGATCCAAATTGGTCTGTTGTGATGACAGCAAAAAATAAAAGTAAAATAAAATAAAATAAAAAAAGTTAATAATAATAATATTAAATACAAATGAAATGAATGCATGAATTAATGAATGATCCATCGATCCTAAGTCCAAATAATAATAGCTATAATGAAAAATCAAATTTTTAAAAGGTTGGAGAAAATGCTACCCATATCTTTTTCTTTTTTCTTTTTTTTTTCCTGTTGACTTCAAAAGCTCTGTGCAAATTTATCTGTCACTTGGTGGAAATGAATCAAATTAGAAGACAAAATTTACAGGTTGCATGGCATGCCATCATCCTTGAAAACCATAATATTAATTATCTTAATGGCATTAATGTAAAATGTGAAATCATTACATTTATTTAATGGCAATGTAAAATCTGGGTCCTGAAGAGAGAAGCAGATGAGAACCACTGAGCTTGTGTGTAGGTGTCCAGGGACGTGCACAGGGGGGTTGCTCAGGTTGCCCGGGCAACTGCCCATATGCCCTTCTCGACTCACTTTGCCCTTCCGAGGGGGAAAAAATAAATAAATAAAAAGTACAATGGAGGCAGAATTTCACGTAGGCCTAGATAAAAAAAAAAAAAAAAATTAAAAACCGCAAAGCCTCATTCACTTCCATTCGGGCACCGAAAGTGAAAGTCAGTAGGGGAAGGGCAAACTCTGTTTATGTGGCTGCAGCGCTGCACGCGACCGGTGTTACAATATATTCAGTTCCTGAAATATTTGGTTCCAATGGGTGGAGCTATCATGAATATTCACGAGACCATAGCGTGGGCGGGGCGACAAATACAAGCGAGTGGAACAGAAATTATTAGCGTGAGCGCCTCAGATCGCGTTTTGTTTTATGGATTATTTATTTCAAACAGGTAATAAAGTTGAACGAAGATAAGCTTAAACTACTCGTATATATTTTATAAATAATGAATCGTTTTGTAGCATGTGTTTCAGTACTCTGAGTTTACCTGAAATATTACAGACTGATCCTGAAGCGTTGCAAGACCTACAATAAAGGTATATTTCTCCAATTTTCTTTTACATTTGATAGAACTGTTCGTTTCTCATGAATGACTGAGATTAGGATTTTTAAAGGTGTGTGATTGCTGTTCAAATAAATATTTACAAATATATTCTTGTGTCTTTATTCTGTCTCCCAAAGTTGTCTGCATATTATTAAAAAAGCCTTTAAATTATAGGCTAATAGCTCAAGACAACATACAAACTTGGATTTGCATGTTGCATGCTTTGGATGTTGCTTTACACTCAACTGGAAATCTCATGATACACAACATTTACTTTATCAAAGGTTATCATAAATTTTAAGCTTCAGATGCATTAACAGGAGTTTTCTCTAGCAATGCTTTAGAACGTTGGTCAAATTAATTGATAATAATGACTAACGATTAGGCTAATCATAAAAATTAGGCCTACATCTTATCAGTTTAGTAATGTTATCATTCTTATCTTATGAAATCTTTTTGTAAACAAGTGAACACAACAACACACTGGTGTAGAAGGCATGGGTATAGGCTACCGAAATATTAAGGAAAGGTATATTCATAAATACATATTTAAATAATATAGTAAATATTTTTTTAGTCCTGCTGTATTAATTTTGTCCTTGATCCCATGTTTTTCTCTTGTCTAACATTCACGTTTTTACAGATGAATATGAATAAAATAAGTCATTTTAAGACACTGTATCTTACTATAAAAGTAATTTCGAGTTAATGAGTGACTGCTTTAAAAAAAACTCAATCATTTTTACACAGAAATATGTTGAGGACATTTTTTTTGTTTATCAATTTTATGTATGTATATTTTTTTTATTAATTTATTTGCACAAATTAAAGGAAGTACAACACCAAGGACAAACTGATGCAGTGCCGGAGAAGGCAAAAAGCCAGTATGGCTTATCTAAAGCCTCCACCAAAGAAAGATAAAAAATAACCAAAGAATGCAAACACAATATAATACAACTCATACAAACATTAATAAAAGAAAAAAAGAAAAAAACAAACAAAATATGTCATGATAATACTGGTGATAAAACAGCAAGCACTTCTCAGTAAAATAAAAATACAAAAAAATATAGAAACAACCAAGTGCACAAACTAGTTCATCAGCAGACCTCTTAAAACTCTTTTAAAACTCTCTACTGAGGTGCATTGTCTCGCCACATGAGAAAATCTATTCCATATCTGTGTACCTTTAAATCTTATTGAAAATTGGCCTCTACATGTGGTAAAGTTTGGAGGATGGAGATCCATTACCTGCCTGGTATTATGGGCATGAACAGCTGAGTTAGCTTTAAAGTATAACATGAACTGACCAGGAATCTTTCCTTCCGATGAAAATAATTTGTACATGAAAACACATATTTGGAAGGTGTTAATGTCAAAAATTGAAAAAATCTGCAGTTTCTTAAATAACATAGCTGAAGATGTGTGGGAACCTGAACGAGTCGCTATCCTGACAAACCGTTTCTGGAGAATTAAAATTTTATGTAGCTTTGTAGGAAATGTGCTCCCCCACACCATGTTAGAATAAGACAAATACGGATAGATTAAACTGTAATATAGGGTACGGAGACATTTTGGAGTAACAAGATGACTAATCCTCCTTATTATGCCAATTGACTTGTTAATTTTGCCACAAACATAGTCTATGTGTCCTCTCCAACTCAAACCTTCTTCATCAATAATAACTCCTAAAAATTTGTTGTTGTTAACTGAAGCATCTCAACAGGCCCAATTCTAATTTGCGCTAGTTCTTTGTTGTATGTTTTTTTGCCACTGAAAATAACAAAATTACATTTCTTAATATTTAAAGATAATTTATTTAACGTGAACCAAGCAGCGTAAGCAACTAAGCCAACATTTGCATTGCTCATTAACGTACTAAAATGTGAATGTGAATGAACAAGGGTTGTATCATCCACAAACATGATGGGGGAAAGCACATCTGAAACACTAAACATGTATATATGTATATGTATTTAGGATAGGTAGATAACTTTATGCATAATGTTTTATATTATAAAAATTATATGTATTATATTCTTTAAATGAGAATAATTTTTAATTATATGTCCATATCCTACCACACCTGAGAAACTTCTTTTCTGATCTCTATTTCGGTGCAATTTACTATTGTACAGCTTTGGCCAATAAATAATTGGTTCATTACATATAGTTTGCAAAGCATTCATCATCCAATTAGTTATGGTGATGTTTTAGAATAACGAGTCTTAACCACAATTCATGTAAATAAACCTACCCATCTTTGTTGAATTTGTCATTTTGGCTGTCAATATAGATAAGGAAATGTTTAAAACTTTGTATGAATTTAAAGAATCTGGAAAGGTTCCTCATGGTGTTTCTAAAAAAAAAGAAAAATATGTCCTTAGAAGGGCACAGACCTATACAATGAGAGGTGAGTTAAGTAACACTTAGTGATTTCTCTGTCTCTTTATGATCAAAACATACTACTTTTAGATGAGGTCTTATACTATATTATACAGTGAGGTTTTTATTTGCCCTAGATGTAAACACCCTTAATTTTGCACTCCCATGCATGATATCAATGAAAGAAAATATGAAATTTGGCAGTGTCAAATAAAAAACAAAATTAAATGAATCAATTTGCTAGAGTTTTGTCTCTGTTTTATACAAATTAAGTGCACTTACCTTTGGAATGGTACATTCAAAACGACAAATTGCACAAACTGAGTATAACATTACTTTAGTTGGACCTTGCTATGTATACATCAATACAATTGAAATAATTATCACTTAATTTGACCAACGTTCTAAAGCATTGCTAGAGAAAACAACTGTTAAAGCAACTGAAGCCTAACATTTATCATAACCTTTGACAGTTGTGTATCAAAAAGATTTTCAGTTAAGCGTAAAGCAACATCCAAAGCTTCCAACAACATGCAACTCCAAGTTCGTATGTTGTCTTGAGTCATCATATATCATATAAAAGCTATTTCAATAATAACCTACAGACAACTTTGGGAGACAGAATCAAAACACAAGCATATATCTGTAAATATTTATTTAAACATACAATAATAGACATTTAAAAAGCTTAATCTCAGAAACGAATAGTTATAGTTTAGGCGCTCACACTAATAATTTCTGTTCCACTCGCTTGTATTTGTCGCCCCGCCCACGCTAATGGTCTCGTGAATATTCATGATAGCTCCACCCATTGGAACCAAATATTTCAGGAACTGAATATATTGTAACACCGGCACATGAGCTGAGCCTGCATGAGCGGCCCTAGAAGGAGATTGTCGCGGTTGTCAGACGACTCAACGTTGTCGGAAAAGGTGAGTTTGTGATGTATAACAAACGAACGATCATCATCAGGGTTCCAAACTGCGACCATTTTTTGAGAATGTGCGAGTTAAAATTTGATGTGGTCGCATTTGTGCAAGTGCATGGTCATGCATGTAGGCTACTACTCAGTTAAATTCACGCATGAATTTTCCTGCATTGAACTTGTTTTAGCGCCCGCCAAATTGATTTTTTGTCCCGCCAAAGTCTTATTTGATCGGTGAGTAATGTAGATGAACTGCTGCGCTTGTGACAGGAACAAGCAGAGAGAGAGAGAGAGAAAGAGAGAGAGAGAGAGAGAGACCCGGTCGCGCGCGCGCACTCTCTCTCTTCGGAGACAGGCGAAAGTGTAAACAAGACACCGTCTCCAAACTAAGCGCTGTCTTGCTCTCTCTCCCTCGCACATATTAATCAAAATAAATCGACACGGTGGTAAAAGGTCGGAAGACCAAAAGTTTCATGTGGGGCATGTGGGGCATTTTTTTCCTGAAATACCGCTGGGTGTGAATTGTGCTAAATAAGTTGCCTTATCTTCTCTGAAAAGCGTTCCGGACATTCAGCTGACATAAAACAACACTTTAATAAAACGAAAAGAAAAAAAAAAACTATCCAGTGATGAAATGTTTTCTGTGTTGACAGAAATCTTGGATGTCCATGTCCTAACTGCTGGGATAATCACACAACGCGCATGACACGTCCAATACGCGAACTAATGACTCCATTGGACTCCATTTATTTTAATGAATAGTTAAAACAACTGATCTTTCCAACAGTGAACTCAGTAGACGTCTGAATCGGTGTATAACTAATCAGTAACACTTTACAATAAGGTTCTATTTATTACATAAATAACATAAAAAGTACAAGCTTAAGCTTTAAAATAAATAAAACCATTTGTTTTTTAAAAAGCATATTACTACATTTTTCCACACAGTGCTATCAAGAAGAATCGTTAAAGAATCGGATCAATAATCAGAATCGTTAGTGGCATTATATTGATAAAATCTGTGTTATTAGTAGTAGTAGGCTAGTTAAGGTGATTGCGTGCGTGCTGTATTTCAGTGTTTTACTTCTTTGTGTATATATATTTTAATAAAGACCCTGTTATTCTCAGTCCTTCATATAGCCTGTGAGTTTTTTCAGGGGTGCCCTTTTTTCAGGTCAGAGCAACTGCCCCTCAAAATTCCTGTGCACGTCCCTGTAGGTGTCCCAATAAGGCAAAATCAAATATTCATACTGAAAATGCAAAACAAAAACTAGTGAAGATGGCCTCGTGAACATGCCTTGAAATATCACTGCACTTTCGCACCCTAGTACGAGGTGGCATTTGAAGGCTTTCACAGAGAGTTCTCAGTAAAACATGCCGGCAGGTTTGGAATCATCCTGATGATGAAACAAGCCTGGAAACAATATATTAATGCTTTTGTAATGAAATCTGTAGAATAATGACGAAATGTCAATGGTCAGGATGCCTCATCTTTTCCATCCCTGTCTAATGACGTCGGTCGTCTTGTCACTACGCGACTGCTTTATGGATTTTGATTGACCTTTACAGTATTATAGTGGAGTATCTAGCACAATAGATCATACTGAAGTCAACATTTCATTCACTCACAGTATTATTTTCCTCCACAGAAGAACTAAGCACAGATATAGTAAGTAGATTTTTTGCAGTTTCGGAACTAAATTAAGCGTTTTTGCTCATGCAAACGATTCTAGGCTAGTGTTTCTGGATGTCAGAGCATTGCAGTGCAGTTGCTAATGTATTCTGAGTGTTTTTTTAGTGTGTTGCTATGCAGTTGCTAGACATTTTGAACTTCAATTCTCTTACTTGTTTTATCCCCCACCATTTTAATTATTTATTTATTTTTGTCAGTATAGCACAATTTATCCACATTAAAGCATTCATTAAAATCACCAGAAATCAGATTTTATTATTATTTGACTTTCATTCTATGTTATTTCTTTTGTCTGAGAAAATATCCTTACTTGAAGACACAGTTGTGAATGCATGTCTCAAGTATGTTATTTTCAGATCGATAAATGACTGGCTGTTGTTTCCACTCAAAGGTGTGTTCTGAAATTGCACACTTTTTCTCGCTGCCCTCCCATTGTGTCCTGTGATGTGGCTGGAGTTGCACATATCTTCACAATGATAAGTTTTGTGGCACTTTCAAAGATAAATTTCCAGCGAGTGATGCTAAAAGCGACTTTCATTCTAAACAGATGAACGCAAATCTGCCAACATTGGTTGTTAGATATATCAGTTCGGAAATAAAATCTCTGGTGAGTGGTGCTAAAAAGTTAATGCTCTATCGAATTTAAAAATAACGTACCACCCACACTAAACTAAACTGATAGTGTTAACAATTGCAAACAGGAGATTTGATCTCTTTTATTGTGATTTGTACCCAAGTGATTCACATCACAATTGCAGCGCTATACCATGTGAGTTACCAAGCAATTGTATTTAGTCAGCGGAGCTGGTTATGTGATGCAAACATCAAAATGTATTTGTTTACAAATCATGCACTATGGTAAAAGTGTTTTGAGGTCATAACATAGTATTGTGTAAGAAAGAGCATGAAAATAAGTCTTTATTATTGGATAATATGTCCCTGTAATCATAATTTGTGTGAAAGGGTTCATTTCAACTGGATACTGCAGTGAATTGTATGTTCTGTATGTTTTTTGGCATGCTTTTCCAATGAGTCTATGTTGCAACATGGACACAGACTGACAAGGAATCAAACATTTGCAGGCTGATGCATTATATTCATTTGGTAAAGACTGTCAAGGACTGTTAAATCTGTTTAAAACAGCTCAATGTATTTGTGATTTTTATATATAATTCAGTAGGTCATTCAATAACTTTACATTTTGTGAAGTAAGCATGCTGTCATGATTTTATAATATTCAGGGGTGCGTTTCCCGAACAACAACGTGACTCGATGCTTCACTACCGTAGTACGATGCATCGTTGAAGAAATCAACTAGCTAGTCACGACTGTTTCCCGAAACTGTATTGTCGCAAAGTGGTCGTTCAACCACGTTGGTTAATGACGTCACACACGTGGTGGAGTAATAACTTCTTTTAATGAATCTGTTTGAGATCGAATTAACGCTAGATGTTTTGCTATAAATTACAGACATGGCATCTGAGGACTATTTCTAATTTTTCTCAGTTATTTTGCTTTATTTCCAGATTCAATCATAGGCTCGTTCTTACATAGTAGAGCACGTTCGCACATGCACACTCTTCAGAAACGGTGCTTTAAATCTCTTGACAAACTAAAAGACGTAAATGACATTTGAATGTATTCTAAATAAAAGACACATGTTGTACTGAATGTCATCTTGCTTATTTTGCTCAAGATAAGGATTTATTAAGTCCACATGTCATGCAAACTAGAAACTCTGCTTCTAACCACAGGTCGAGAGCTGTCGTTCCAACTACACAGCTTTGCGAATGTTTGTTAGAACGATGGTTTCGGGAAACACTGACTCGTTGAACTATGCTGATAACGACGGAACTTGCGACCATAGTTGGCTAACGATGCTTTTGGGAAACGCACCCCTGAGTGGTTGTCGGGGTGTTGCTATTTGCTTGCTTATATGTTCAGCGAGGTCTTTTTGGTTTACTGATTTGAGTCCACCTTCAAGTCTCAGTGATATCCTTGGCTATATGGCTGTTTCACTCATTTTATCAACTCCAATCTGACAATAAAAGACAATAAAAGTATAAGAATGTACTGTTCCTCACTCACGTTCGGCTTCAGGCTATATTGACAAATCCAGTGTCACTGCATTTTGAAGCGGGAATCAATTTCTACAAAATATTATAAGATTAGAAAACACATTCCCTTTAGTGTGGCAGTTAAAACACATTTCCTCATAAATGTAACAATGCAACCGTTTTAGCTGTTCATACCTCATGTAAAAGCTTCAAAAATGTACCTCTCGGCACTTGACAAAATAGGCAACCAGTCAGAAAGCAGAAATCCGACAGGTGCCCCTTGTCATCCTGTCTGGCAGCATCTAGTTCAGCGTACATGGAAGGAAGTCCAGAAGCTGTCACCTGCCCTTTAGCAACACACACTTTTAAAGTAAAGTGTCAAAAACTCTCAAGCAAAGTGTGAAGCAACAGCATCTGGCTGGCGGACAGTCAATCTGTTAAGGCAGCAGTGGAGGTCAAACACATAAAGCTCTCATGATGATTTGATCTAATTTCAGTTCCACCAAATACATACATAGCAATTTCATTTGCATTTATCAATTTTCTAAATGATTTTATACAAATCAATACAGCTAAATATGTATAGAAAAAGTATATATACACTATACCAACCTGGACAGCAATGTCGGCCCAGACCCGGGCCACATCTGGTAGGATTGCTGTCTGGGAATTAAGCACCATTTTGGGGTCAGTATGCAACTTTAAGTAATTAATACTTTTATTCAGCAAGGGCACATTTAAATGACCCAAAGAGACAGTGAAGATATTTACAATGTTACAATTTCTGAAGGATCATGTGACACTGAAGACAGGATTAATGATGATGAAAATTCAGCGTTGCATGACATGAATAAATAATGAATAAAACTTTATTTAAATGTAATCTTCAAATCGAATGCATTTTAATGCAAATGATTCCGATATGTCCATATATAAAGAATAACACCACACAGAACTGTTTCAAACTATTCGTCTAAATGCATTGTGATTTTAACCATGACTGACAAAATGCTGCAGAGCAGAAGCCTTTGTAGCATTTTGCCTTCAGTAGAGGATGCAGGGAATAAGATCAACTCAACCACTGAACCATACTTTCTTATCAAAGGAGACATCAAGCCATGGCAGCGAGCGGATTAAAATGAAAAGAGTGAGCTAAACATCTTAGATTATTTAATAGAATCACTGACATCAGAGAGTATCAGTAATGTCAGTCTGAACAGGGGAGATGGAGCTCCTGAGTAATTGGTTTGCAGGCAACATTACAGTCCTCAGAATGCACATTTTAAGCGAGTTGGCTTCAGGTGAATATATACTGTATATATATATATATATATAAATGACATCATAATTGCGTGAGAAGACCTGATTGGCAGGGATATGAGAATGAACTGTCAGTGCTGGAAGAATCGCATCACAAGAAGCAAATCCATTTATTTACAGCGCCCCTGAGGACTAACGCTGTTTGTCTGTCTCGCATCCTCTTTTGAACTAATGCGCCGGCTGTAATTTCAGATTCTGCTTTTGCTCGGCTCTCCCATTTAATTAATGGCTGGTGTCACATAAAACATACGTTCTTCTTTAACGTCTTCTTTCAGAGATGAGCTAGTTTGGAGAGTAGTGACATCTGTTGTCAGTTTAAATTTTCTTTACTGCCACATTGGCTTCTATGTGCTAAATATTGTTATATGTACATGACTGTTTAGGATTAGGATTTTATATATATATATATATATATATATATATATATATATATATATATATACATTATTGAAGAGGTGTGTAATGTTTAAAATAAATGCATAGTTTCCATTGTAGAATGCAATATCGTCTTGGATTATAAAATGAATAGTGAAAGAAGCATTTTTACGAGATGTGTCAGACTTCCGGAGCTCCCTTTATACTGGGGTGCCATCACACATACAGTACTTTAAGACAGAAGCAACTGAACATCCACTTAACTAATATTTACATATCAAAGAACTTTTATATGCTCTTCAAGGCCTATGAAACAGCATGCACATTCCACCCACATGAGATGCACTTTAACCTTTGGGGCGCATAATTAAGGCCAAGACTCAAAACACATGCTTAATGCACATGCCATTTCCTCGAGTATCTTGATCTTTGGACAATGCTAATTGTGCAATACATGGACCCACTGGACTCTGCCTCTTTACAATTATTTTCAGAGAACCTTGTGTAACCCCTCCGGTCCGACACGCTCTGCTCCAAGCGGGATTCAAACATGGGAGGCGGGCGATCTAACAAGGACACTAAAGATCCCAGTCTCTGGCGTATCTTGCTAGTGTGACTCTTGAGACCAGGGGAGTGAGATTTACTTGCACAACTCTCACTAACTGGCCTCCGTTACACCACCCCCCTTTGAAGACCAAATCTTGTCTTTTAAAGAAAATACTTTATTTGAAAATAAATTTTATATTTACATTTTTTAATTTTTGTATTTAATGTATGGTAAATACTGGTAAAATGCACCAACAACAATCAGATGCAGAAGTTAACAGTTGATGGCATAGCTACCATACAAATAAACTGAAGTTCTTATTTAGTGGATTTCACTATGACTGATGTACAGTGACAGATGCTGGCATCAATCTATATCTTTTTGGATCTATATCTTTTTTCCCATAGGGCGATCACATAGTGCTGAAAAGACAGCAGTTCTCCCTGAAGTCGGAGGGCAAGTGCTAATCCATTATGCCGCATCAAAGCGGCCATTCGAGGTTATTGACAGGCAAGTGTGTCAGTACATAGCCGGAATAAGAAATGATGGGCCTCACTGGTGGGTAAGTTCAGCTCTTTGTTGATTTCCAGTGCCTTCAGCTGGATGACGGCTCTGGTTATGGGCAGCGGCAGCCCCTCATTTCTTTTTTCGGCTACGTACTCACACACTTGCCTGTCAGTTTCTTCGAAGCGGACGCTTTTAGGTCTGCGATAAGCTTTTCTTTGACTGTTAGTTGACTTTTCTAAGACTTTAAGTCTTTGTTGGCTCGCCATCTTTTTACATTACACTTTGACACACCGTATTTCTTGGCTGACTTTACTGCGTTTATCAGTCCTGGGGGTAAACACTTGTTTTACTCGTATTTGGCGCTCCCTATTGTTGAGGGTGTAATATTGACGTAAAAATCTAGACCCCGAATATAAGACGACCCCATTTTTTAGATGTACTGTATTTCCAAGAAAAAATAAAAACAAAACATTGTCTTATATTCGGAACAATACAGTATATTTTAAGTGAAAAAAAATAAATAAAAAATCTGCCAGTACAGTAATTCAAAATACACTCATATTAAAGATAAATTCATTTAACACAAGTTTTAATATCAGTGTTCCTGTTCAAATAAACTGACCTTGTTTCAAGGATTTTTAGATAATTCTACAGGAAAATAAGACAAAAAACTCGCTTTGCAACTGAATGCTTTGGCTCTGCTAGACCACCAAAATATCACTAACCAACATAATTCAGCCTGAAAATCTATTCTGCTCGGAGCCAATCTTTTTCAACAGGCTAAAGTTACCATTCTTTCGTCTTTGTTGTTTTGTTCTCTCTCTATCCAGTACATTGTGTGCGACTTCAATATGTCTGTCTTTTTGAATGGCTAGATAAAGGTCAGAAGCAAGAGAAATAACTTCATGTATTCATAACCCAAAATTGCACACGAACACACACACACACACACAACTTCGGTTTGAATTCTGTGAAGCCTCTCAGGGGAAAGAATAATATCTGCTTTTATTTTGATCAGTGCCAAGGCAAGTTCTGGTTCAGGCGCTGCTGTTTCATTTATATTAATGTTGTTATATGGTGAGTTAATGTTGTTGTGTTTTTGGCAGGCAGATTTTGTTATTGCTAAAACAAGCATCAGTATCACTATTCCTCATACAAAGGCTTAAGGGTTTGTTTTTAACCCGTTAACCCTCTGTATTAAACTTTGGTGCATAATTCATCCCACACATTTGTGATTGCAACCACCTAACCAGGACACCCTAATAACCATATACTGTACCAACAACCAAGCAACCAGCCTAGCATTGCAGTAGTGAGTTTGCATGCATCAAAAAACGAGTTCAAAGAAAACTAGATTGATTTCCAAAAGCTTGTGGTGTTAAGGAAATATTTCACAACTTTTTCCCAGACAGGCAGCAGCTCACGAGAATGCATTTAATGCAATTTATATACTTTAATAAAATGCGGTAATAAATCCCCTGGCTCTGGGTGTCAGGAAACAACCTGAACCAAAACTGTGAGGGAATTATTTGAGCGCTCGGCTTTGCAAGTGTCTCACCTGGGATGCTGTCAGAACCAAACACCTTTCTGCCCTTAGAAAGTCAAGTGCATCATCCAAAAAAGTGTCAACATCTGAAATCCTCCCAACAATCCTCCGGCAATTTTCAAGGGAATATCTCTAAACCTCACCATACTGCCAGCACACTCTCATAAGGACAAGTCACTTTTATCCTGCACCACCAAAATGTCGTATTCGACTCATTTCGGAGGATCCCATTAGTTTAGCCAGGGCTAAACTTTTAGGAAAGGAGGGAGAGAATACATGCACATCCGACTTTAGACGATTGCCGGATCAAAACATCAAGCATTTCAACGTAATAGACGCAGATCTGTACAATGTTGCAGAATTATGGTTTACTCTTAGGATGTAAAAAATATATTTGTTATTATATATATTTTATACACTAATTAACTAGTCATCCAACAACTGACTTCACATATGAGATAAATGCAAGTCAGAAACTGTGCAATTAATCATGTTTTCTATGCTTTTATTCTCTTTATAGCTCTTTTCACAGACCTATTTTATCTAGTTGGCCTTATTAAAGTGGATTTATAATATGGCAGAAAATCACATTTTCCCAGGAATACAAATGTCACTTTGGCCATTCAAATCTTTTCATGACTGATAAAGTTTCATTTATTGCTGTAGGTACTTAATCTAGTGGCTGATTGGGAACATCTGCTTGATAAATGACTTGCATAAAATTAACTGTGAAGAAACACACCGGTAAACGCGGTAGGGAGGTGACTAGGGAACCATTCTTTCTCTCTAAATATTTGCTCAAGACCCGAAGAAAAGGTTTTCACAGCAAAACAAAAGTCAAAGAAAACAAAAGTTAAAGTCAAGTGAATACATTAGCATGGAAAGCATATGGTTGGCTGAGGAAGCGCTATGAGTGATTTGCTGAATGCAAGTATTAATTTGCCCCAATCCTTTGAATGGTAGTTCAGTTTCAAAGCAATGATTACATATATATATACAGTATAAGCAATACTGACACTGTACGTCATTGTTAAATCAACACTTGTGAAGTGCTCCATCCACAGAGATGAAACAAATGTGATATTCAGTTTGAACAGAATGATCTTTCAAAACAGTTTCACCCTCACAGCAAGAGAGGAAGACTGTGGATAATTGCACAGCGGATGCTCCATTGTGATCTGAATCACAATGTTTGGACAGTGAAGAATATTAAAACTCACATCAAAGGCATCCAGTTAAGTGACGCACACAATCGGGCTAAACCAGATTAAAACCTCTCAAACTAACGCAAACACGACTGATGGCCAGTTTGCACTGGGTTTACATCAATAACTTTCTAAGTCAAACCTTCTAAGTCAAACATCACTGTGGATTCTGATTAAAAGAATCACCATCAGAGCTTTAGCTCTAAGAGCCCGGCATTACAGTGCAATATGACAGCAATTTGCACAAAAGGATACGTGAAGGAGAGACCTATTATGCGAAACACACCATAATAATGTGCCCGTCTTGCTGTGGGGTTTATCTCTTGTTTACCCCCCAAGCGACCAAAATGGAGGCTAAAGTTAACTTGCTGAAGACCTTTGCCACAGTTGCGTTGTGTTCTGGCAGGCATAATTAACACTTGGTTGCACACAAACACTCACAAACAGATGTTGTCAGCCATGTCAAGGAGATTCAAACTAATTCCCCCCTCACATACAAGCCTCCTGTGATGCCCTCAACCTTTCACACCAATTCTATCCTTTTATTTATCCATCTGCTTAACTGTTGCCTTTTGCATAAGCCAAAATACAGGGGATTCAAATTCTTTAGTCAAGTCACCTTTATTTCTATAGCGCTTTGTACAATACAATTCAAAGCAGCTTTACAGTGATAAATGGGAAAATAATGACTCGATGATGCAAACAGAAGTCAATTCTGATGTAAAGCTGCTCTAAAAAAACAGTCAATTATTCAGTTAAAATCAATACAGTGTTGATTCATTTTGGTTCAATAACTGTGTAAAGTACATCAATTATGAACTGAGTTCAATTCAGTTATAAAGCAGCTCTGTAGAAAACAGGGATGTCGTCATCCAGCTCATCAGTTCAATTCTCATCCAAATGCAGTCAGATCAATAATATTGTTGAATATTAAGTGTCCTCAACTAAGCAAGCCAGAGGCGACAGTTGCAAAGAACCCAGAATCCATCAGATGACAGAATGGAGGAAAGAAAAACCTTGGGAGAAGCCAGGCTCAGTCAGAGGGCCAGTTCTCCTCTGGCCAACGAACGGACATGGTGTGATTATGATTCAGGCAGCATCACAAGTCAGATTGGGGATTGGTAGCATTCAAAATATTCATCCAGTTCCTTCTGTATGCAGGATCCAAAAGATATTGCTTGCAACACCAGTCATAACATTTATTTTTTTCGGAAATGTACTAAACATAAATATTTCACTGGCATGAAAAGTAATATAAATCCTAACCCTAAACTATGATGATGACAACAATGATGAAGAAGATTTTATTATTATTTTAAATTATCTTATTTTATTTATTTATTGAACAAGGATGGATTAAATTTATCAAGAGTGACAGTAAAGAAATGCATAATGTTACAAGAGTTTTCAGTCTCAAATTAATGTTCTTTTGAACATTGCATTCATCAATAAATCCTCCAAAAAGTATGACGGTGTCCACAACAAATATTCAACATTTCTAATGATCAGAAATGTTTCGTGAGCATCAAATCAGCATATTAGAAAGATTTCTGAAGGATCATGTGACACTGAAGACTGGAGTAATGATGCTGACAGTTCAAAGGAATAAATTACATTTTAAAACATACTGAAAAAGAAAACAGTGCTTTTAAATTGAATTAATATTTCATAGTATTTCTGTTTTTACTGTATTTTTGATCAAACAAATGCAGCCTTGATGAGCAAAAAAATGGTCACACTTTAGACTAGGGTCCAATTCTCACTATTAACTAACTATTAACTATACAACGTTTGTCTCAATAAACCACTAATTGCTGTTTATTAATAGTTTGTAAGGTAGTGTAGTTGTTAAGATTAGGTATTAGGGTAAGGGATGTAGAATATGGGCATACAGAATAAGGCATTAATGTGTTCTTTATAAGTACTAATAAACAGCCAATATCCTAGTCATATGCATGCCAATAAGCAACTAGATGATAGTGAGAACTGGACCCTAAACTAAAGTGTTACCAAATATTTCACTTACCCCAAACTTTTGAATGGTAGTGTTTGTATATAATTTTCCCTCTAGGATAAAAAGCAACATGAGTCCAAGTACAGGGTCAAATGCAAGAGGTAAAACGATTTGGCAAATGAAGTACATAATATATCTATCTCTAACCTAAAAGCAGCAGAGAAAGTTTGCCAGATGGTTGATGTTTTAAAAGGGCAGCAAACATCATTTGGTTGAAGCTCTTTGATGGGAGATGTTGAGACTGCAACTTAGTGCCAGCAAGGTCAGCTAGGCAACCTTTTGATTTGCAGATAAATCAAGTATTGATTCTGGCCAGTGAGCGGAACTCTTGTTAAATGTGCAGAGTTACCGAAAGGCCGATACAGATTTACTAAGAACTGTGTACTGTGTCATCTGTGCACAACAATGCTCACTGTGTTGTTGGGGATTTCGGGATGTTCAAAACACAACACTTTCAGTGATTAAAAAAAAAAAAAAAAAAAGAGTCTGAAAATGAACCATGAAAATGAAAGTGATGGTTATTTTGCATAATATACATTTTTAATTTGGTAAAGTGATGGATGGATGGATGGATGGATGGATGGATGGATGGATGGATGGATGGATGAGGCATGAGGCATGAGTGTCTGAGTAGAAACTAATATTTAAGTGAAGCTGCAGCACAGAGCCAACTGATCTCACGCTACAGTCAAAGCTTTACCTACAACCTCCGGCCCATGAATGCTCAAGAGATGCAGCCACTAATAATGGTATATTTGCAAATAATCACCTTCATTTAAAGGTCCCGACTCTCCAAGTCCAAGCTTATTATAGACTGCAGACTGAACGGCTGCTTTTCCTAACTGTTGGTTAACATTGTTTTCTTTACCAGTTTAACAGGTGACATCATCTGGAAAGCAGTATTGGGCAGTAGCGTCGCTACAAGTAGTGATGTTACCAGTTTAAATACATTTCTCAATAGCGTGGTGGTAGCGTCGCTGCTCTCTGAATCAAATAGCTTTTCAGTAGCAAAGCTCTTTTGTTCATCAAGTAGTGCTGTAGAGTCCACGCTAGCTACCTTTTCCCATAAGCTCAAGCTCAAATCGGAAATACAACTGCTAAGGACCACTGATCCTGGATCAGTAAGTGACGCCACCGCCATACATGGACCTGTGTTGACGGTGGCAACCAGTTTTTGGTGCATTACCGTCACCTTCTGCTCCGGACAGTGACATCACGTACCAATCCTTGGGCTGACACGTGAGAAATTTACTTGATGGAAAGATGCACACACTCTCGACACCTGGTTTTGCTATAGTTATGGTTATATACAGTATATAGTTATATGGTTTTATATAGTTATTGTTTTGTTATTGTTTTTGTTGCAAAATTGGTTTGGTCACTAAACAATTATGCCTGCCTATGTTTGACTGACAGTTGTATTGATCACTGAGCTAGCACTGACTTTGAATGAAGTTGGTTCAATATAAAAATGACATTTAAAAAATAGCTTAGATGTAGTAAACTACTTTTGCCATGTTGCTGTAGCTTGGCTTGCTACATTTCCCAGGGGTTGTATCTTCAGTGTAGTGAAGATTCATTTAATAGAGGCACTGCTAGCTTAGCTCACAACCTTTTCCAAGTAGCTTTCCCAACTCTGCTGGAAAGATGCAAGTTATTATACATGTTTTCTTTTTTTTCTTTTTCTTTTCTTTTGAACAACACACACTGAGGAATCGTTCCCAGTAAGATCAGGAATATTTATAAAAGAAGTAAATTATGCTTTTGATTTCATGTCGACTTAAACCATATACAGTATTACAAGAAAAGGGAACATTATTCTATTCATAAAGAGAAAACAAAGTATTCTCCTGATTGCATGGAGAGATTGTGTTATGCAGTTAATAATGATTTTTGGTAAACCTAAGGACGTTGATTTTTATAATGTTAACTCTATTTTGCCAGCTGAGCACAGCTGGCATGGAAACCTTGAATTGAATTCCTTTGCCCATAACTCTGTTTGACACACAGACAAAACAAAATGTCACAACTAGTATAGCTGAGGTGCAGACAGAGGTTAAGTGCCTTGCTCAAGGGCACAATGGCAATGCTCAACTAAAGCGCACATGCTGGAACTGAAGCAGCCACTACTCCAATTGTGTTTGTAGTTGCTTTTGACCTTTAGAAACATTTACAAAAAATAAATCAAATAATAACTAGTGATTATTTTAGAAAATGGACATCTTTGAAGCAAGAAAATGCTACATGGTGCTAAATGAGTTTGTGGGTTGTAGCCAAACCAGTGCCAAGATCCATGAATAAAGAATGAGCCAAACAAACAATACAGGGGATTTGTTATTATTTTATTTTTTTAAGCTGCTCAGTGTAGCAGATTCAAATCCAACAGGGAAAGAGATCAGATAGGAATAGTTGAAAAGGAAAATGCTGTCTTTTTACTAATGCTCATGTTGTTATAAACCTGTATGCATCTGCATATATTTTGAAGAACTGCAAAAACAACACTGGCCCCCACTGACTTGTATTGTATTTTCAAAAACCACACTGAGAAATTTTACGAACAATATTTTTTCCCCCACAAAAAAAGTCTTTACACACTTTACAAAAAGGTTTCAATTGTTAACATTATTTAATGCATTAACTAACATTAACTAACAAGGAACAACACAACAGTATTTGTTCATGTTTAATGTACATTCAGCCGGTTGTTATCGCAGAATAAACCCCAACAGGGTGATCAGGACCCCGACGCGAAGTGGATTGTAATTATTTTAAGTTATTGTAATTGCTTTTTTAAGTATGTACATGGGGAACAGGACTGCAAAATAAAGTGCAACCCAAAAATTGCTAGTAAATTTCCAGCCTGATCTCATTAAAATGCGTCTCTATAGCACGCATAGTGTTTATCGTGCAATTTAAATGCGAAAATGAGTTTTCACGTGCATATGATACGCACTTTATTGCGTGTAATACACACGCACCCCACACCACTAATCCTAACCAAACGTATAATACACACGTACCCCACAACTCTACTAAACCTATCCTACACCTACCCAAGCGTATCATATGCACGTAAAAACTAATTTTCGCGTATAAATTGCACGATAAACACAATGCGTGCTATAGAGACGCATTTAGTGTGACCGGGTTGAAATTTCACAAACAATTACAAAGAAATGGCAATTAACACACTGAGTTAAAAATCACTGAACACATTTTAATTAAATATTACATTTTGGTAACACTTTACATTAAGGTTACATAATATCAGTTAACTACATTATTTAACATGAACTAACAATTAACAATACTTTTACAGCATTTATTGTTTTTAACATTTTTAAGATGAACGGTTGTATCTGTTAACATTAGTTAATGCACTGTGAGCTAACATGAACATAAACATTTTTTATGAACTAACATTAACACAGGTAAACACATGTTGTAATACATATATGGCTCATTGTTAGTTCATGTTTATACATTAACTGATGTTAACAAATGAGACCTTATTAAAAAGTATTGTAAAGACTTTTCAGAAACAATTACAAAGAGACACTGAAGAAGGCCTGCGAGCTGAAACATAGGTTGCATTATTAATATAATATAATATAATATAATATAATATAATATAATATAATATAATATAATATAATATAATATAATATAATATAATATAATATATAATTTTGGGTGCAGATTGTGGCTGTATTCTTGGAGTAATAAAAAAGATTATAAAACAGGATACAAGGTATGAGACAAGAGAGTGTGATGTAAACAATTACAAAGTAATAACAAATAAATAAATAACTTCATACTTGGACACAATGACCAGAACTGAGGTAAAAGTCAAACAAGAAGGTTTATTAGCAGGTATGGCAGGAACACAATGCATAAACAGGTAAGTGATGACATTGGAGATCATAAGCAGATGCGATAGACTGTAGTGTTAACTTATAAAACACACACACACACACACACACACACACACGAGGGAACTACGCTGAGACGAGGGATGACTGGAAGAGAACTCGGATGCTGTGATGTTGTTAGTTAATATCACTCAGTAATTAAACGTATAATTAACAGTAGTACTACAGCACCTTAAATAAAGTGTAATCAAAAACTCAAATACTTTCTTGTAAAATGTATTCCAATAAACTTTGCTTTACAACTTAAATAGTAATTGATGGCAGAACAGTGTGTTTTATCTGCACTGTCACTTTAAGCTCCAGTACTGCTGGTGAAATGCTGATGAGGCAGGTGAGGGAGCGTTGGACTCAGCGTGAGAAACCCAGACAGAGTGGAAACTTATTCATATTCCGAGCTGATCAGGGGGAACCAAATGAGCTGGGCAGCCTGCTGCGCACACCGGCGCTTAAATTAAACAGGATGGAGAATGAGAGAGGGAAAAAAGAGAGGGACAGACAGAAGAACGAAGGAGGCCTTAAATGAAAAGGAAGGGAGGATAATGGCGAGACTATAATGATTAGATGGATGAAGCTGGTGTAGTTAGTACTGTGTAACTGCTTTCAGACTCAGACACAGTGCTTTCTTTCAGTTCTCAGTTATGGTCTAAGTATCAATGTATATTATTGAAATATATTATTGGTACTGAAATCTGATTCCAGACTTGTGATGCATATGTGTCTGCCCTATAAGAACAGAACTCAAAAATGTAATGTGAATTTATTTTTAATAATATAAACTGATCAACTATACTGACACTATTATCATGTTTTTGAAAAAAAAAAAAAAAAAAAAAAAAATAGTAAACAACACAACTGTTTTCAACATTGATAATAATAAGAAATATTTTGTGAGCAGCACATCATCATATTAGACTGATTTCTGAAGGATCATGTGACACTGAAGACTGGAGTGATGATGGAAATTCAGCTTTGATCACAGGAATACATTTGATTTTAAAATAAACATTTATTTTGAATTACAATAATATTTCACATTATTGCTGCTTTTTTTAATGCATTTTGAATCCAATAAATGCAGACTCATTTTTACAAAAAATATATATAATTCCAGTCCGGGAGAAACAATTGAGATTTTATTTGTACTTTTTTCTTTCCTGGGTGCTGTGTGAGACATTGTTGAATTCTATTCTATTCTATTCTATTCTATTCTATTCTATTCTATTCTATTCTATTCTATTCTATTCTAAAATAAAATAAAATAAAATAAAATAATTAAATAAACAGGCAAAACTCCCTATTTGCTCTTTATTTATATTTTCTTTAAGACAAAAACAAGATATAAAAGAGATTGAGATTTTATTTGTGATTTTGCTTTCCTCAGTAAATGGTTGAGTTCATACTGAGATTTTTTATTATAAAATATATCTTAGCAAACCTGGGTGCTTGAATTCTATTCTATTCCATTCCATTCCATTCCATTCCATTCTATTCTATTCTATTCTATAATAAAAAATAGAGAAGCACAAGGCAAAAAGAGTAAATTTTTGCTCCTCATGTCTCTCTTTTCTCGAAGACAAAAACAAGATATAAAAGAGAACTGCATTCAGACAATAGTGAGGCACATTCGAACTGTAAGCAATTTTATTCTAGTTAAGCACAGTGTTATATATGTTTACTGTAAGCTACACAGGCTAATGAAATGTACACTGCCTAATCCTTCTTTTATTTCTAATGGGAAATGCATTAGGCTCTGCCTGTAAACAAACCACAATGAATCACATACAGAACACAACAGCCAAAAGTGTCTCGACACAGCTGACGAATCTGACACGCTGAAAAACAGTTCTGTGAAATCACAATGACAAAGATTGCATTACACGTAACACAAAGAAGTTCACGGTTACACATTTTCTCACAGCTTCCGCAGGCTTATGTAATATTGATTTGGCTGTCGCACTGTTAATGCAAGGACATACCAGTCTACAGCAGAAAGACACTGATTACCCATGAGGCCGTCTGATTATCTAAGGGATCTTTTCCTGTTTTATGTAGAGCTCTAATTCTCTCTCTCATATCTAGGACTCATATTCTTAGTGTCTGCCGTGATAAGTCTGTTCCTACATACTCACACTTTCTTTTCAATGCAATACATATAGGCGTTTTTACATAATCTGTAGCATTTTACAATCCTGTTCTGCATGTATATTACATTGATTACAAGAACTGGGTACTAACCCTGAACCTACCCCCTAAACCTTAACCATAACCTTATATTAGTGGGTACTTTCTTAGAGACATTTATAATATCAGAAAATATTTCTATTTCAAATAAATGCTGTTCTTCTGATTTTTATTTTTTAAGTTTTTTAATCAGTTTGCAATAAAATATGAAACAGCAGAACTGTTTTCAAAATTGATAATAACAATAAATGTTTCTTGACTAGCAAATATTACAATGATTTCTGAAGGAGTGTGTTTGTTTCACTAAAATCATAACTCCAGATAAATCATGAACCAACATTTGCTGTTTTCTGAAGAGATTATCTGAATCTACCTGGCAACTGAAATGCAGCAGAAATAACTTTCTCTACCTTTTGAACTCGCTCTCTGACGTCCATGCCTTCTGCCAGCAGGTCTCAGTTACGGTGTTTTGACTGTTTTGAAGGCAGACTCTCACGAGTGTGACTGCTGTCCCGTACGTCGCTGGAGGGCACAGCTGTGAAACTGCTCCTCGTGTCCTCACTCTGTGCATGCTTGAACGTCTCTGATACAGTGTGACAACAACACAGCTTTTCCTGCACGCAAAGGGAAAACTTTCACTTTTCCTTCCTCTGACATACAAATATGTAGCCTACCAAACACAAACATCAGCTGCTTGTGTATGGCTCATACCTTCAAAATCCATTTTCAACATGCAATCTACTGTAATTTGTACTCAAACATACCAAACTAAGATATTATTTACATACAATAAAGGCAGATCAGACCAGAGGCTGACATATAGATAGATATAATGTATTTTGTGTATATATATCTCTAAAATATCTTCGTGACAATAAATTAAAAAAAATAAAAATGAATAAAAATATGAATAAAAAGGAAAATTAATCTGGGCTGGCTCAAATATAGCCTGTATTGTTCATATTTTTTTTAATACTGATGATGTCTCATCCATTTTGCAAATTTACTGCAAAGTAGCGGTATTGTTTTGTAAAATAAAAAAGGACTATATGAAGAGAGCCATGCCTGTCCTGATACCATAGTACTATGAGACACTGTTATTTTCTGTTTATTGTTTAACTGATACAAATTAAAGTGTGCAGTGTGTTTGGTTATTGCCTTTAGCACGCGTGAGGCATTCACAATACCAATATCATTCAAGACAGCATTTCCCCAAGTCAAATGTCACGTTTAAATCATAAAACAAAGAGTATTACGACCTTAATGCATTTCCCCCTGATGAAGCCGTACTTAAGACACGTTAACTCACCCTGCATTATTTCACTAGTTGATTTTTCTCAGACTTTTCCACTACATCATTTGCACACAATGACTGACAAGCCATGTTGTTTTCAACCATTCCGACTGTGTTAAAAAAAGCAACATAAATAACGTCTGTTTCACATCATTACCATGTCAGAAACAAACGCTCCAGACGGCTGGGTTTCATTGTTACCAGTGTAGCATCTTCTCCAGAACATCTCAGTTTGTTTGTGCTTATTGTGATGTTTATTCGCCACTTGATGTGCCTGCCAAACTCTTTGTCTGGACAGAAAGATGATATAGTTTCATAACACATCCCGCACTCTGAGCATATGACACGTCTCTCATGGAGAGCCGCAAGCCCTTCAAAATTTTATGATCTATAAGGCATGAGGGACAAAAGATAATTAAAGGAAAAACAGTGCAACTTTCAAAGACACTGATGGCAGTGCAGGAACTAGCTACTAACTTAGCAGTGGAAAAATACTGGCAGAAATCCCAGAGACTCGCTAGTTTCCCACAGGATTTACTGTTAGCCTGACCATGGAATGATGAAGCCCCAGCGGACCGAAGGTCATGAAAACATGGAAATAGAGCAGAAGAGACAGAGAGAAGTGCTGTGCAGTTTTTGTCCTTTCTCAACGGTTTGCTTCAAGGATAACTTTGGCGTTCCAGTTGGAATGGCTTCAGCTTCAGTTCATGGTTGAAAACAAGGTAATCTGTGTCTTCTCCATAAGCCGGGTGATACACATTTGTTTTGAAGTATCTGGGTCTTGGGGTCTAGAGGGTTTGTACAGGCCATGATGTATGGTCCAATTGGGTGAAAAACTGTCAAGAACAAGTCTAGACCATATTTCACCATTAAAATCAAAAGGAAAAAAAAATAGCTAAATTATTATTAAGATTATTTATTAAAAAAATACTATTTTAAGATTTAAGAATTTCAATTGTATAGTAAAATTCCATCAAATTGAATAATCATTATATATAATTCCTATTATGAATTAAGCATTTTAAATGAGTAAAAAAAAAAAAATCACATTTCATAACTTAAAAATTAAATCAAATCAGATGAAACACAAAATCAAATTCTCCTAATAAAAAGCACAAAAATCCATTAAAAAAAATTAAGGCGGTCATCAATGACCTCTAATGCTATAATTCGGACTCTCACATAAGGCAGAATTCAAAGACTGTACGCTGGCAACATCAGACGTTGATTTATGACTTAATGACTTTATGATCTAACTAGCATTACAATGAGGGCTCTGATAATTTTCAGGCACACAAACAAAACACTTTCCAAAGTGGAGGACGACTCGAACTGGAATTGCGTCCACCCTTGAAATCGGTATATGAAGGAAAGACAAAGCACTAAAAATTGTTTTCTGAAATGGCTCTACTGTTCTGAATTAAAAACAAAACAAAACAGGGAGACTGTGTACCAATAATTTCACTCATGATGTTGAAGATTGACTGTTTTAAACTGCATTGTAAACACTCCTGAGCTTTATTTGCATGCAGACGACAGCAGAACACTGCTTCAGTGTCAGAGCTCAATAACACACTTTGACTTGACTAAAGTGAGAGGAAAAGGAAAGGAAGGATTCAACATCATCTCCAACCACATGAAATCATGTGCCTTTAGAGGGCAGAATGTTGTGGAATGTTCGGAATGAAATACAAGCTTACTGTGCAAAATATATGGAATATTGCCTACTGTTGAAAAAAAAGACAAAGTTTAAAAAGGAGAAATCTTTCAAACATTACTATGCTACATTTTGTCAGCCACTATTACTGTTACTTGTATTACTGTTACTATTACTTGTACTTTGATGATTGGAATTCAGTTATGATCTAGATTTAAATAAAGATGTTAAAATAGATCAAAATAAATTGCAATTAGATAGATAGATACATGGATGTAACTGGTACTCTGCAATGAGTACCTCTGGTACTGGTACAATGCTGAATGAGACTTGTAGGTTTTTCTATCTGCTTGCTTGTCTTGGCACAAAAACCCATCGCTTTACCCCTGAATTATTGTCCGTCCAAAGACAATGCAATATGTTCGGTGAACAAAACAACAACACTGTTAATTCTGTCTCCAACAAGCATTTGGCCAGCATTAAAATAAAGCAGTGCCACCCACAAGCTCAACTGTGTCAGAAATCAAATCTAATCTGGCGCCTACTTCCACGGTGTGCTGTAGATCACACGTGTGGATCAGAGATATGAGCTATTCTCTTTGACACAACGTCAGGCGTGGTGTTGCGGAAACAGGCCTGCCATCGATTATTCCTCCGCAGACTTTCAGGCAGCGGTCGCAGCTTTGACCAGAGGCTTGCTCTGCGGATCAAGACGAGCCGTAGAAACCAGCCAAGCTTCCTATTAGACCTCTGAAGCATGTTGGGGGGATCATAAATAGACTTGTACCTGACCCAACAGGTCAACCCCCAAATTACTGTCAAAGGGGAACAAAGTTGGCCTTTTACTCTATAGCACCGCACGACGCTGCATTGCTACATTTGTGCTTTCAGAAGCGAAGAGCCGAGGTTGACGTGTGTGACACAGCGTGAATGAAATATCAAACGGAAATATGAAGAAGGAAGCCGAAGAAATGCTTCTACACCATGAACTTTGAAGACTTCTCCATGAGAGGCCTTGAGCGTGCAGCATTTCAAATGGATTCAGAACATGTGTTGTATTCGGGTCTTTCAACAGTTCAGTTTTTTCTCATCTAGTCACGGTCCAAGCTGTTGGAAAATGCAGATGAATTCACGCATAGCTGAATGAATTTCATTCATATAGATCCTATCCTGTATATAGACTGTTGTATTCAATTCAATGCGATTCAGTTTAGGTTAGCGCGGTTTTATTCACAATGAAATTAATCATATATGATCACTAGAATGGTCTTAACACAAATGCACACATTTGATTTTCTCTTTATTTTATTGAAATTGAATTATCATTCAAAACATGTTAAATCAACTCCATCACACAACTTTTAAATAAATCATTTGTGTTTTTTAGATCATTTTCTATAAGTAGTTAGTAATGCATGTGTGAAATGCAAACTATTGATAAATAAAAGTTTTCTATTTTATGGTTGCTGAAACCATCCTGTAGTCTCAATTAATTTATGCATTCCAGATTATTTATAACTAATTATTTGATTATAAACATTTTTGAAACAATCGAAGCGAGAGGTTGCACACAAACACAAGAACATATCGAACAGATAAATCCACAATCCTGATATCTAGTTATTTTCGCTTTATTGTCCCAGTCTTTAAGAATCAGTGCACTATATCTCCATATTTCCAGAGCCAGTTGTTATTTAATCTCTATAAACAAATAGCAGTTGGAAACAATAAGCATAAAGGCACATTTAAAGTTTTTGTTATGCTTGACTTGTAACATTCACATAATATTTGACCTCCAATAAATGTGTTCTTCTTACGTGATTGTTTTCCTCTGATGGGATGGAATTAAATTCCCCCACTGATTAACATGTTCACTGTTTCCTCCTAATTAGCCTGCTAATTGCCCCCTTTCTCAAAAATTCATCTGTGCATTCGATTGGTATTGCACACAAATGGGTCCCATCTGTTAGAATAATGGAACGTAAAACTATGTGATAATTACAAAAAAAACAAAAAAAAAAAACAGGCATATAATTTAACGCTATGACCACCATTTGGTTGAGTGTAGAAATAGAAATGCGTAATTATTTTTTTCTGTATGCACGCTCTTCCTTGCCTCACCTTCCAGATCTTCATGTTGCATAAAACATCCAGACAGAGCCTCAATCTCTCCACAGCGTTTATCAGTGCAAGTTACTATTTTAAAAGGTCAAAGCCATTTCTAGCAGATTTGTACTACCAAAACATAAAATAAACATTTCTTACAATAAACATGAGATTATGTTTATCCCCCTTCTGTTCAATAAACTTGTGATTTTATATCTGTGGACTAGATAAATATATGTATTTCTCTGACCTTAGGCTACAAAGGCTCCAGTCACAAGAGGAATGAATTATAGACCCCAGAGTGAAAACTTTTTGCAAGCCTTCCTCAAAGACATTTGCCCAGTTTACTGATATTCTTGCAATTCAGTTTATTTTCAATATACCTGTCAAAGAATATCTTAAGATATTCAGCTTGCCTGTGACATCACTGTAATATTTTCAACATCCATCCATCCATCCAGTAAATATTGTCTTATAGATTTTAATTGAAACACTGTAATATTTTCAACATCCATCCATCCATCCATCCATCCATCCATCCATCCATCCATCCATCCATCCATCCATCCATCCAGTAAATATTGTCTTATATATTTTAATTGAAACACTGTATATTTAACTGTTATCACTAAACAAATAAAACTTGCCAATTTTGATAAGGTAAAATAATCCTCAAAGCATTAAAAATGATTTATGTTCTAATTTACCACTTTGCAAACTTTAATTATACCCTTTTTACGGTTCTATTAAAATGTGTTTTTTTTTTTATCTACTGAGCTATGGACTGTATCTAAATGAGATAAAACAGATGGAAGGAACAGCACAAGGATGAATAAATGTCAGAATATTCATTTTTGAGTGAATGATTTATTTAACCCACTGAAGTCAGTGTAGGCAGCGGCACTATTACTTGCCGTTTTTCCTGATAACAGCGGAAAGAACTTAAAGAGGCCATATTATGCCCTTTTACAAAGCCTTAATTTTGGGGTCCAGTTCATGCTTGAATGTTCAAAATACATTATTTTTCACATATTTTACATTGTTGCAGCTCCTTTCTTCCCAGTCTGTCAGTAACACTCTGTTCCTGCATATATGAAACCCCATTGGTCAACTGGACCAGTGTGTTGTGATTGGTCAAGCGCTTAGAGTATTTTTGGGAAATGCCCCGCCTCTTATCATAACTGCAAGTTTTAACACACTACTAACTCAGCCAGGCTCCTTTATTCTGCGTATGAATTATTTACATGAGGAATATTGAGACGTTCCCGGAGGAAAACTCAAGACTACAATGGAGGTGTTTCAGGGAGTTCAGAAACAGTGACACTGATATAGAGAAGAACTCCTGCTGGAGGGACTTTGTAACTTTGCAGAGCTTTTTCACGCTCAAACAGCAACATTGCACTCTAAAGAAAGTTCAACATGAAAAACAAAAAACAAAACATAATAGCTCCTCTTTAAAATACTCTGTCATTTATAGTCATTCATGCATAAGTTGTACATACATGCTGCTCACATATTATTGTAGCATACAGTGTAACCAGACTTAAGCCATACAAATGTTTCTGCACAAATGTCAGGTCAACACATGGGCCCAAATACACCTCAGACTCCAGAGGGCTCATACAAATTCTGACATCATTTTTGCTACTCTCACACTTCATCAAGAATGAAGTTTGTGAATATGCAAATGAGATTTGCTGCATTGTAATGGAAGGAACAGCATGACAATTCTTTAAGATTTCTCATTGGATGGAAAGACAATTATACAGGTTTGAAACATCAGGGAGATGAATAAATGTCAGAATTTTCATTTCTGACTGAATTATTCCTTTAAAATTGGAAAGGTATATTATATTTCAATAAAACAAGTACAGCCTATAATAAAGTAATAAAACCTTCAACAAGTAATGCACTTGGAGGCATGAAGAATATTATTTTTTGACAATTCAGCAAAAGAAAGTGCTTGCAAAGATCAGCCCTATCTGCAACCCAAACTAACACCCCAAATTCTTCTAATATGTCATGACATTTGGGAAGTTATTTATCAGGTCTGTTTAATAACTAGTAAAAAGCAGATTGCGGTGGTGTCCTTTTCCCACTTCTAAATCCAATTCGCTTCTGTAGCTCCTCAATATCTCAAAGTCTTCGAGATAAGCCTCTTTTCTAGTCAGGAACAAATGAAGCCACTAACCCTACTAAAAGGGCCATCTCTTTAGGTTTTCCCATTTATCCTCCAAACAATTAATGAGTGATCTGGGGGCGGTGTGGCATTATTCATCTCCAGAGTAAACCACTCTAAGTATGCAATCTTTAGGAGCTTTGTGAAAGATTACATATCACTGCTTTCATAAAGGCGCCATTACTGTCTGGAGAATAATGGGACCCGCTAATTTGGCGCTTTGACCTTAAGCTGTTCGTCATAGGGTGCGGAGATGCGACGACTGTGGCGAGAGAGAAAGCACATTATCATTTGGCCATAGGGCCCGGGAGGCTAATGCTAACATAACACACGAGAGAACAGATAGCAGTATTCTCTGAAGGCCATGGCTCAACATATAACACCAGTGCTTAGCGGCTGAAAGGAATAAATTAATAAATAAACTTCCCAGAATGGAAACCGGAAAGTGGAGTACAAAGATGACGACCTGGATATCACGGAGAACCAGATATGATCAGAACCTACTGGCTAAAGAAATTAACATCACAGCATGAACACAGAGCTTTATGAATTTTATATAGAGATGAATGAAATCCGAGCAGAAGACTTCCATTCTCATTGGATAACGCAAGACACCACCAATCGCAAAAGGGCCGTTTAAACATGCAGTGTAGTCATCATTAATTAAAACTAACAGAAAAACATACGTGGGAAAAACTTAAAATAAAGTAAAACGCATTTTTATGCCTCCAAAAATAAATGAAATAAAATTAAAATGGCAACAAATTCATTTTAATTATAGTAAATGTTACACTACCATTCAAGATATAGGGGTCAGTAAATTTTGTATTTTATTTTATAGAAATTCATACTTTTATTCATCAAGGACGATTTAAAGGTGACTAAAGAATTTTATGGATACCCATTTTATTAATCAAATCTTGGTCAACTTGATTAAATATGAAACAGAAAAACTGTTTTCAACATTGGTAATAATCATAAATGTTTCTTGAGCAGCAAATCATCATATTAGAATGATTTCTGAAGGATCATGTGACACTGAAGACTGGAGTAATGATGCTGAAAATTAAGTTCCCTTTCAGTCGCTCACGTTCGACGTAACGTCGACGTGACGACGTAATTGGGATCACTTCAGGGAGCCCTATCAACTTCGAGTGTCTACAGAATGAGCCAATGAACGTTGGCGTGCGTGAATGCGTCACGCGCCCCCGCTGCGTGGGTATAAACAGGAAGCGGGCGCACGCACACATTGTCTTTCACTTCGGAGCCGAGCTTTCGTGAGACTTCTGTCTACAAGAGATTCAGCCCTTGAAGACTTCAAAGAGATCTACTCTCTGCCTACAGTGTTGGTGTGACGGCGCGATCAGCGGTGGCCGCTAGCACTGCAGCTCACAAACTGCTGTTTTCACAGCACTATTGTTCTGTGTTTGTGTGTGTGTGTGTGTCGGTTCGGTGGGCGTTTCCTTGTGTGTTTATTCACACCGCGGCTACCCCTGGGTGCCTCAGCACTGAGAGAGTATTTTTTCAACCTTTTTTTGTTTTTACTAAAAGAGCAACACAAGCGTGACCCTGCGTCTTTTTCAAGATGTCATTCCGCTTGTGCGTTTCTGGATGCCGTCGTTCCCTGGCGCCAGCAGATGGCCACAGCAGTTGCCTCTCGTGTTTGGGCATTCAACACGCTGAGGCAGCTTTTGTGGATAGTTCATGTTCCCATTGCGGGAATATGACTATCACAGCGCTTAGATCGAGACTCGCTTACCTCAAGGGAGGTGCAGTCCCCTCGCCTATGCCCCGATCTAGTGTCTATTCTGCCCCGCAGAATAGACCTACTTCGGTGCATGACCAGGGTGATCTGAGGATTACCGTGAGGGCTTCCCCGTCGAGTCATCCTCCCCTCACGCCCCGGTACCTTTCTTTCCGGAAGAGCATGAGGAGCTTTCTAGGACGTGGAAGGCACCGTACAGTGCCCGAAGCCGTTCTAGTGGCTCCTCCCCCCTCGCCACCCTCGACGGCGGGGCAGCTAAGGGGTCTGTGGATATCCCCCCAGTGGAGCTTTGGCTCAACCTGGCGGATATGAGGGACACCGATAAATATCGGTTCCTGGATACCCCTCTTTCCTAGGTTGGGTTGTTCGGCGACGCGCTCGAGAGCTTTGCCCAACAGTTCTCGGCCGCACAGAAGCAGACGGAGGCCATCCGGCACATCCTGCCCCGGCGGACCGCTGCTGCTCCCACCCGTCCGCCGGCCGCAGACCCTCCGTCTACTCGTCTCCGAGGTCGGCCTTCTGCGGCGTCCTCCGCTCCCGCTAAGCCCCAGCAGCAGCAACCATCCAGGCCTCAGCGCGGAGCAAGCCGTAGGAAGCCGACCCCGCCCGTCCAGGCCGCTGCCAAACCAGGAGGCAAGCGACGGTGCAAACGACCCTGAGACAGGCGGACCGGAGGTGGATCAAGTTGCTCTTCAGGAGATGGCGAAGGTGCCACTCCTTCCCCCGGTGGAGGGCCGGGCGGAGAATCTTTTGTTTCCTTTTCTTTTTGTTCCCGTGGGTCAGTGGTACCCACATTTTCAAAAAAAGAGCAATTTCTGAAACCTCTGGGCCCCAAGAGGGCGCTCTTGGCAGTCGACGACGCCGCCATGCCTTGTCACTCCCCAGCCCCTCTTTCATCGCCAGCAGGCAGCAGTGGCTGTGTCCTGGACAAACTGACGCCTCCGCACACTCGCTCTGCCCTTCGACGGAAGCAGGTATGTGTTGCACCACACACTTAGACCCCACTTCGGCCCCACTTCATTGTACCCAAGAAAGGTGGTGGGTTACGACCAATCTTGGACCTGCGCGTTCTGAACCGGTCCCTTCACAGGCTACCGTTCAAGATGCTTACGCAGAAACGCATTTTCAAATGCATCCGTCCCCAAGATTGGTTTGCAGTGATCGACATGAAGGACGTGTACTTTCATGTCTCGATTCTCCATCGACACAGACCGTTTCTCCGCTTTGCGTTCGAGGGACGGGCATATCAGTACAAGGTCTTACCCTTCGGGCTGGCCCTGTCGCCCCGCGTCTTCACGAAAGTCGCGGAGGCGGTCATTGCTCCCATGTGCGAGCGTGGTGTTCGCATCCTCAACTACCTCGACGACTGGCTTATTCTGGCCCAGTCGAGAGAGCAGTTGTGCGATGACAGGGACATGGTGCTCAGTCACCTCAGCCACCTAGGGCTTCGGGTCAACTGGGAAAAGAGCAAACTCACCCCCGGGCAGAGGATATCTTTTCTCGGTATGGAGTTGGACTCGATCAACATGACAGCGCGCCTCACCGAGGCCCGTGTCCAGTCAGTGTTGAACTGCGTGAGCACGCTCAGACGCAGAACAGCGGCACCACTGAAACTGTTTCAGAGGCTCCTGGGGCATATGGCATCTGCAGCCGTGGTTACGCCGCTCGGATTGCTTCATATGAGGCCGCTCCAACACTGGCTCCACGATCGAGTCCCGAGATGGGCGTGGCAGAGCGGCTCGTGCCGGGTCCAAGTGACTCCGCACTGTCGCCAAACTCTCAGCTTGTGGTCGGACCCTTCGTTCCTGCGGGCAGGTGTTCCCCTGGAACAAGTGTCCAGGCACTCTGTGGTCTCCACGGATGCCTCTACCACCGGCTGGGGGGCCACGTACAACGGGCATGCAGCTTCAGGTCTGTGGACGGGGCCTCAACTGCATTGGCACATCAACTGCCTTGAGTTGTTAGCAGTACGTCTTGCACTGAGCCGTTTCAAAACGCTGCTACTAGGCAAGCACGTACTGGTCCGTACGGACAGCACTGCGACCGTTGCGTACATCAACCGCCAGGGTGGTCTACGCTCCCGCCGCATGTCACAACTCGCCCGCCATCTCCTCCTCTGGAGTCAGAAGCATCTGAGGTCGCTTCGTGCCGTGTACATTCCGGGCCTGCTCAATCGTGCAGCCGACGAGCTCTCACGACAGCAGGTGCTACCGGGAGAATGGCGACTCCATCCCCAGGTGGTCCAGCTGATTTTCAGGCGCTTCGGGACCGCGCAGGTAGATCTGTTTGCCGGTCCGGACACGTCTCACTGCCAGTTGTTCTATTCCCTGACCGAGGGGACCCTTGGCACGGATGCTCTGGCACACAGCTGGCCCTGGGGCCTTCGCAAGTATGCGTTTCCCCCAGTGAGCCTTCTTGCACAGACCTTGTGCAAAGTCAGGGAGGACGAGGAGCAGGTCTTGTTAGTTGCGCCGTATTGGCTCAACCGGACCTGGTTCCCGGAACTAGTGTTCCTCGCGACAGCCCCTCCCTGGCCCATTCCTCTGAGAGAGGATCTGCTCTCTCAGAGACGGGGCACCCTATGGCACCCGCGTCCAGACCTCTGGAAACTCCATGTCTGGTCCCTGGACGGGACGCGGAGGTTCTAGGTGACCTACCCCCTGCGGTAGTTGACACCATCACTTCCGCTAGAGCCCCCTCTACGAGGCGCCTCTATGCGTTGAAGTGGAACCTGTTCGTTGACTGGTGCTCCTCTCACGAGGAGAACCCCCGATCTTGCTCGATCAGAGCCGTGCTTTCCTTCCTGCAAGAACGGCTGGAGCGAAGGCTGTCTCCCTCCACCCTTAAAGTGTATGTTGCCGCTATTGCTGCACATCACGATGCTGTTGATGGTAAGTCTTTGGGAAGGCATGACCTGATCGTCAGGTTCCTGAGGGGAGCGAGGAGACTGAATCCTCCTCGCCCACTCTCTATACCCTCTTGGGATTTGTCTCTGGTCCTTTCGGCACTTCAGAGACCACCCTTTGAGCCTCTGCAATCAGCTGAGTTAAAAATTCTGTCCTGTAAGACAGTACTCCTGGTTGCATTGGCCTCTATCAAGAGGGTAGGGGACCTGCATGCATTTTCGGTCGACGAATCATGCCTAGAATTCGGCCCGGATAACTCTCACGTCATCCTGAGACCCCGGCCCGGATACGTGCCCAAGGTTCCTAACACTCCCTTCCGGGACCAGGTAGTGAACCTGCAAGCGCTGCCTTCGGAGGAGGCAGACCCAGCCCTGGCTTTTCTCTGTCCCGTTCGCGCTCTGCGTCTGTACGTGGACAGAACGCAAAGCCTCAGAACCTCAGATCAGCTCTTCGTCTGTTACGGAGGCCAGCAGAAAGGGAAGGCTGTCTCCAAGCAGAGGATGGCCCACTGGATAGTGGATGCCATCACCTTGGCTTACGAAGCACAAAAGGGGGACTTTTTACTCCAGTCGAGTTCCCCATGGGCGAACCCTGTGAGTTCCTCCGCACCCCTTCGGCAGTCGGACGTTGCGGAGCGTCCGACGCCAGGCCTAGTGTTCGTATGCTTGTGTAACTTGTGCTAGGCTGGGTTCCATATGTGCGATCCCTGCGGCGATCCCATATGTGTATTCTTCCACGACCAGCTCCCTGCGGTGAGCCCGTGTCTTCCCTTGGCAGAGTCTGCTCTGCCGTCACTGTCCGGTGGAGCCACCCCAGTGACATTCCATATGTCGCACTGCCCCTTCGGCCAGTCCATATGTGTATTCTCCACATGTCACCTCCCTTCGGGCAGGATGTGGCTCCGCAGCGTTCTTTCCCCTGGAAAGGTACGCTTTCCCAGTGTTATCCAAGAGTTCCAGTGTGTGGGGTATAATGGAACAGCAGTTGAACTCCCTCTACGCAGGTCTTCCGCCCCAGCAGTTGGGGGTCTGAGAGTCTTGCGTAGGGCGCTGGATGTGGCAGCAACCGTGGCGTTTTCCATGGGATCCCAATTACGTCGTCACGTCGACGTTACGTCGAACGTGAGCGACTGAAAGGGAACGTCTCGGTTACTGATGTAACCCTCGTTCCCTGAAGGAGGGAACGGGAGACGTAACGTCCCGTCGCCACCGTTGCTGACCATCGCTGCATGGCCTTCACAAATCTCGGCTCCTCAGCGAAAAACAATGTGTGCGTGCGCCCGCTTCCTGTTTATACCCGCGTGGCGGGGACGCATTCCCGCATGCATTCACGCACGCCAACGTTCATTGGCTCGTTCTGTAGACACTCGAAGTTGATAGGGCTCCCTGAAGTGATCCCAATTACGTTGTCACGTCGACGTTACGTCTCCCGTTCCCTCCTTCAGGGAACGAGGGTTACATCAGTAACCGAGACGTTTTAAACACATACATTACATTTTAAAATATATTACAATAGAAAACAGTTATTTTATATTGTAATAATATTTCACAACATTACTGAATTTACTGTATATTTTTTATTAGATTGGAAATTGGACATTTTTATTTATCTTGGTGAGCACTCAAAAAAAAAAAAAAAATCTTCCATGCTGACAAATTTAACATGATTAAACTGTTCAAGGATACGAGTTAGAACTTTGACAACCCTAAACTATATATATATAAAAACATCAGGAATTCTATACATTGCCTAGGCATTCTATACAATACCGGGATTTCACACTTTGCCGGTAACACATATATATAAATATATAAGTAGAATAGTCAACCTAATCAAAACCTGAACAAAAAATAAATTAGGAATACAAACTATAATGACCCTGCTTGCAACAATAAAGAAACATTGAGTTTTTCCAATTTCTGATGAGATTTTGGCTGGTTCGGCTTGATGAACATCTGAAATTACCATCTAATTCACCAGTATGATGCATGTTTTGAGCACTGTCATGCTGTTTTTGGCTCGTCACCCAGAATGACCAAGCTGGTCAAGCTAGTCCCCCATCCAACAATTACTACAAAAGCAACATGTAGCCCATCACTCTGGCCCAAAAAAATAACCTTCATTACTTGTTTTATTATACATTTATAATAATAGATTTATTTTTAGTATATATACAAATATCCATAACTACTTGAAAGAGATGGATTCATTTAAGAAGCTACCCTGTTTAATTTATTAAGGCTTGATTTCAGAGAAATTGAAAGTGATTTTTTTTTTTTTTTTAAACGAAGAAAATCCACACTGAATAGTATAGATACATTCTCAAAGTCTTAATATCTGATGAAGTGTTGCTTCACAAGTAAATATATGTTGTTTCAAGGGTTTTTAGATATTTTGGGGGGAAAACTGGCCATTACAAACTTTATTTTTAATTTTTTACAAGATGTATAAATCTCAATAAATCTTAAATGCTCCTAATGGACCCTGCTTTATCTTTCCTGAATTCTAGTCCTTCAGACGGTGCGTTTACACCTGTCCTCATCAAGTGGCTTCTGTATCTGGATAACAGATTGGATCTTGCATAAAAAAAAAAAAAAAAAAAAAAAAAAAAAAAGGATGACTCCAGTGCAAAGCCGGCCTGAAGTGGTGGGTTTTCTTTTAAAGGGGTGGCTGATTTCACTTTTCTAACTTTAGTTAGTGTGTAATGTTGCTGTTTGAGCATAAACAACATATGCAAAGTTTGCTTTTTTTTTGTTTTTTTAGATATTTGCTTTTAAAGAAATTGCTTTTTAAGGACTACAACAAATGACTAGTAGGGACTACATGACATTCCTCCTGGGTTAGTGACATCACTAACCCTAAAATTTACATAAACCCCGCCCCCTGAACACGATTTATAGATTATCAAGACAGAATATGATAATCAATGACTAGAAGATAACTACACATAAGCTACATAAATTCATCAACTAACCATTCAGAAATGTTGTCACTTCTTCTTGAGTCTGTCCATCTTTCCGACATCTGTCCGGTTTGAACATAAAAGGCTAAAAGTTTTTGAAATTCCCAGTGCATGTCTGTGTGAGGTAAAAGGACACACGCTCTTGAAGCTCCACCCTCTGTGCTGGGAGCAGCAGCTCATTTGCATTTAAAGCAACAGACACAAAAACGGTGTGGTTTTGCTAACCCTCAAAAAGGCCTTTAACATGTTATATAAACATGTCTGTGGGGTATTTTGAGCTAAAACTTCACATACACACTCTGGGGACAGACTTATTTTACATCTTGTGAAAAGGGCATACCACCCCTTTAAAAACAGTTTTCAGTCGGGGTACATTTTACAAATCTCGCAAAATGAGGAGGATGAAGAGGCTGCAAGTACTAATAATATGGATAGATTCCTTAATGGAAACGGTTCAGAGAAACGTATCTGAGAACGTTGCCAGCTGTGGTGGGAAAAATGCATGTTCTTTACAGAAAATGAATGGTTCTACAACATTTCAGTATATTTTGTGATTTGGTGGTATATTTGTGTGACGTCCACCTGTGAATGCAGACACGTTGGCTGGATTGCGTTTACATTACACTGAGATCCGATCACAATGCGTCCTCGACTACCTCCGAACCTGGACACACTGATCGGATAACATTCCGAAGTGTGTTTACACTTGTCTTTTCAATGTGTATGTGGACAACATCCGGATACAGGTCGCATGTTAATGCTAAGTGTAAACGCAGCTAGAGACTCAGTAACACCGTCTGTAGTCCAGGTCATCATTAAGTGTCCTCTGGGAGCCGTGATAAATCCCACCCATTCAAACAGTCATTTAAAGCTAGCCTTGTTGTACATTCTCCTGACCTACCCGTCCGGCTCCAATCCCAACAACGGTCGACTGATCTAATCTAAGTGACCTACAGCAGGCGGGAATTGATAGGCGTTCCTGGTGAGTAATACATTTTGGTCTTCGTGGACCTCTCAATGAGCTCTACATGATCTAGTAGCAGGATTGTAATCTAACAGATCAAATTTGCCCAGTTTTCTGCCGCTAAAGGAAAGTAATAGAGCTTTGCTTAACAGCTTCAGAGGAGAGCTCTTCCATCACGGAGAAAGCTCGGCTTAATGATTTAACTGCGCTCTAGTAAAGTTATCAGATTTCCTCGCTGTGTGTCAAACCCATGCCAGGATTCTTCAGCGCTCTGTGACATTTTCCAATTAAGGTACAATTGAAAGCTTGTGTATGTGTTCCTTTCTTCCAGGACAGCAGTTTGCACAACTCTTAATCTGATTGAATCTGAAGTTTTCTTCACGAGTATTCTGAAGCGACACCATAATGTTAATCAGACATGATTTTGCTCAATGGGACTTTTGGCTGAATTCGAAATTCAGTAACAATGCAACATAAAAAGAGTCAAATTGTAAAGTCGTATTAAATTGTATAACTACGGCTTTTTTTTTTTTTTTTTTTTTGGCAAGAACTGCCATACAATTAGATAACAAGAAAAAAGATGTTCTTCAAAAACTTTTCAAGAAACTGGAATGACTGGAATGAAGAAGGATCCATGCATTTATCATCAATCAATCAATCAATCAATCAATCAATCAATCAATCAATCAATCAATCAATCGATCAATCAATCAATCAATCCATGCATCTGTACATCCATCCATCCATCCATTTATCATCATCAATCAATCCGTCCATCCATCCATCCACCCATCCACCCATCCACCCATCCATCCACCCATCCACCCATCCACCCATCCATCCATCCATCCATCCATATGTTTATCTATCTAGATAAACTCAAAGCAAATGAAGGAATAGAGGTGTGATTTAAAAGTCATTCTCAATTATAATTGAAATGGAACACAACAGTTATATTTACCTCATATCTTTCCAAACCCTTTCTCATATTCATTCTTGGTTGCAAAAGAAAATGCAATAACCAGTGATGTTTGGTCTCTGATGTCAAACCTGGCAAAATGCATCTTGATATTCTGCCTAACATCTCCTTTTGTATTCTGTGAAAGATATTCATTCAAGTTTGGGACAACATGAGTAAATAAAGACAAGATTTTAATTTTTGAGTGAACTATCCCTTTACTCACACCACTCAGTAAGTTAACACCCATTGCAGTGAATATTTGAAATAATTATTGCACAGCTACAGCAAATAACTAAATTACATTAATCTGAGCAATTCATTTTAAGCACCTCAGAAATATCTGTTGGGCAACAATTAAGGTACCATTTACAGGATTTAGCGGAATTGATTGCATTCCAGAAAGCCCTTGTAAAGAACACCAATCAGCGATTGTGATTAATACCACTGCGTTGCAGCAACTTTTGGCTCAGCCGTATTTTCCGCAACGTGATCAAACGCATGAAGGTCGTCATTTTCGCAGATGCTCACATCATGCCCGCAAGTTCACTTCCTTTGTACTGGTAAATCATGATTCTCCTCCTTGTGTGTCTGACTTCTCTTTTATCACTAAGATTTCGGGACGCGTGGAGCAGTTAATGGCTGTTGTTGTTAAAACATTGGGACATTTCTGCGTGATGTACTTTTATCAGTAGTCCTGACAGCTTTAATTAGCGAGAGTGTGTTTGGCTGCATGAGAGAGAGCATGAAACAGAAGTTGCTTCTTATTTCTACAACCATGGATAAAGCTTGTGGCTTTGTTCAGAGCTTGGCCTGAGAGACAACAGGCTTCAAAAGGCCTGACAAGCGTGGAAGCAGAAATGGGATCATTAATGAGGGTGAATTGATCCCCCAGATATGCTTTCATACTTGTCTTCCTCTAGAGCATTGTTTACTATTCTAAAGGCTCAAAGCAACCCAAAGTTTATTCTTTTTTTTTTAATCTTTTGGAATAATACTTTATACTAGACAACCACAACACAAACTGTTACTTAAAACCAAAAAAAAAAAAAAAAAGTCCAGTGGAGAAAGGCAAAGATGGAGATAGAAAGATGTGGCATGTGTTATAGTTTGTTATATGTGTTATAGCATGTGCAAACTATTAAAAATGTGTTTTCTTTTACAACAAATGGCCACTGAAAGCTCTGGTGCTTAAATGTAATATATATATATATATATATATATATATATATATATATATATATATATATATATATATATATATATATATATATATATGTATATATATATATATATATATATATATATATTGTCTTTCAATTTGTATTATATGAGGACTGTACTTTTTGTAACCTTTTTAAAATATTTACAACATTCCTATACAATGGCAAAAACCCTGATTTGAATAAATGTGTACATTTTGTTGCAATAAACAATAAATAAACTAAATAAACTAAAACCTCTAAAATAAATAAATTAAAATAAAATTACAATAAAATGTTTAACATTTTTGTAAAACCCCTGCTTTTAGTGAATTTGTATTTTATACCAATAAACATTAAATACATTTCTATAAATAAAATAAAATAAAATAAAATAAAATAAAATAAAATAAAATAAAATAAAATAAAATAAAATAAAATAAAATAAAATAAAATAAAATAGGATTTGGACCAGTGTTTATTTTGTAGCTATTGATCAATTAATATTGCCAATACATTAAATTAATCAATGTAATGGTTGAATGTAATAAATACAGTCAGCTTTAGATCACTTACAGTACATTTAAGTGATCACTTACAGTACAAATCACTTATAGTACATTACTTACAGTAAACCAAAGTTTGTCATGTTTAAAAAAATGGGATATACCAGACAACCACGGCACAAACAGTCCCTGAAAGTCTTGCACGTCCGGTAGAAAAGCAGAGAGGAGAAAGCTTTCATGACCTCCTCCTCCTCCTCTGCCATTCACCTCTCTGCATATAAAGAAAGAAACCAACACAATTTCCCTTCCTTTATGAGACTGAAGCATACAATTTGAGACCCAGTCAACCTTGTCATATCTTACTGCTTACCCTAGCCAAATGAAGACCAAATCCTTTTCAGGGGACTCTCTTTCCATGAATTTATTCCCACTCAGAAAGACACTCATCAAATTTACAATATGGCGTCTTATCCGCATCGATACTGTGAAATGACTCTGGACCCTTACACAAAATAACAGGACTTTGTATCACAAATTCATGAATAAATTCTGAATCCACAAATAATTTGGACACGTAAACATTCAACGTACCTAACCAGGGTTATTACAGTTAACAAAAATTAAAATCATAAAAAAACAAAATAACATTATTTGAAATAAAAATGCTAACTAAAAAAAAAAAAAAATGTTTGTTAACAAAAAAAAAACAAACTTGATCTCATTTTGTTCCAGCTAGTTCCCAAATAATTTTTAATTATTTTTTTTAAATCAGAATTGTTGTATAACTTGATGTACTAAAATAACTCAAACTAAAACTGAAATAAAAATGAATAACAACTATGCAGACATATTATAAAACAATAAATAATAAATAGGACAAAAACTCATTCAAAACATTTAAGAAAGAGCTACAAGAGTATTTCAGTGATACTAAATGAACACTGCATCTAACATGTAAACTATTTAAGTTTGTACAAGTTCACCTAAAGCACTCCATTACAAGAAGTCCAAGAACTTGTTTGGAGAAAGTGAAAAGTATCATTGAAGTTCGACTCCAAAGACCTCGGGCACGGGGCCAGGCACTGACTCGAGATGCATCTGGTATCTCTGCGTGCTACACAGCTTGGGAAGTTTCCTTTGCATGTGATTGAGATGTTGATACATCCAAAAGGTTGCTGAATTTGACAGCAGCTCAATATTACAAATAGTAATTAGTGGTGCTTGCTAAGGCAAGATTCGCTATTACTATTCCTCATCCGTACAGTTAGGGACTTGCACTGCTCCAAACCCTAATTATTAAACTTGTTGAAATGCAGAGGACAGCTATTGCTTTACCAAAGGATCAGACTAACAATTTTCATCCAGCAGGCAATAAAGCGGCAAAGAAATCTCTTAGGCCCTGTTTACACCTGGTAAGATGCATTTTGTTCGATCGGATCACAAGTGGACGAGGCAGACACATACCTGTTTTACACCAGGTGTTTTAATCCGGTGTTTAAACCATTTCTGTCCTGATTTCTTCGAGGGGAGGGTCTATGGGTGAGTAAATGTACAGTATGGGCTTTTTCCAGTGGCGTAACTTTGTTTTAAAAAGTGGGTGGGAGGGTGTTGCTAATGCTAACACAGTGCTAAATCATAAATCAGATGTATGTACAATAACATTACGATGTCCAACAATCGATTTAAATAGTACATTGATTTTAATTGGTCGTTTAATGAGGTCTAATATATGTTGTTAGTGGCAAGAATTTTTTAACGTGAATAAATACATAGATCCGCCTATTTTAAGTGTGTATTTAAATGGTCCAATGGCAGAACTTTTGCCAAGCGTGTCAGAGGTTCTGAGTTCTAATCCGCACTTGTATTTTTTTTTTTATTTTTTTTTTTTCTCAATCAATCAACCGATATTTTGTTTTGTAATTTCACCGGAACGAATAGAGAGTCTCCACAATGTATTGAAGCGCATGTCCGAGTGAAGATCACTTGATTTAAAAAACAACACATTTTAGTGCTAGATCGCCTCTTATTTAACAAACTAATTAAATGAATGCTCTGCTAGTTAATTGGAGATGTTTTATATATTTGTATTGGTACATGCGTGCCGCGAGATGTTTCAAAAGTAGTGAGGACAATATCGACCTTAGCAAAAAGTGGTGGGGACATGCCCCACCCGCCCCACCCGCCCCACCCGCAAAGTGCACCTAGCTTTTTCAGATCTTTCTATGTAATGGACAAAATAAGCTTTCGCAATTTACATATGAACACAACCGGAGACGACGGAAAAACATATGGAGAGCATCAGCATTCGTTTCTGTTCTGACAGCCACAAGACTAGCCGAACGCTGTGAGTGTGTGTTAGAAATCAGGAGTGGTGAGAGAACATTGTGTTTGGTATGTTTTTTTATCTCTGAAGACCAAACTTGGGTTTTTCAGCTGAAAAAGTTTAAATCCCGTCTGGCTAGAGCACTTCCAATAATGTTTACGCATTAGGTCAGTAGACGGAGAGTAGACAGTCTTTTGTTTCTGTTTGAACGCATTCGACCACATGAGTGTTTACACTATGAAAGCAAGCTGGTCAAATCTGTTTTCAACTATTTCTGGAAGTGGTCAACAGTGGACAAGCTCAAAATGTTTTAGACCCCGTTTACACCTGTATTTAGCATCGTCCACTACCAATGCATCTTAAAACCTGGTGTAAACAACGCCATAGACTTACATTAAAGAGGAACCTGAGCTACTAATAAATGGTTTCTTTTGACTTTATCAGTATACAAGCATCTAGCAACCATCTAGAAACCACCTAGAACACATGCTGTCATCCACTGAGAAGACCACATAGCAACACCTTGGCAACCACCCACAATATTGTAGCTGTGTGGCAGAGAGTTTATCACGGATAAGTGCCAGGGTTATTAACTAAAACCATATCCACATGTTGATGATTACTAAAACTAAAGCTGATACAAAAATGCATAAAAACAATACAATGCAACAATGTAACCCAACAAAATTGCCAAATCTTCAACTAAAAATACATAAATATAACAAAATATACAAATTAATTAAAAATATTAATAACAACTATAATAGTATTCCAATGATACATAAGCTGACATTTTATTTGGAAAATGTGAAACATTTTTAGCTGAACTACACTGGAATTTAACAATAACAATTTGTATTTCATCTTTACCAACCAAAATATTTATAAATCGACATGAGCACAAACCTCCAACGCCGTTCTAAAAATGAGTGATTAGTGTATAGACTATATGCAAATATTTACAGTCATTTGTGTCTCAAACACTAGTTTGAAACAAGCAGAAGCCCACTCATGTTGCTTCAGCATTTGGTCTGCCAGTGCAGGGAGAGCCAGCTTGACATCACTGCCAACTGTGTCGTCTCGTATCCTCAGATCCTTCCCATCAACGCCGGAGATGAATCAACTCAAGGTGCTGTCTAATCTGGGTAAGAGAATGAGGAGTGAAGATACAAACAGGCAGAACGGAGGAGTAAAAGAGAAAGCGACAAAATTACAGCAAAAGGATGCAGAAATGTCAGCTCTAGATCTCAGGTTTTTGCTGGTTCAGCTAGTGAGGTCTTTCTGTTGAAATTGGTTGATGAAAACTTGCTGTTTGCAAGCATCTGAAATGCATTATGAGATTCAATGGAGAGCTAATAGAGACTTTTACTAAGAATCTTGTTGTTGTTGTTGTTGTTGATCATATAAATGCAGCAGCCATAGTGGGCAAAAGAGACTTATCACCGGCACTAAAATATATGTCTCTGTATAGTGTTATAGATCTCAATATGAACTCGAATATTTCTCATCAAATCCTCCCATTAAAAATATGCTATCCACACACATTTTATAGCTCTCTATTATACTACTTTATGTCAATAATCGTCTCATTTGTGTCTATTTTTAATTTCTTCTAAGGACATTTTAGGAGAAACATCTAAGACAAAGCTCATGCTCAAATGAAGTTTGGTGAGCTATGAAACAGCAACCCCGGAGCAATAAAATGTCCCTCTGGGATACGTTGATGACTGGTCATCTTCAGCATCAGGACATGCTATTTCGGGCATATATTGCTCCTGGTACACACAATGTCAAAATCAATTCCCAGCACATTCAAACACAACTCCTGTGGTCAGCGGATTCGAGCGCTGATTTAACAGGCATTCAGAAGTTAAGCAGGGCATAAGTGGCCATCTATCTGTGTGCCCAGTCTTCATGGTGGAGCCTAGGAGGTGTATTTTTCTCAATCAGAGGAGACAGCCATGTGGTCAGAGGAGAGGCACAGATGGAGAGCAGGGATGTTGGAGACCACAGCAATCTCCCTGCTGGGAACTACAGGAGACTAACAGACAAATCCAAGGAAAAAAAAAAAGAAAAAGGACAAAGCAAAACACCATTTAAACAGCGACATTTTCAGCTCACAGCCCGAACTACAACATCTACTGATTACATTGACTTCTGTTACCTATTAATATTAGGAAGATGTGTCTTCTTTTTAGTAGTAGAGCATGCAACATCAACTTTGGATCAATATATAAAACTCAAATATTATCCTTCTGTTTTATTCATTACGATCCCAAGCTGTAATCATTGACTCTTCATGGTCATTGTGTCTGCTTAACTGAGTACATGATGTTTACTAAACACATAACTTGTAGCATCTCTTTTTTGACATTTTATTTTTTGGCATTTTTTTTTTTTTATTGATGGGACAATGCAGGAACATAAGATAGATAGATAGATAGATAGATAGATAGATAGATAGATAGATAGATAGATAGGTAAATAAATGAATAATACTTTTTACTATTTTATATATATATACAGTGCCCTCCACAATTATTGAACCCCCTGGTAAATATGATCAAAATTGGCTGTAAAAAATAAATCTGCATCGATTATCCTTGTGATCTTTCATTCAAAAAATGTGCAAAATTCTAACCTTTCATTGAAGTAAAAGAATTGAAAGTGGGGGGAAATCACATTATGAAATAAATGTTTTTCTCCAAAACACGTTGGCCACAATTATTGAACCCCTTTTATTAAATACTTTTTGCAATCTCCTTTTGCCAAGATAACAGCTCTGAGTCTTCTTCTATAATGCCTGATGAGTTTGGAGAATAACTGACAAGAGATCAGAGACCATTCCTCCATACAGAATCTCTCCAGATCCTTCAGATTCCCAAATCCATGTTGGTGCTTCTCCTCTTCAGTTCAGCCCACTCATCAGGTCAGGGGACTGAGACGGTCATGGCAGAAGCTTCATTTTGTGCTCCACAACAAATTTTTGTTTTGATTTTGATGTTTGTTTTGGATCGTTGTCCTGATGGAAGATCCAACCACGACATATTATAAGATTTCTAGCAGAAGGCGTCAGGTTTTGATTTTTTATCTGTTGATATTTGATAGAATCCACAATGCCATGTATCTGAACAAGAAGTCCAGGACCTCCAGCAGAAAAATATGCCCACAACATTAAAGATCCAATGGTATATTAAATTGTACACATGGGGTACTTTTTATCCTTGTGTTCACCAAACCCATCTAGTGTGTTTGCTGCCAAAAAGCTCTGTTTTAGTCTCATCTGACCACAGAACCCTGTGCGGTTTGAAGATCCAGTCGTGTCTGACAATTACATTTGCTGGAATTTGTTTTTGGATGAGCGAGGAGGTTTTTTTTTAAACCCTCCCAAACAACATGTGGGGATGTAGGGGTTGTTTGATAATTTTTTTTTTAGGCTTTCTGACCCTAAGACTCAACTAATCTCTGCAATTCTCCATCTGTGATCCTTGGAGAGTCTTTGGCCACTCAAACTTTCATACTCGCCGTGCATTAAGACAGTATAGACACACGTCCTTTTCCTGGCAGATTCATAACATCTTTAGTTGGTTATAACTTCTTAATTATTGCCCTGATGGTCAAAATGGGGATTTTCAATTCTTTAGCTATTGTCTTACAGCCACTTTCTAGTTTCAAGTTCTAGTTAAGGGTGGGAGTTAAATGTTACAAACTCTTATGATTTGCAAGGTCAAAAGAGGAAACATTGAAGTCGTGACACTATTTGGTGTGGTTAAAGTGGCAAAAGACAACATGGCAACAAAATAAGGCGGAAAAAGATAATTTATTATACATAATAAGTGAAATAACTATACAAAAGTAAAAGATAATAATAATAGTAATAATATTGAACTAATATAAACAATGAAACAAACAACAAGCGGCTTATAAATCAAAAAGATACTAGAAAGATAAATAAACCGAGAGTAATGAGAGGACGCTAGTAGTGAAGCCAAAGAAATGAAAGTAACAAAACAAAACTCATTCTAACTCGTAGTTAAACCTCTTACCTAACTAATAAACAAAAGAAAAGAAAAGACAACAACTCTTCGGCGTCACACGCCCTAACTTCCTTACTCTGTCTCACAAACAAAACATACAGAGGTCGGCGTTCACTTCCTTACCTGATGTTCTATACAGATCGAGTTACCTATGTGTTTGTAATGTAGGTCACGTGACGTATAAACTGTCCTCTTAACTCTATACTCTTTCCGTAACACGCCAAACAAAAATCAAACCTGAACGAAAAAGGAAAATACAAGGCAACAACAAAACCAAACGGCAGAAAACAAGTTGCGTCCATGCTCTCTCTCAGCGTCCTTTTAACTGCTGCCGAGGAACTCGATTGGCTGCGGTGGAGGTGACGTCACGCCACTGATAGCAAACGATAGCCCTCCAGCAAACAGGAGGTGGAGCAAACCTAAGAGCGCGACAGAGAGAGAGAAAGAAAGAGACACACACACACAGGCACGCACAACCACTCAGGGACGTAACACTCCCACCCTTAAGAACAAACCTGTTTGTAAAAAATAAATAAAATAAAAATGAAGTAATTAAACAAAGAACATTTTACACTCTCGAAAGAGCATCCGCCAAAACATTTTCAACACCCTTTTTATGTTTTATCTCTAAATTATAATTTTGGAGCACTAGCGCCCAGCGCATTAAACGCTGATTTTGATTGTACATTCGAGATAAAAACACAAGAGGATTGTGGTCTGTGAACACTATGACGGGAAGATTGCTAGAACCTAGATAAACTTCAAAGTGCTGTAGCGCAAGCAAGAGAGCTAGTGCTTCTTTCTCAATCGTAGAATAATTAAGCTGATGCTTATTAAACTTACGAGAATAATAACTAACAGGATGATCTATACCATTTCTATCTTCTTGAAGAAGAACAGCTCCAGCACCAACGGCACTTGCATCGACTTCAAGCTTAAACGTGTGTGTACAGTCAGGGGCAACAAGAACAGGTGCATTACATAAAAGAGTCTTCACACAGTCAAAAGCATACTGACACTCCACAGACCACTCAAAAGGTTTAGACGGGCTGAGCAACGCAGTGAGAGGATTAACAACTGTTGAGAAATTTTTGCAGAAACTGCGATAATAGCCAGCCATACCCAAGAACCTTCGTAACTCTCGTCGAGTGGTAGGAGCTGGAAATTCCGCAATAGCCATGACTTTAGCCTCCACTGGTCGCACTTGGCCCTGTCCAACCTCTTTACCGAGATAAGTGACCGTCCCCCGACCAAACTCACATTTTGCTAAGTTGAGGGTTAAATTAGCTTTACGAAGCCGTTCAAAAACTGTTCTCAACACACACACATGTTCCTCCCAATCCACTGAATAAATAACCAGATCATCAAGATATGCACTGCAATTCGGTACATCAGCCAGAACAATATTTACAAGACGTTGAAAAGTGGCTGGAGCGTTTCTGAGACCGAAGGCCATCGATGTGTACTGAAGGAAAGTATCTGGAGTTACAAATGCTGAAATTTCTGATGCTTGTGGAGTCAGTGGTACTTGCCAGTACCCTTTAAGCATATCCAGCTTACTAACAAAACGTGCCGAGCCAACATTATCGACACAGTCCTCCATTCGCGGCAAAGGATAACTGTCTGGGACTGTTACAGCATTCACCTTACGAAAATCGGTGCAAAATCTAAACGTGCCATCAGGTTTAGGAACGAGAAGACACGGAGAGCTCCAGGGACTACAACTAGGCTTGGCCAGATCATTCTCCAGTAAATAACTTACTTCCTGACGCATAATATCTCTTTTAACTGCATTTACACGGTAAGCATGCTGCTTAATAGGACGAGCACCATTTATAGCAATATCATGCTGCAAAACATTTGTTTGTTTAGGAACATCACTAAACAGACAGTGAAAATCAGATATTACATTAACAATGTCAGTTTCCTGGTCCATAGTTAAATGATTAAGATAAGAGTGCAGATCATTTAAAATCTCTGAGTTGGGTAACCTTGCGCTCTGCTGAGGAGGATTGCGAAGCACGACACCATCTTCGTCAGCCCCCGAAGTACCAGAAGGTGGTAACAGTTCCACAGCGACTGCGACAGAAGAGACAGCGGGCCCTGCAGTCTTCTCTGAAGCTTTGACCGCAGAACTCTCCCTGGCATGATAAGCTTTCAACATGTTTATGTGACAAACCCGGGTTTGACGTTTCCTATCAGGTGTGTAAAGCATGTAATCAGTTTCACTCATTTTCTGTTTCACCACATAAGGACCAAAGAAACGAGCCGACAAAGATGATCCAGGAACAGGCAAAAGCACCATCACTTCATCACCAGACATAAAAGAACGCGCAACTGCTTTCTGATCATATTTACGTTTCATACCTTTCTGAGCATTTGCTAGAGAATCTTTAGCTAGCGACCAAGCAGTATGCAAACGATCTCGAAATGTACTTACGTAGTCCAGTACATTAGTGTTTGGAGTTGATTCAGTGTTCAAAATGTGTTCTTTAAGAACTTTCAAGGGTCCTCTCATTTGATGTCCGAATACGAGTTCGGCTGGGCTGAAACTAAGAGATTCTTGTACAGTCTCTCTTACTGCAAATAAAACCAAGGGAACTCCCTCATCCCAGTCTCTAGCAGTGTCCATACAATACTTCTTAAGCATTGACTTAAGTGTCTGGTGAAAACGTTCAAGTGCGCCCTGGGTCTGCGGATGGTACGCACTTGAAACTCTGTGAGAAATTGCCAAAGACTCCAGTACTTGCTTAAAAAGTCTTGACAAAAAATTCGTGCCTTGATCACTTTGTATGATTTTAGGGAGTCCGAAAGTGGAAAAGAATTTTATCAATGCTTTGATAATCACAGGTGCAGTGATTTTTCTTAATGGAACTGCTTCCGGAAATCTAGTAGCCGCACACATTATGGTTAACAAGAACTGGTTACCAGATTTAGTTTTAGGCAACGGTCCAACGCAGTCTATAATCACATGTTCAAACGGCTCAGCAATCACGGGTATGGGAACGAGTGGAGCAGGACGAATCACCTGATTCGGCTTCCCAACAGTTTGACAAGTATGACAAGTACGACAGTACTGAACAATGTCTTTTTTTAATCCTGGCCAAAAGAAATGTTGCAATATCCTATTATATGTCTTAGTAATTCCTAGATGACCAGCAAGCTGGTGATCATGCGCTAGACATAACACATGTTGACGATAAGGAGAAGGAACAACCACTTGATATACAACATTCCACTCCAAATCGTTAGTGTTCGCGCACCACTTTCTCATCAACAAATCATTTTCCACAAAATAAGCAACTTTCTCATCCTTAGCCACATCAAGAGAGATAACAGAATTAAAAGAAGTGATAAGAGACTTGTCGTTTTTCTGTGCAGCACTAATTTTCTCTCGTGACACAGATAATGTTAAGGTATCCGCGTCAGACACATTTACACCGTTGTTCTCTGACTGTGATTTCTTTTTCTTTGAAGTAGCACCAGTACACAGTGGTTCGTCACCAACAAAGAGAGGAAGAAACAGAGTGTCAGACAAATCCACCATATTACCCACTTTGCGCGACTGAGCACGAGTGACCGCACATGCGGGAAAAACGTCAGGGTAATTGTCAGACAAATCTTCAGAGTGGCTAAACGTGTCTGGTTTATCCACAACCTCTAACACAGGCAATATTTTCCCTCCAGCCAGGTCATTTCCAAGAATAAAATCAACGCCCTGAACAGGCAGAGAAGGACGTACCGCCACTCTCACGAATCCCGTACATAACTCACTCTGCAAATGTAAACGATGTAATGGTACATTTATGCAACTCATTTCAATGCCTTGTATGATTACACTCGAACCACAAAAGGTATCGTCAGACAACGGTAACCTATCTGCCACAATAAACGACTGCATTGCACCTGTGTCTCGGAGCATCCTTATCTCTTTCTGATCCTGATGATTACCAGTTAAAGAAACTAACCCTTTCAAAATAAAAGGTCGGTAACTGTCATCAATTTTCTCCTCACTAGGTACAACATCAGATGGCTTAACAGCTTTCAGAAATCCTACAGTTTTAGTTTGTGACTGTTGTTTGCGTTTTAACGTCAAACAGTCCGCTATCACATGGCCCTGTTTATGACAATAAAAACATTCACGGTCCTCTCTAGTACGAGGTGGGCTATGTCTGGAACGTGACATTTGGTTTTGCAAAGGAACAGGCTGTGACTTTTCTGGGCGTACGAATGCAAAGACATTTTTGTGAGTTAAAACAAACTCATCCGCTAACACGGCTGCATGGGACAATGAAGTTACTTTCTGTTCATTAAGGTAAACCACAACACGATCAGGCAAGCATCCCTTAAACTCTTCAAGAAGTACAAGCTCTCGCAACTCGTTAAAGTCACTCACTTTACTGGCTGTGCACCATTTATCAAATAAAATCCCCTTGTCCCTTGCAAACTCCACGAAAGTCTGGGTAGCATTTTTTTTATGTCCTCTAAATTTCTGCCTATATGCTTCTGGGACTAGTTCATAAGCGCGAAGAATAACAGACTTCATAGTCTCATATTTTAAACCTTCCTCTAACGATAAAGTAGAGCAAACCTCCTGAGCTTTACCAATCAATTTACACTGTAACAATAAAGACCAGATTTCCTTAGGCCAGCGAAGCGAAGTAGCGATGCGTTCAAACGCATTGAAATACGAATCTACTTCTGATTCTCTAAATTGAGGTACTAACACAATGTGCTTACTTATGTCAAACGTTACCTGGGATGAATCAGAGCGCGGAGGAACTTGAGAGGGCTGCCCTGGACTCGACTGCGCAACTGAACCGTCAGCAACCCTCCTTGCTTCCAAATCAAGCTGTCGCAGCTTCACCTGAGTCTCAGCCTCAATTTCGAGCCTGCGTACCTCCAGCCGCAGATTCTGCTCAGCCTGACGTGCTTGGGCTTTCTCCTGTGCCTCATATTGCAAACGGGCTAGACGGACTCTCAGCCGCGCGCCGTCTCTGGAATCAACAGAACTTGGAGAGAATGGATCAAACGGGGACAAGCCGGCCTTAGCATCGGCGCTCACCTCCGCCCCAGCACTAGCTCTACCACTCCGCTTATCCTCATCATCCATAAAGTTGAGATTTGCCACTGCAACGTCACCAATAACGACATTTCCTCCCGCCTCATCATCACCCACAACATTTGCCATAGGAAGAACACTGAGCTCTCTTAAACGCTGTATCAGCTTACTCTTGATGTCACTCTTACGAGCCTGTCTACTCACAACAAACTGATAGTGGTCAGCTATCAGCAATAAATCTTGTTTCCTGCATAAACTAATCTGTTCCAAAGACGGACTGGCAATAAACTTTTGCAAGTTAAACATCCCCATAATGCACAACCAGCAAACGAACGCAACAATACCAGTCCGCATAAGTACGCCGCAAAAAATAACATAACATCAGTTGCCACCAACACACACACAAACCATCACTACTATAATTTTATTTGGGATTTAACGATCCCGGACGAGCCCCCATTAAATGTTACAAACTCTTATGATTTGCAAGGTCAAAAGAGGAAACATTGAAGTCGTGACACTATTTGGTGTGGTTAAAGTGGCAAAAGACAACATGGCAACAAAATAAGGCGGAAAAAGATAATTTATTATACATAATAAGTGAAATAACTATACAAAAGTAAAAGATAATAATAATAGTAATAATATTGAACTAATATAAACAATGAAACAAACAACAAGCGGCTTATAAATCAAAAAGATACTAGAAAGATAAATAAACCGAGAGTAATGAGAGGACGCTAGTAGTGAAGCCAAAGAAATGAAAGTAACAAAACAAAACTCATTCTAACTCGTAGTTAAACCTCTTACCTAACTAATAAACAAAAGAAAAGAAAAGACAACAACTCTTCGGCGTCACACGCCCTAACTTCCTTACTCTGTCTCACAAACAAAACATACAGAGGTCGGCGTTCACTTCCTTACCTGATGTTCTATACAGATCGAGTTACCTATGTGTTTGTAATGTAGGTCACGTGACGTATAAACTGTCCTCTTAACTCTATACTCTTTCCGTAACACGCCAAACAAAAATCAAACCTGAACGAAAAAGGAAAATACAAGGCAACAACAAAACCAAACGGCAGAAAACAAGTTGCGTCCATGCTCTCTCTCAGCGTCCTTTTAACTGCTGCCGAGGAACTCGATTGGCTGCGGTGGAGGTGACGTCACGCCACTGATAGCAAACGATAGCCCTCCAGCAAACAGGAGGTGGAGCAAACCTAAGAGCGCGACAGAGAGAGAGAAAGAAAGAGACACACACACACAGGCACGCACAACCACTCAGGGACGTAACAGTGATGCTCAACAATCTTTTGCTACGCATCAGAACTGTATTCTGTGGTTTTACTCATTGTGATGGATGATTAAGGGGATTTGGCCTTTGTGTTTCCTCATATTTAAACTTCTGTGAAACACAAAGTCATAGCTGGACAGTTTCATGTTCCTAGTCACCCTGGTGTACTAAAAAAGGTAAATATTAATGGGAATATACTTCAGAGATATTTTACTCGTAAAAAAATCTAGGGGTTTCAATAATTGTGGCCAACATGTTTTGGAGAAAAACATTTATTTCATAATGTGATTTCCCCCCACTTTCAATTCTTTTACTTCAATGAAAGGTTAGAATTTTGCACATTTTTTGAATGAAAGATCACAAGGATAATCGATGCAGATTTATTTTTTACAGCCAATTTTGATCATATTTACCAGGGGGTTCAATAATTGTGGAGGGCACTATATATATATATATATATATATATATATATATATATATATATATATATATATATATATATATATATTTATTTATTTTTCTTAAACCAAATTATAGTTGGTTTTGAATTAAAAATGCCTCATAATGCAGAACGTGAATATTACTGGATTCATACTAACTATGACAGTGAAAGTGTTAAAGGTCAAAGGTCTTCGAAATGACCTTTACTGAATCCCGTGGATTTGTTGTGTGTCTGGGTTTTGTTTGCGGAGCACTAGCTTGTAAAATCCAACTTCAAACACTGTGACAGGCAGCAGATCTGCGGCATTTGCAAAAGGACGAGTTCAAATCCAACTCTCTTTTATTATCCCGATAAGGGGATGTGTTTGGTGTTCCTGAAAATAACAAATGCTCAGCAAGATACTGAATGTAAAGAGGTGTTTTATTCATGAAACTACCAAGAGCAGCGCTTCCTTGCATTTAAAATATTGCAAAAAAATGAACTAACTTTATCCTGATATACCTGGACCGGATGATAAAGCACTTAAACCGATATGCAAAGCAAATCACAACAAGCTTTTTCCCTCGGTGAACTGCCTGTGGTCTTAGTTTACCTGACAGCCTGTGACTGCAGTATCATTGTACGTGACATCTTTACATTTATAGGGATAAAGGGAGGTTAGGGCTGTAGATGTGGCTCCAGTGTGTCACCCTTGAATGTTAAAGTGAATTGCAGAGAGAGAGAGAGAGAGAGAGAGAGAGAGAGAGAGAGGAGAGAGAGAGAGAGAGAGAGAGAGAGAGGAGAGAGAGAGGAGAGAGGAGAGAGAGAGAGAGAGAGAGAGAGAGAGAGAGAGAGAGAGAGAGAGAGAGAGAGAGAGAGAGAGAGAGAGAGGAGAGAGACTTTTGACTTTAAGATCTCTTTATTTACAAAAAGTATTAAAGATATAACATTTTCAGTAAAAAAGTTTTTTTTTTTTTTTTTTTTTTTTTTTTTTTTCCTTTTTTTTTTTTTTTTCTTTTAACCAACTAGAAATGAGAGCATTTAAAACAAAATAACCACAGAGTCTCAAGACTTTATACGATCAAAACTCACTCATGCATAAATTTGGAGACAGCCATCAATGTCAACATCACAAATAACATTCCTTATGCCCCATTTACCTCTGAAAACATCCAAGTCATTAACCAACTTGTAATAGCTAAACTCTATATTTATCCGGGATTTTATTAACCCTTGTAACACTGCAACCACATCAGTTAATCCACCATTATTCAATTTTTTCTTTCGTGACAACCAAATTGACATTTTTGCTTGCCCAAATAAAAAATTTAATAAAACATGAACTTCTTTGTTTTTCCTACTGTACTTAGGCCCATAAATAAAAAACATAGGCATAAAAACTTCCCCCAGGGTCTGACACCACTCTTCTAATTTGTTAAATAATGGCTTTAATCTAAAACAGTCAAAAAACAGATGAAAAACTGTTTCCCTGCATCCCACAGAACGGACAGCCCTCCCCTACCTGTGGGTCAAGGTGTGCTCTGTGTCTGTTTGTGGCTATTATCCCATGCACAATTCTCCCACTGAAGGTCTCCAGACCTTTTCTCTATAGGAGTCTTGTACAGGGACCTCCAGCAGCCTTTAGGGGAAGCGCCTGGCCCAAAAACCTCCTGCCACTTGGACTCTCTTACACTCTCAAGCGAGTGCAGATGTGACACCTTCACACAAAGTACATAAAAAGCTTTTTTCCCTGTGTTGCTAAAAAGCTCCAGTTGGGGGGTCTTAAAAGAAAGCAAGCCTCCCTCAGCTCTTGCCATTCTCCAGTGTCTGCTGAAAAAGCCAGTTCTGGGAAAGTCGAGGTTTCCTCCTCTCTACCAGACGACTCTAAAACCAGTCTATAGTCCTGGGGCAAAAACTCACGTATTTGAGTCAGCATTCTCTCCACCACTCGAACTGATCTGATGTCCAGCTTTTGAGCCAAAATTTCAGCAGATATCCACCCATTCTCAGAAATCAGAAATCCAACTTTAGTAATGTTTGCAGTCCATAAAGCTCTTTTAAGGGAGACTGAATTAAAAATGTTCAAAGCCAGTGCCGGGTTTAAGAGCAGAGGTTCTTCCCTCATCCACAGGTCCAGCACACCATTTGGCTCCCGAGATATTTTTAAAAGTCTCCCATGCTCTCAGTACCGACCTGTAGAAAGGTGTCAGTCCTGTTAAGTCCAGCTTGTCGATGTCCATGAGAAACAGGTGTCGGTCTAACCCCATATTACCGGCTCTCCTCAGAAGAGCAACAGGCCTACCCTCGGCCCAACTCACGTGCTCCCCGTAGAGTAGTCTCCGAGCCGCCTGGAGTCTGAAGCTTGGATTCTGGAACTGATGTCAACCAGCCCCTGTCCTCCTTCCTGAATAGGCAGATACAGCACTGGCGCCCTCAGCCAGTGCTGTCCCCCGACCAGAAAAAGTCCACCAGGTTTTTCTGGATTCTCTTACTAGCTCTTCTGGAGGCTCTAGAATCATCATCCTGTGCCATAACGATGAAGCCACCAGATTATTGCAGACCAGGACCCTCCCCCTGTAGGACAGCCGAGGCCAGCAACCATTTCCAGCGAGACAACCGAACACACACTTTCTCCACTAGGCCCTCCCAGTTTTTCCTTTTAAATTTCATCTACTCCTAAAAAACACCCCAAGATATTTAAAGCCTGTTCTCCCCCACTGTAATCCACCAGGAAGTGATGGACTATTCAGACCAGGACCACACCAAAGAGCCTCACTTTTACCCCAGTTAACTTTAGCCGAAGATGCCTTCCCGTAACATGCTAGAGCTCCCTTTAAAGAATCAACCTCCCTCTGACAACTAATTAACACTGTAATGTCATCTGCATATGCAGAAAGTTTAGTAGGTTCTTTAAAAACCAGTGTACTAACATTCAAGCCCGTGAGCTGCTGTCTTAATCTACATAACAGAGGCTCAATAGCTATGCTGTATAGCTGACCCGAGAGAGGACACCCTTGCCGAATACCTCTGTGGATCTTCACCGGAGTACTGAGGCCACCAGCCATTTTAAACCATACACGTAGCCTCAGTATACAACAGTTTAATCTTAGAGATAAAAACATCCCCAAATCCAAAAGCCTTTAACGTATTAAAAAGAAAATTGTGGTCTACTCTGTCAAAAGCTTTTTCCTGATCTAATGACAGAAACCCAATATTAATATTGTTTTGAAAAGCAAAATCAAGCATGTCCCGTACCAAATGTAAATTATCTGTGATGGATCGATCTTTTATACAGTAAGACTGGTCTTTGTGTATGATTTCAGACAATACAGTATTTAGCCTGTTTGCCAGACATTTAGAAAAGATTTTGTATTCTGAGCATAAAATTGCTACAGGCCTCCAGTTCTTTAATAACGTTAAATCTCCCTTTTTTGGGAGTAGTGTCAAAACAGCCCGCCGACAGCTTGTGGGAAGGATTCCTTCTGTAATGCAGTTTTGCAAAACCTCAAAGTAGTCATTTCCTAAAACAGTCCAAAAGTTCTTATAAAACTCTGCAGGTAGTCCATCCAAGCCAGGTGCACGTCCTGAAGAGAGACCCATTACTGCAGCGGTGACCTCCTCAAAGGTGAGCTCAGTCTCTAACAAGTGTTTGTGCTCTGGAGTTAAAACAGGAAGGTCCTGAAGCAGTTCATTTGTGCACTGTTCATCCGAGGTTTCAGCAGTAAATAAATCAGAATAAAAATCCACAGCAATTCTACGCATTGTGATTGGATCAGAGGTTTCTTTTCCATTGTTTTCTTTTAAACAGTACATCTGCTTTTCCTGTCCAGCTTTTCTCTCCAAATTAAAAAAATAAGATGTAGGACCATCCATGTCCCTTGTTGTTAAAAAACGGCTCCTTACAAGGGCTCCTTTAACTTTTTCATTTAGAATGAAGCTCAGCTGGTTTTTCTTTTCTGTCCACAGTTCTTGTAAATCTGCAGTATCATTAACAGTCATTGTCTTTTCAATATCAATGATCTCCTTTTCTAGCAACTCTAGTGTCTTTTTTAAAACCAAAGAAGAATGGGTTGCATATTGCTGACAGAACCCTTTTATATGAACCTTACTGATTTCCCACCACTGAATTATATTTTCATATAAAACTTTTTCATTTTTACAGGTTTCCCAAAAAACTCTAAAGTTATCACAGAAATGCTTATCATCCAGAAGTTTAATGTTAAAATGCCAGTAGTAACTTTTCTGAGCTCTATTCACCAACGAACACTCTATTGTAATGAGTTTGTGATCAGAAAAAGATGTAGGAGTGATAGCTGTATGTTTTACTCTATTCCTCATATTATGTGATGTGTAGAACCTGTCCAAACGTGCCCCAGAAATTCTACCATTGCTAAAATGTACCCATGTATATTGTTGTGCTGCTAGATTGTGTTCCCTCCATACATCTGCTAGATTGAAATTTTTTATCACATTTACTAAAACCGCAGCTGATTGTGCGTGAGGTTCTTCTCCATTCCTGTCTTTTGTGAAATCTAAAGTGCAGTTCCAATCTCCTCCTAAAATTATTAAATCCCCATCCTGCTGTTGGCTTAAAACTTTTTCCAATTTGGAAAAAAACTGCAACCTGTCAGATCCTAAATTAGGAGCATAAATGTTTATGAACACAAAAAAAAGGTTTCTAATTTCAGCCCTAATAAGTAATAATCTCCCTGGTTCGATCTCATTTTTAAATAAAATTTTCGCTTGAAGACTAGGGGAAAAAAGCACAGCCACTCCAGCACTAAAATTAGTCCCATGACTTAAAACCTTCTCTCCTTCCCACCACAAACCCCAGTCAACCTCATTTCTTTGGTCACTATGGGTCTCTTGCAAAAAAACAACACTAAGATCTTTCAAGCGTATGGTTTCTGAAAGTAACCAATTTTTCTTCCCATCCCTCATCCCATTTACATTTAGGGATCCCACCCGTAAGGTCTCCATAAGGAAGAGAGAGAGAAAGAGAAAAAAACAGAGAAAAGAGAAGTCAACAGCCATCATATTTATTTAGTTTTTCCCCTCGCTTTTCCTGCTTTCTTACCTAATCTTATTGCAGTTATATGTTTCTTTAAACGAAACCTCTTCTGTTGTGTAAGCTCTTCATAGTTGCTCCTTTTTCTAGCCCATATTACCGAAGAAATAAACTTTTCCACGTCCGGGAAATAGTCACTTATTTCAACACCTGATTTTCCTTTTGTTTTGTCAAGAAAAGAGTTGATTTGTTCAACAGTATACATATCTTTTTCAACCTCTAACCACTGCTCATTCTCTCTCATTCCATCATTACTATACTGAGATAAAACCTCCATCTCATCAGTCATATTTTCCATTTCACCTTCTACCTGTACTGTATCATTGCTCTGACACACATCCTCAACATCACCTTGAGTCTCACTCTTATCAACATCAGACAATTCACACACTGATTTTTCAGGAACATAACTGCAGCCAGGTTGTTCCTTACTTACAATTACATTATTTTCACTCACCTCCTGCTGTCCCTGCTCTTCCTCAGTAGTGACTGTATCATGCTCCTCTGCGTTCCGTGTTCCTGTGTTTTTTCCTGATTTATCAGTGTTGTTTGCGTCGGATGTGGACGCGCGCGGTTCATCTCTGTGTGGACACGCGAAGCGCTTATGTCCCAGATCTCCACAATCAAAACAGCGTAGACTGTCGGTAGTAGCATAAACCATGAAAGAATTCCCACCTTGAATGACACGGAAGGAGACTTCCAAGGTTCGCTCCGGTGAATTTAAAAACATATACACCTGACGTCTAAATGAAAGGACGTGCTTTAAAGCGGTGTTTTTACACCCTAAGGGAATCAATCGGACGAGACCCGCGATCTTACCAAAACGTTGCAACTCTTTTATGATAACATCATTAGATACAAAAGGCGGCACATTTGAAATGGTAACTTTTGTTGCTGGAGCGGATAGCGGGGTTACCGGGACATATGTTTCCTTCACCCATATACCGCTGACAGTCAACTGATTGACTAACGCCTCAGACTTTAAAAACACAACAACTGCTTTATTCATTCGAGAGGCCGAGACGACATTCTCAAAGTCCACCTGTTCTCCTATCACCAGCAGCAAATCCTCCACTGTCACTCCGGGCTCTGGCACACACCTGCACCCATTCCGCAGTGACAGTGTTGGCGTTCCTGGCGTGGGAACAGACGCCATGCTGGCGTCTCAAAAACGCACACACACTGAAGAAAAAAAACTTTCTCTACTCTGTGTTAAAAAAAAAAACGAGGGGAAAAAGAACCGTAAAGAGGAAAACCAAAGTTCCCACAAGTGCTCTCAGCAACCACTCAGCTCCCACGCACACTCCCAACATGCACTCCGATAGAGAGAGAGAGAGAGAGAGAGAGAGAGAGAGAGAGAGAGAGAGAGAGAGAGTGTGCGCATAGTCTGATCTTTTATGCATCATATTGCACCTTACCTCTAAAATCAGAGGAACGAGAAGTGGAAAATAAATAGAGAAAAGTGGATTTGTCTGGATTTCCCCACTCAGAATGTGTTCTCATCCATTACATTTATGTAGTAAAAATTAGTTCTGCATATTTCAGTCCATATCTGTAGCTATGCTAGTGCGCTTATAAAAGGTGCAGAATTATTTCCCTATATATGTATTTGAAAATCAGTATTTGTATTCCAGGGAAAATGAGCAAAATTCAGTGACTGTTGTTATAAAGGACAATAAAGGTTTTTTGTTCAATCAAATTTGGATACTGCACAAACAAACACTTTTCTTAATCTGCATTTCTGTCTTGGTTTTGTCTTTACAAAATGTCATTGAAAGCTCATTTCTTAAAAAAAAGTTATCCAAATAAATTAAACAAATAAACAATTAAATACATAAAGAACTTTAAAGATAAAAGTTCATTTTCTCAAATTCAAAAAGTGTCTATGTAAATCATTTTCGTAAATCACCTTACTGATGGGCTCTTACACTCTTAATGCCACATTGGGCTTCATTTATGAATCATAGGTAGGCACAGATATTTGTCTGAATAATTTAGTACAATTCTTTCATAAACATTTTAAATAAGAATTGTTTTATAACTGATTTACACTGAGATTCATTCTGCTCATCTTTTATGAATGAGGCCCGGTGTCTTTCTTCCTTATTGATGGGAAACATGGATGACAAAATATAGTGCACTAAAGATATTATTTCTCACTAAAATGCAATTTTTAACACTGTGTGGCCACAACACATGCTGCAGATTATTGATGAAATTTAAAGTGATGATAAAGCAAAAATGCAAATCACAATCACAAAATAAAATCTCAAGTCACATAAAACATTTAATCTTTTTTTAATCTATTTACAGTATTTGATCCTGAAAATATCGATTAAACTTCTTCGCTTACATTTTAAAATTACAATAAAGTAGTACTGTGCTTGTTAAAGTGCATTTCTTTCTTTATTTTGTTTTATTAATGAATATCTCTGCTGCCAGTCCTTGATGTCTTATGGACCTGAAATACCTCACCAGTCGTACACAACAAAAGGCTTTGGATCAGGGAGACAGTTTGTGATGTGATGAATTCTTCATAATCAAATTGCAACATGCGTTCTCGTAGTCTTGTACATGTTTACAAGGCCTTGAGGAGTCCTCATTAGAAAGTTTTCAATAGCAACAAGGATATTGCCACGTGATTCTTTGGGGTTATTAACGCTTCATGTAGTGTGTGAACGCAGCAGGGGGTTCAACAGACTGAGATATAGGACAGAACTAGATTAGAAAGAAAAAAACGACTAAAAATAAAAAAATAAACGAGATCGCTCCTTAAAAAAAAATCCACATGCTATTTTCAGCAACGACCATCCAAAATGTTGACAAGAAAATATTTGCACTTGTCACATGTCATATCACCAAAACACGCATGCTATAATGTGAATGATCTTATTTTAGATATGCTCTATTTCAGTTAAATTTCTTGCTGTTGAAAGTGAATATTGAACAATCTGCTGAAATATGGTGTTAGCTTGCTATATTTCCAACCAACCTGGGGTGCGTTTCCCGAACAACGACGTAACTCCATGCTTAACTCCAAGCTTCACTACCGTAGTACGATGCATCGTTGAAAAGATCAACTAGCTAGTCACGACTGTTTCCCGAAACCGCATTGACGCAAAGTGGTCGTTCAACCACGTTGGTTAATGACGTCACACACGTGGTGGAGTAATAACTTCTTTTAATGAAACTGTTTGAGATCGAATTAACTCTAGATGTTTTGCTATAAATTACAGACATGACATCTGAGGACTATTTCTCATTTTTCTCAGTTATTTTGCTTTATTTCCAGATTCAATCATAGGCTCGTTCTTACATAGTAGAGCACGTTCACACATGCACACTCTTCAGAAACGGTGCTTTAAATCTCTTGACAAACTAAATGACATTTGTATGTATTCTAAATAAAAGACACAGGCTGTACTGAATGTCATCTTGCTTGTTTTGTTCAAGATAAGGATTTATTAAGTCCACATGTCATGCAAATTAGAAACTTCTTCTAACCACAGGTAGAGAGCTGTCGTTCCAACTACACAATTTTGCGATGCTGTTTGTGAATGTTTGTTGGAACGATGGTTCGGGAAACACTGACTCGTTGAACTATGCTGATAACGACGGAACTTGCGAACATAGTTGGCTAATGATGCTTTCGGGAAACGCACCCCTGGTCACACTAAATGCGTCTCTATAGCACACGTTGTGTTTGTCGTGCAATTTATACACGAAAAGGAGTTTTTACATGCATATGATACGCATGGGTAGGTTTAGTAGTGGTGTGGGGTACGTGTGTATTATACATTTGGTTAGGATTAGTGCGTATGTATTACATGCAATAAAGTGCATATCGCGAAAACTGCATATCATATGCATGTAAAAACTAATGTTCGCATATAAATTGGACGATTAACAATGCGTGCTGTAGAGACACATTTTCATGAGATCAGGCTGTTCCAACCCTCAGCATTTACTGTAGCTTTTACGGTACATTTCTAGATCACTTACTGGAGAGAAACTGGAAAACAGAAAGTTGTCAATGAAAGGTGAAGCACATGAGAGTCCTTTATTGCTTTTGAGAGGTTACTAATCTGCACTGCAAACAGGCTCTTAGAGTAGCTTTATCCCGGCACTTTCAGCATGACCTGAATGAAATAAATAAATAAATAACTGTCGATTTCTTCCCTCTTTTTATTTATCTTCTTTCCCCCACTGCATTTGTGTTGACAGTTAATTTAACCGGATCAAGGAGTCCACTTGCCTTGTCCAAAGAAAGTATGACAAATGGCATGCGGTAAAGCCTTAAGACCATCTTCAGACTGCCCTAGCAAGGCCTCTCGCTGTCCATGGAGATTAACCTTTCCAACATCGCTGGTACAATTTCCCATTTTTGTGCAGAGCTCTCAGGAAGGTGTAAGGATCTTGACGTTGACACATATCCATGATTGACTTTAAAGAGTGGAACAAGAGTGGACGGTGCTCAATAAACTCTTCTTGTGAAACCACTCGTGAAATCCACTTGAATTTAAAGTGATTTCATCCGCGCTTCAACTTCACGTCTGCCTTTAGTGTCAAATGAAGCTGTTTATGGAGTCAGAAGTATGACATAAATAGTTGCAAAAGTAATCTTTTATATATTTAAATAAATAGCATACAATTTGTGCACCAAGTTTCTTGCACATAGGAGAAAAGTTGTGAATTATAACTTGTAATACAGGATCACATCAACACAGTGCTTTTATTCATCGTCACTATGAACAGCAAAACAAATTACAGATTCTTCAAAGAACCTCTTTGTTCAAAGAACACTAAAAAAATAAACTGCACAAGGATTTGGAGCATCAAGAGGGTGAGCAAAAGATGACAGAATACTTGTTTTTGGGTGAACTAACCCTTCAAGGCTATAATTCACATTTTGCTACATACAATGAAAGTGCTGTGAAGCCTCTTTGACCTGCTGATGTCATTGCTCTGCAGTTGGGGTGACACGCTTTGTCATGTAGCGTGTGTGAGAAGAATAGCTTTTGACAGCCGGCAGTGAGATGTGTCTGAGTAATGGTTTGAGAGCCGGCAATCATGATGCACACATGACATGGCTAAAAAAAATAAAAAAAATAAAAAAACACACGCAAGAATAAAATGACACATCTAAGGGTTCTCTGCATGTCTGGCATGACAAATGCAAACCATGAGCTTCAAGCTCACTCGCCCACTCAACACGACATGATGTAGCCAACTAGGACATGTTCCTGTGTTTATCTTGGATCAAGTTTCTAATTAAACATTCACAGCCTCAAACTTCCAGATGTAACTATAAATTACCCCTAAATGCAGAGGGAAAGATCACCAAAAGCATATTCTTAAAATTATGAAGTAATATTTTATATATTTAAATAAATAAATAATATTAAGTATAACTATTCTCGTGCCTAAAAAGTTTCAGTTACACTCTGCGCTGTAGTAATGATAGCTACAATTAATAGACAAACGTAACTGGAATAAAAGTTTTTTAAAAAAAGTATAAATAAAGTGTTTTAACTTGAGTAGAGTTGGTTCATTTTTGGCATTTGTGGTTCCAGGAAGAACCTTTAAAGTCGACATGAAACGGAAGTTGCCATAGTCTTTTCCTCCCTATTGTAACATCTACAGTATCTCTTCAATAATGTAGGGTCCCGCTCTCGTCCCAGTAAACACGTCAGAGAAGAGAAGAGATGATGCTGCATGATGTAGGAGAAGTGATTTTGATTCAAGATTACGAGGCACATGAATTTAACCAAATAATGATGTGCATAGATAAATCATTCATAATAAATACAGCCATGTTCCATTAAAAAAAAAAAATGTATATATATATATAATATATATATATAAATATATATATATATATATATATATATATATATATATATATATAAATATATATATGTATGTATATATATATATATATATATATATATATATATATATATATATATATATATATATATATATATTTATATATATATATGTATGTATATATATATATATATATACATGATGTATATATATATATATATATATATATATATATATATATATATATATATATATATATATATATATATATATATATATATATATATAATCTTTTAATAGAGAAAAATGGTTATTTAGACTATTAAAATGTTCTTCACACTAAAAATGGTTGTTTTAAGAGCTGTTTACTGAAAGGTTCTTTGGGGATTTTTTTTTTTTTTTTTTTTTTATGGCATCGTCCATTTGGAAACTTTATTGTAAGGCTTTAATGTCTTATAGTTTGATCAAAGTAATGCATCCTTGCGTAATAAAAGTATTATAATTTCTTAAAAACCACAAACATTTAATTGCATTAAATAAATAGCATGAATAGCAATGCTAACTGACAGCTTTCTCAAATCTATTACAACTCCTGGATTGAAGCTCCTAAAAAAACTCGTAAAATATTATTAGTTAAAGGAAATGCTGATCCAAATCTTGTAAAAGTAAATATTTTTATAAAAAAAATAAAAATAAAAATAAAAACTCTTTATGTCAGTGAGAAGTTTTATTGCAAAATGAAGCCCATGTTGCATAAACAACTAAAATATCAGGATTTATCACAACTCTGAATCGATGCAATGGAAATGAAAGTATCACTTCATCTACCTCCATCATCTCTCTCTCTATAGTAAAAGAAGCCAACCCAGATGGCAAAACAACATAAGTGAGGATATGTTCCAAATCTATCCCAAAATCTGGTTTGAAGCAAGCAAACTTATTCAAACTGGCATGGATTTGCACTGCAGCCTAAACCTGGCATGGCCCGGGCTCCTGATGCGGGCACAACGTTATTTCTATCTGTAGCAGTTGGCATGACAAATGCCACTTCAGAATTACAGCTTCAAAAACATTACACCCAGATCCTGCAAGATCAATTAAAATACAGTATGGAGTTCACATCAATGCTACCATTTCTAACCTACATCAATGGTGCAATTTTGTCTTTATTAAAATAAATAAATATGTTCAGTAGATGAAGTAGAATGACTAGCTGAATACAACTTTATCTCTGCCAGCCACCTTTCACTAGATACTCTAGCTAGTAAATCATGACTGACAGCAAATAGTCATTCTGCAAAACTATGCAGAAGAAATCTGACCTTCTGACTGCAGCAGGTTCCAGACTCACACAACGATGCCGTTCGGAAACCAAAACTTGATTGGAGCTGAAGATTTGAATACTGCAAGCCAGAAATTCATCTGGCTGATTATTGTAGCTTTTCCTCCCACGAGACAATCAGTTAGGGGTCTTTTAACAGGTGCTATCTTCAGTAATAAGACTGTTGCGCCTGGTATCAGACACGGGACCCTCATCAGATGTCCTCACGCACGGAGCCGTTCAGTGTGATGAAGTGCCTGAGGGAGGCCTGAGACAATGTCCGAATCGATTCTGCCTTCATTATCTGCTTTCCTTCTCTTTTAACGAGAGTTCTTTAGAATGTACAGTTATTCTATTGTATGCCAAGGTTAAGAGTCAAGTAAACTGATTAAGGAGGAGAGACAACATATAGTATCAATACATTTCCCTCCCTTTTATTTTTAAAGCATTAAATAACACTTAATACACACACAGGGATATAATTGTATTATTTTAATACATTAAAACTGACAATATATTATAACTAAATATATTAAAACAATTAAATAATTAAAAATTAAATAGTGTAGTATATATATATATATATATATATATATATATATATATATATATATATATATATATATATATATATATGATTTTAATATATATATTGATTTTAATATATATATATATATATATATATATATATATATATATATATATATATATATATATATATTAAAATCAAGATGTATCTATTAAGGTGTGGGGAGGTATAATTATACATTTCATATAAAAATGACAGAGATGTAAATTATACAATGAGCTAGTACAGCAGATTGTAAGTCAATATCGTCATGAGATATTGTTCCTGAATTACCATTTCTCATAATGAGGTTAAACAGTGTATGCAGTGATTTAACTCACAGTACAGTGAATTACAGTACATAACTCCTCCCCTCCATTCTTACTTCTGATTACATTATTCATCAGATGTGATTAGACCATCGCGTGTAACTCCGAGAGAATTCCTAATCGAATGGAGGGCATGATTCTTTTTCAGAAACACAGTTACTGTGCAGTGAAATCAATCTAGTCTTCATAAATGAATCAGCACTAATGATGCAGAGCGACTCACATTTGTCTAACAACCCACAGCCATGCATCAATGCTCAACCAATGGAGGAAAACACCCCCGTCTGCAGACAATAATCGTCACATTGGTTGGACTCCATGAAAAAGAAGTTAATGGTCTTTGGTACATACTGTGATTTTGTTGGTTTTTGACAATGACCACATGCAATTAAAACAGCTTATAAATCATACTAAGTGTTTTTTTTTTAAATGTATATTGTAGTGTGTATTCAGGTTTCAGGCCACACCCCCTATTATGAGGACATGCTGGTGTCCTTGTAAGTCAAAATGTAAAGTAAACATTCAAAATGTTTTAGTTTTTTTGCATGTAAGAATGCAGGGTGGGTTTGGGGGTAGGGTTTAGGGTTAGGGGCTTGAAAAGTCATAAGTTTAGTATTAAAACCATTATGCCCATGGAATGTCCTCATATTGATAGGAGCACACACGTGTGTGTGTGTGTCGTTCTGTTAAACCTATGGGGACAAAATGTCCCCACAAATATTGCAATATTCTAATAGGGAAATTGTTTTGGTATTTTTTGGTCTTAGCTAATAAATCATACTAAGTGACGTTTTTGAAAATGTAAAAATGCAGAAAGATGTCTGTGATGGGGAGGTTTAGGGGTAGGGTTAGGGTAGAATATATAGTTTGTATAGTATACAAATCATTGCCTCTATGGAAAGTCCCCATACAACGTGGAAACCCAACGTGTGTGTGTGTGTGTTCCCTGTGATATTGGTGTGAAATAAGACTAACACCATGTTCTTGACCTTTTTCAAGATATTTCACTCTTATATGCCCAATATATTGTTAGAGACAGCATTGTACTTCAGAGCAGCATTATATGCATATTTTAGCAGCATATTTTATGTCTGAATGCTTGACTCACACTGTGTCCTAAGCAGACGCGATGCGATAGGATTCCAGGGACAAATAATTTGTCTGTCCACACTAGACGCGACGCAACTGCGAGATGCTTCAAAATCAATCAAAACCCACAGCCAATCAGAACAGCGTGTGGGCGGAGTCTCGCGGCGAGTGCACAGCATCAGAGAATCATCTTGACGGCAATCGCAATAAAATGGATAAGTATATGCTACATAATCAAATTCACATAAATTACACCATTTAAACATTATTAAAAATGCATAGGCTACTGAGTTACTAAAACAATCTTTGTCAAAGAATACACTTGTTTGTTCACAGTTTGAACGTTCTTGTTTCCATTTGTTTCATTTCAAGATCTGAGGTGAATTATCAATTGTTGCTTTTACAGCTACAAAGCTGGAGCACTAAATGATATTCAGTCACATTACACGCTTTTAACATTACATAAAGCACATAAACAGTACCTGAGATTATCATTGCCACACTTTGTGTTTGTTGTTCCAGCGCGACGTTGCAGAAAAATATAAACCGTTCCTAAAATAGAATCGTGCGTGCCGCCGTGGCGGCTGGTTAGGACAAAAACTCTGATTAACATGGAAAATAACCTTTTATCGCACGTCGCGTGTAGTTAGGACACGGTGTCAGAGAGCAGAAAAAAAAAAAAAAAAATTGTATCAGGAAAACATGCCTTTGATGCAATGAAGAATGTGAAGCGAAGAGAGAAGGTTGAGCGAGATAAACACAGCTCGAGCACACTGATAGTAGAAGTGCACTGGGGTCCCATAGGGGAGATGCCGACAGTGGGCCTGTGGTTACAGCGAGTGCATGTCTACTACTAATGCTTACATATTTCTTCGGTGCAGAAGCAGAAAAGCATTTCAAGCTCTACAGAATAGTGTCCAACTTGCACCGTCTCGATAGTGACTGTCTGACAAGGACTCCATCTCCCCATGGAACAGCCTCAAACTTCTCTGAGCATGAGGGTCCTTTGAGATAATACCATGAATAGATATTACAAGGTAAGAAACCAATAGGAAGCTACTTACTTCATCCCTAAAGATCTGCAGGTAGAGAGCGCACCACAGGCTGTTTGATCTAAAGGCGAGTAGCAGGCCTGCAACATCTAATATTCAGTTTGTTGATCTTCCTTTTAGCTCATAGTTGTGTAGGAATTCTTATTTGATCTTTAATGCATGGGCTATATATAGAGTGCAACAGTAGTCAGCTGCATTTGTTCCAAAAGTACTTTTCCCATTTATTTTCTACATGGTAATTCAAAACACTGTTTAATTAAATAAAATGTATCACATGGTTCTATATAAATTACATCAATAGTAATAATGATTTGAATAATGATAATTATTCAAATTAAAATAATTCAAATAATAATAATGAAGCTGAAAATTCAGGCTTTGTATCATAGGAATAAATACAATTTTTAAATATATTAAAATATATTCAGTTTGCTGTATATTTGATCAATAAATGCAGCCTCGGTGTGCATAAAGAAATCTTATACACCCCATGCTTTTGAATGGTATTGTTTGCATATAAAAAAATAACCTCAGAGCTCACAATAGGTCTATCTCGAATGGTTTCTTGGTTATCGTTGAACATAAATTAATTTGTAGAGAAAATTTAATGGGATTTTTACATCCGGGAACCCCACAGTTACACTCAATTAGGCCTACTTGTTCCAGTTTCAGACCGAGATTGAGTTGCACAAGGTAAAAATAACTGCTGTTGTTTTTGATCCAAAGGCGGTATGATCTCATTCAAGAGACTGAGATATGATGCGACTTGAAGTTGGATGCTGGTACTAATGACGTCTATAGTATTATGGCCCCGGGTCTATCTGCATTTATGCATGGCTATGCGTTTGTCTTTAGAGATGGAAACTCTGCTTTGCTGTTATGTTACACTGATGATTGATGCGCTTTTTGAGAGGCGATGCGCACTCTTTCACTCAACGGTACTATCAATATCTGCGTTATTGCAATATAGCCATAATGAGAGCGAGTAATTTAAAATAATCCATCAGTGCTTGACCTTTACAAAGAGGCGAGGGAGAGCGAGCGAGAGAGAGAGAGAGAGAGAGAGAGAGAGAGAGAGAGAGAGGGCAAAGAGTGACACTAGTGTTCATATCAAATTCTCTTCAATAAAATTTTCTCCAGTGTCTGTTTGTGTTCTGCGATGAATCGTTCACTTTGGTACATCACTAATGATTTATGATTTTGTCTAATACCTTGAAATGTTCCACATGCAACAACCCTTTACGCTATAGTCCCCTAAAATAAATTGGTTTAACATCCACAGTTCATAGTCTGTCTATCTATCTATCCATCCATCCATCCATCCATCCATCCATCCATCCATCCACCCACCCACCCATCCACCCATCCATCCATCCATCCATCCATCCATCCATCCATCCATCCATCCATCCATCCATCCATCCATCCATCCATCCATCTATCAATCTATCAATCTATCTATCTATCTATCTATCTATCACACATTACATTACAATTTGTGAAACATATTTGTATATTTGTTTAATGGTATCTTTATATTAAGTATGATGAATAATGGTAAATATTGCCAATACCAATACTGCTACTGACACCTGTATTAAATTGATTTGTTCTCACTTTCTGGGGATGAAATGAGTAATTACAGCCATTCAGAATAACTGAAAGCCATCTTTTATAAAAAAAAAAAAAAAAAAAAAAAAAAAATGGTTAAAGCCAGCTTTTAATTTAGGTGAACTTAAACCAATATTCACATAAACCCTTTCAACATACAACTCTGTTGATGGCCATTCAACAGTATCAGACTCCAACCTTTATCCGGCCTCGGGGACTGTGAGTGGATTTATTCAGGCTCTATTATTTTGACAGGAAATCAGTCCAGAACAAGACAGAAATAAAAAAAATAATAAAAAGAGAGACTTGGAGCGAGGGCAGTGAGACATAAAGAGTGGATAGAAAGGAAGACGACCTCAGTGAAAGTGTAAAAGAACAGGCTCACTAACTCCTGCAAGTGCAGAGCATCTTCTCTATCTCTATAAAATAAATGTAAGGTGGGAGAGAGAGAGAGAGAGAGAGAGAGAGAGAGAGAGAGAGAGAGAGAGAGAGAGACCTTTCAGCAAGAGCAGTGAGAAAGAAAGACCTTGGCTCCCCTTGAAGAGTCCATAAAACCCCCTGTCTCGGAGAAAAGATTGGATGTGGCGCCATGTCTGGATGCATGGCCTCTCCGATAACAGGCTAGTTTCCCTTCGTCAAATCCACACCATGAAGGAAATGAAGGAGGGGATGAGAAAAAAAAAAAAAAAATCCAGAATGTCCTGTGCCCTCATGTTCCGTCGCAGATTGAGTTGTGCGCCAAGGAAAAGAGGCACAGCGAACCCAAGAACATAGAAGTGTTGCTATCAAAGCCTGGCCTGAATTTCACTCAACGTCTAGCGGGTCTTCACAGCCGTATTGACTTAACCACTGTAGCAGAAACAAACAACGGTAGATAAAGGTATTAGTTCCACTTGCCTGCCACAATTTCTCCACTCTTCTTAAAAGGAGAGACTCGATACGGACGAAAGCTCGGTGTACAACGACAACTGCCAGCTGAGTGAGTCTGTTGTCCAGAAAAACCTTCATGACGGATTACAATTAACTCATAGATCAATGACAAAACATAACTGGAAATGCAAGTGAAGCGTACACGGACTGACACTCGTGCAGTCTGGCAAACTAAACATACATATTTTATTGCCTTTCAATTGCAAAGTGCTCACTAACAGCCAGATCCGTTTCACACTATGGCGTTATTTTTTAGTCAAAAGTTATGAGCGTGTAAGACATGCTCACGAGCACATTATGTTATTTCACACACGCAAAAATGAACCTTCAGCTGGCATGATAAAAGTACTCGCGCACAAATTCAACAACCGAGAGGTGTACAGGTAGCTGCGAGCGAGCGCCTGGCATACTCTCATAGGTTAACTCTGCTTGTACAGTGGAATCCTGCTCGCGCGATCAAAATATAGTACATTTTGAAAGTAACATGGCTCTTCAAATAACGATTGTGTCGATTACATCGTTACGCCACTAGTTGGCGACAAGTGACTCTTAAAAAAGGCATTTGTCATTGAATCATTCATTCAAGTGTTTTGTTAAAAAAAAAAAAAAAAAAAAAAAAAAAAACCCTGATTCATCCAGTAATGAAACAAGTGAAGTATTTATGAGTGAGTTATTGAATCATTCACTGAATGGTTCATTAAACATTTTAAATAGACTGTAGCAATTTGTCAAAACCTCTAAAATACATGTAGCCTGGGTTTCCCCATGCTGCCTTGAGCGCAGCACGATTTTATTCACGCTGCTAGGCAGCCTGGATACCATGGACCAGATTTTCGCCTCAGCTAGGGAACCAATCACAGAACGGGGAGGGAGCAGCAAGGCGATGACGACATCTATGCGACACACCGAAGCAGTTTGTTTATATCTATGGATCCAACATGACAGACAATATATGCATATTTTTAGGAAATATGCCTGTATTTCAAGTTGATAAAATAATTTAAAATCCACATCAGTTTATTTGTCCCCACGCGCCACGCCCTCCCAGGATCTATAACGTTACCTAGGCTACTTTCATTTTTAAAAATTCTTCATAACCTAAACATAAATGAATCATTTGCGCGCGCGATCTGCTTGCAGTCGTCGAGATAGATGCTGAGGAGTTGAAGAAAAGAATAGCTAGTGGAGATCGTAAAGTTGTCGACAGTACGTCATCAAAAATCAAGTCCAGTGTGTGGGAGAAATTTGGAGTTATCTTAAGAAAATATTGTGAAAGGCTTTGCTGCAAATATTTTCGCGTTGGATAGCCGCAAATGTGGAACTTCATCCCTGAGGAAGCACGTAGGAACTGTGGTAACAAAGCAGTTCTATCGAACGGTATTTTTCATATTTAACACTGTTAATTATGTGTGGTGTGCAGGGCGTGTTTGAACCCAAAATGGTCAGATGTAGGCTAGACGAAATTACGTGGCATATAGTGTTGTAGCCGCGTCTGTTCGACTGGTAAAATGTTAGGCTACTCAGTTTTGTGGTAACGTTAGCCATGTTCTTCATGCATCGGCCTTTTGACAGCTTCGGCTGAAGTTGTCCTTGTGTTAATTGTCGTGTAATAACTTCTGTATGACCTGGCAATCAACATTTTTGTAAGTGTGTCTATAATGTTATAGTCTAAACTGATTTTATTTCGGGTGCGGGTCGGGTGTCGGTTCTATTTTAAGCGGGTCGGGTGCAGATTTTAATTAGTGCTGCTGGTCGGAAAACGGGTCGGGTGCGGTTTTAAGCACTGCGGGTACGGGCGGGTGCGGATTTACAAAATGTCTGACCCATCGTCGTCTTCTTCGTTGAATATCTGTCGTTCTACATACGTCATCTGGTATAATTGAAATGATTGGCTATGAGCTACGTACAGGCGCATTTGATAGACATTTGTAGCGCCCAATAAACGGCTCTGGGCATTCGTAAACCACGCCTCAAATACAAGAAAATGCACATGTGGTTCCCAGACCACGTCTCAAAGAGAAAGAGGTCTGACGTTAGCCAGGCTAAAATACATGTTATTTTGTTTAGTTGGGAGAGTCGTGATCTCTGTTCGAAACAAAAACAATTAAATAAAGTGATTCTCAATCTCAAGAATCATGAAGCTCAAATTAGAAAAGCATATGAATATATTGTTTAAGCTAATGTCATCGAGCTCACGTGCATGTTCCTCTTTTGCCCCTGAGCTTGACCACCCAAAAGTAATTTGTTTATTCACTCTTGACCTGCAGCAATCAATCAGGCACTCAGAACATAGCGCCTGCATCCAAATCCTGTATATATCCATGCTGTTGTGTTTGGAAAATGTGGGCTTTCTAATCAACTCTTAACTCCCTGATGAGATGACAACTGCTCTGAACTCTTCTGAACTCTGCATTTATGAGTCTAATATACATGCTTCCAATTTATATGTAGATGAAGGCAATGTAGGCAGCAATGTACAACAGACATGTTTTTCAGGCCCTATTTCATACTTGACTGGGGAACTCAAAGTGGAAGATTATACAGAGAGGTCAATGAAGGCTAAATATAAGAGACCTTGACTGAAAGAAGCAAACAGCCTCTTTAGCTAATTTATTTGGTGCCCTACTTTATGACTTTATTTTGCATGTCCTTTAGAAATTGCAGAAGGGCCAAAGGTTGAGATGTAGAGTACAACGTGATGCATATTATTTGGTCTTAAATCAGGTAACTCTTGCTTAATCTCTGAATACATTTATTTGTTGTTCAACCTTGCATTCAAATGATGCCTTGCTAATTTTTTAAAGCATCTTATCATTCATATATCAATTGTTACATCAATGTACAGCAAATTAAAAACAATTCTCCAGAGAAAAAGACTTCAGTAATCTCACATCTAGCTTGTTATATGAGATCTCAGAATGTCTTAAACTGTTCAAATTTGCCAAGATACCAGTCAGATATTTCAAAATGAACAACATTCCCCATCACATTCTTCCAAGCCAAATTGCTCTCTGATTCTGTTTGCCATCTCTTGCATGTGCCAGAGACTGTCCATGGCGAAGATTTTTTTTCCGGGATACCGTACGTAGGTCACCAGGTCTTTTTCCATCCCTCCCCATTACATGGCTTAGGACTTAAACATGGATATGGACAATGTAATTCTCAAATTGTTTGCCTCAAATTGTCTCAAATTGTATGTGTTCTGTGTCTACGCCCCCTTATCAACACTAAAATTATCACCATATTATGTTATATAGGTAACCACATATAATTGTAATGCTCCATGCTCCTAACAATTTTCTTAAATGTGACCCTGGACCACAAAACCAGTCACATGGGTCAATTTTTTGACATTGAGATTCATACATCATCTGAAAGTTGAATAAAAACAGCTTTCCATTGATGTATGGTTTGTTAGGATAGGAAAATATTTGGCTGAGATGCAACTATTTGAACATCTGGAATCTGAGGGTACAAAAAAATCGAAACATTGAGAAAATCACCTTTAAAGTTGTGCATTTATGTTCGCGATTGTGCTGCATTCACTCACAAAAGTAAATGTTTTATATATTTACGGTAGGAAATTTACAAAATATCTTTGTGGAACATGATCTTTACTTAATATCCTAATGATTTTTGACATAAAAGAAAAATCGATAATTTTGACCCATACAATGTATTGTTGGCTATTGCCACAAATATACCTGTGCGACTGGTGACTGGTTTTGTGATCCAGGGTCACAAATGGTTAATGCATATTATATGTGGAATGCTTGTTTCAAGGCATGCTTGGAGAAACATCTGAAAAGTCGCTACAGCAATTCAAGAGCAACATTTCTCTGGGTTTTATCTTTTAGCACTGCCTTTACTGTCTTTATATGTCTTTCAGTCAAGTCAGAGACCTTCCTCAAAGTTCCTATGGTTGCTCATCTTTATTCCGTCCGAATCCATCTCTTTATTATGCACATACGGTATTTGTTTCCAACTATACATTTATCAAAAGGATGCTAATTCCTCCAGTCCAGCTGAGGTCACCTGTGCATCTTATCAAAAGCATGACCTTGTGAGGGCAGCGTTTTAGTATTGACAGCATGCACAGTGATGGAAGCTGGTTTATAGTGCTAAGCCTTATCAAATTTTAATGAAGTCCTAAACAAAAGCAAAACCCCCAAAAATCTACAAAGAATGTGAAGTCAACACTCGCTTTTGTCAAAACCAGCACAAAAGAAAGAAAGAAAGCCTAGCAAATTAGTGGGACACGCACAGCGGGAGACTGCAAAGCCCATACAGTCTGCTTCGAGACAAGAGGAGATTTTATTTAATTTTAATTCGAGGACACAAGCTGTGTCCTTTGACGTCAATTCAATCATTAAGCCTGGTCTTAATGTCACATGAAGGTCAGGTCTAAACATATAGGGGTTATGTGACCTATAACTCGGGATGTCCCTTAAATAGGGAGAAACTATATTTGAAGTAAATTATAGGGCTGCCATTTGCCAATATTGGTGTCATTTGTGCGAAACCCAGGAGGTTAATGATATGACCCATTGGAAAAGGTTGCTCATGAGACTCAGTGGAGCGCTCAGCTGTGATTCATAGAAGGATCAACTTTTCTGGGATGTTTCTCCTAAAATTCCTTGGGGCAATATCATCAGACATTGATGAAACATTTATTTGTACATCTCTCTCAATCATCAGTGCATTATATGGTTTGCCCCCCACAATGAACACTACCGATTTTCGATTGTAAAACTGAGCATTTAAACATATTCATCTCACTTATACATTATTAGGAGATAAAGACTGACAACTGATATATATATATATATATATATATATATATATATATATACACTTATGTTGTGTTTTGTTTTATGTGACAGCAGTCGTCCGTGATGGGCTAATGTCTTTACTTTTGTTTTGTTGTTTGGTTATTTTACGTTATAAAAGTCTTTGAATATTCGCCGGTTCTCGCCTCCTTCTTCCCACAACATCTAACTTTGCTACACAATCAGTAGTGTGCTTTTCTTTTATAAAGATCTCATTGATTTATATAAATATCAGCCTATGCACAAAATTGCATTTTTTTTTCTCAGTTTGCAACGTCTGAAAAACATTTAGGTGTTTCTTCCTCCTTGAGTATAAGCTCCACATTCTCACTGTATACAAAATTAGCCGTATAATCCTGCTTTATCAAATATGATACTCATATGCAGTTTTGTATTAAGGTTCAATAAATAATTCCATTTAAATATTAAATATATATGTTTTGTACATTTTTTTTATTTTTTATATGTCATGCTTTCCAGGGTAAAAAAGAAAATAATTGCTTGATTGTAAAATTATGAAATGTGCATTTAGACACGTGCAATACTTCACACAATATTGAAGTTCAGAAAGACAAAATCAATAAATACCTTCTTTGACAATCCGACCAAAAGACGCTTTGAGGTAGATCTTATACCAGACTTTAGTTCACTGGGGTCTTTTTTTCTCTAAAGAAACATCCGAGAAGCAGAATACTTAGGGAAAATCTCAACAAGAACTCCTTTATGATTTTTCTTTAGAGTTAGAGTTGCATTCAACTCGTCAATGACTGCTTTTAATCATGCCAAATTACTTTGAATAGCGAAGTAAGAGTTATGTGGGTTACAGTAAGAATATTGCACTGTAGAAAAGCCTTGATACAGTGAATATACACTCTTCTCTGTTTACTCAGATCAATAATAGCTCTGAATGGTGTTTTGAGGTGTCTTATGTACATGTCTGATGGATGCAATGGGTGCCGCTTCTGTATCCAACAACATCGTTATTTATCATTATATAAAGTATAAATTCAGTGCAAGCTAATGAAGTATGTGGTGTAACAAATATTCTAAAGACTGTGACATTGAGCTTTGCTGAATGCTAAAAAGGACATTACGTCAGTATGTTAGTTACAGCACCATCCTCATTTGAGCTTAAAGAGGTTTTTTTTTTCACATCCTACAGTCATACAGTATTCCCACAACTGTACCAACATATTATATATTAAATACATTATAGTTATGTTCCCAAATAGAGATAAAAAAAAAAAAAAAAAAAAAAAATGCAGCATATCGGATGCAGTCCATCTGGAAGGTTTTACAAAAAGAGAGCCAATTATTCATTTAAATAATATAATTTTGAATGTGTTGTAATTACATCTTCAAGGCAATTACCATAATTAGTCATCCGTGTATCTAAATGCGATGAGCAATGAATGAATTTCAGCACAGTAGTGGTGAAATGTATGTTCAGTCCAACAGGAGCATGTGGGGAATTTATCCTCACTGTTAAGTATAATTTATAATCGACAAACAATTTTCTACTTGAGAGAATTTTGTTTCTAATGTTTCTTACATGTCCATCCCACTATTCCCATGGTCAAGAGTTTTGGTTTAGTTAAGTCAGCTTATTTTTACACTACTTAAAGGGGCTGTATAAAAATATAAATTTATTAGTTTTATTATATATGTATGTGCAGACTCAGTTCTCCAGTTGCCTATAGTCTTCTACGGCTCGACAGACACATATTTCATGTTGCATAATGAAATGCACGAGCATCTATTCCACAGTGCCTATACTTCAGCCCAGATGATGTATCTCCAAGCGTTTCTCTATATGGAGATACACTATATGTGGACTAAAGTGCAGATGTGGCTGCTATTGTAATTGTGTGCTGTTTCCATCCCAACGAGAAGCAGCTGCAGAGCACCTTACAGTATATGGCATTTCTCAAACCCTTTTATATCCATAGCCATAATTATTTATTTTACTATATTCAGCAAAAAAACAAAAACAAAAAAAACGTAGAGAGTCTCAGCAAGATAGCATAATTTCTATTTAATTTTCATACAGTTCGGGTTGGGTATAATCAAGAGACAATCTATTGGTCTTTGCAATTGACAGTTGTAATGATTTGGGATTGCAAATGACATTTTGATTTGGGAAACAGCAGTTGTTCGATTGAAAATAGTGTACAACATAAGAGTATGATTTGCACCCGGCCTATGATCATGAATTTAAAATGTCTGATTATTAACATTCTTTTCTCAGAGGTCGGTCTTCCCAGAAGCTTTCTAACATTCCTTTGATCCGAAGTTCCCAAATTAAATCACACAGAGACAATTTCCTACCATCTAGGAATTAACAATCTGAAAAAAAGAAAGAAAACTCTCACAAACCCACATGCTCTACATTAACCAAAAAAAAAAATTCATAATTGCACTACATTTCTATAAATAAAGAAATAAAAGCAAACTCAACATCAAAGTGATACACAGATGGAAGCAATCACTTGGAAATGGAATTGTAATATCTTAAGGGATGGCAAAGTAAGGTATTTTTAGTCAGTTTTCAATTAAATGTATTTTTTTTTATTATTCAATTTGCAAATCACCTATGGCTACACTTGACTTGAGCAAATTTCTTGTGAAACTCTTGCATCATCAGGAAGTACACACTATAAGAAATTAGGGACTGTATCTAATGTCAGACAGCTTGACTGACAGCACTCATCATGTAGGCCTACATATAGGAGTTTGGAAGTGAACAAAAATTCAGCAATGACATCAAATTGACCGCACACACAAAGTGATCTGTACACATCTGGATATATGATGTGGGTTTTTGTGCATTCTTGACATCCCATCTCAAGGGAATGCTTTAAAGATGAACTGAACTGAAAGAATCAACGTTGATAACGTGTTGTTTATGACAATTAAAAGTAAATTACACTAAAAATTTGAATTAAAAATATCAATATAGCATTTTTTTAAGCAACACAAAAATTGCGTTTGTTAGTATAAGAACGCTGGCAATTCCGATGACGTCACTGTCATGGTAGGACCTGCGAAGGTATATAGGCAGCTGCAGCTGCAGGTCCTATATACAGACGAAAATTAATAATTTGAATGGCATGGGTATCTGACTACCACCACACGCCCAGCCCTACACATTAACTGTAATTATGAACCCGTGCCCGATTTATCCATTTTTTAATACGTGGGCCGTTATAACCAGGGGTGGTGCCAGAGAATTTTTTAACGCAGGTGCTGAGGGGGTGCTAGATATATTATATATAAATAGTATTAATAAATGAGCAAACATAGGCCACTTAATATGTAATATTCAATTATTTTAATTATCACAATTAAAGTATTAATTTTATTCAATTGAACAAGCACAATATTCAGCATTCAATCAAATATTCTTATAGATTTTTTTTTATTATTAATAATGATAATTAATAATTAATTATTTCAACATAATATATCGTTATTTCGTAATATGTACATAATATGTGTGCGTGTAACAAGCAAGATGTGCATTTGTAAATCCGGTGACGCGCGTGCATTGATTTTTATTAATAAACAGTGTCGGCTGCAAAGATGAAGTTGACGATCGCCATATCCGTAGTGAATGCGCCTATAGAGAGAAATGCACATCATGGATTACATAATCAGAGAGTAGCCTATTTCTTTTCGTTTTGAATTGTTTCGTTTAAAGACATTTCAAGCGTTCTATATTTCTCATGTCTGTGAGGCATACACTGAGTTTCGGTTAAGTTAGGATGAGATGCGCTCCAGTTCACGTGCAATGCAAGTGACCGCGGCGCGCCGGCCCCTCCATGATTATATTGTCTGCTATATTAAATACAGGCAATTTGTTGATGAAAAAATTATTAAAATTAAGATACAATTTATACAAAATGAAATTCACTTTAAAGAAAGGTTTTCTACAAAACAAAACTTAATGAAGTGGTCAAAATCATGTCTGACAAACTCCATATCTCTTGATATATTGCACATCCTATCTTACTCGTGCTGTTCACTTTTTTATATTCAACATAGATGAACAAAAAAAACAACAACATTATAATATTTTAACAAATATGAAACTAAATGAGCTTATTTAATGGCTACAACAGGTATAGTAGGCCTACAGACTCTCTATTTGTACAAATTGCTGCACATTCATTTACTTCTGAATTTTGCACACATAAGTTGAAAGGCATTTGTTTGTGCATAGTAAAACATATCTGCAACATTTATCAAGTTAACGGATAGCCTAATTGTGCGTGCATTTATTAATTATTATCTTAATGAATAATGCAACAAGGATGAAGCATGTAAACTGCATTGTCTGTTTATTCAGAATGGAATGGATCGCAAATGGATCCGAATGAAGAAACGTAAAAAAAAAAAAAAAAAAAAAAAAAAAACTGAACTCCCTCTGCATCAACAATGTGCCCTGAGACGATGAACAACAGCTAGCTTCAGGGTGAGTAGAGAGGGACATTGGAATCTGTTTACAGACCTGCTGTGGTTTAATTAGCAGCTAGTAAACGCATTATTATCGATCTGTGATATCGTCGGAGACGAGTCATGATTTATACAGTTTATATGGTCGGAGTGGTGGCTAGCTTGTGGAGTTTGACAAAAGTGCTTCCAACGTGTTTAGCTGCTAGCTCTTTCCCTAGGTTGGATCGTTTGGTATCTAGCTTGGTTTTGTGACTCAATTTCAATTAATGCTGAGTGTGTCAGTCTCAGTTTTGTTGAACGCTATAAAGCCTAACGTTACACGTTATATGTGCGTGTAAGTGAATATGTACATGTTTTGTGTATGTGACAACGTTACATCCAGCCCTTTGCTTAGTAACTTGCTAGCATGATAACAGTTAACATACTTCTCTGTCCTCTGCCCGTTTCAGCGCCCTGTCTCTGCGGTAGCATATATAGCATTGATGGTGTTCTTGACATTGGTCTATAGGTCTGCCCTGTACTATGGCCTGAAAAGTTTAACATTGACGGAATGGCCTCAGGTTTAACCCTCACCAGTGAACGTATTGAAAGTACAACTCTCTAAATAGTCTGTCGCTAAAAAATGCTCACTACAGACTCGAAATCCAGGGGCTGCATGCTATGGCTGCTCTGCTAGTGTTGGTTAGCAACGGAGTAGCTTACCATGCCAGTGACATAGCCGAATGTTGAAATCCAACATGGCGGCGCCCGTGTAACAACAACAACGTTTTCAACATACCATTTTATCCCTTTTAACAAATTCTGCCACTTTAATAATTGTACCAATGATATATATATATATATATATATATATATATATATATATATATATATATATATTAGTGATGTATGTCTCGAGACCGGTCTCGAGACCACTTTTACGTGGTCTCGGTCTTGTCACGGCCTTGACGGTCTTTGGTCTTGGTCTTGTCTTGGTCTCGGACCTCTCGGTCTTGTCTAGGTTCGCTGTCTCAGACCAACATAGTGGTCGAGGGATTTAGCAATACAATACTACAATATCCACGACGACACAACGTTTGATAATGCAACATTATTATCCGCAACGGAACAGATTGAAGCGCGCGTCCGACTGCTGACAGTGTGGCGTGTGCTCGAGCCACATGAGAAAACACTGTATCCGCGGCCACTGATCGCAGCGGCAACGAGCACTTTGATCACTTGGTTTAAAAAACACATATCAGTAACATGATGGGTTTTAACTTCATTCAGGAGTCATTCATTTTGGGTAACTGCACAACTACACAACTGAAAGATGACTTTGAGCGCACTGCCAATGGTGTGTGTGTGTGTGTAACCATAGCGACAAAACGACCAACTTTCGGATCCCGCACTTAAGCCTATAATTTCGTTTTTAAAAATGTAATTAAGTATTTAAAAGTTGCAGAATGGGTTCATTTGGAGTCTGAGACTCCGAAATCGGCAGAGATAGTCAGGCATTTGCTTAGATGAATTTGTATCTTTGATATTTGTGTGTGTGTGTGTGTGTGTGTGTGTGTTGTGTTGTTGGTGTTAGACTAAATAAATGGTCTTTTAAATATCATCTGCATATCTCCGTTGTGTTGACTAAACATTAGACCTAATCCAAGTTTATAATTGTGTATCTTTAATTTGATGTTATACGTTTTCATCTACACATTAATTATAATTTCAATTGGTTACATATTTCTCATTCTTTAGACAGTTGTTGGAGGAGCAAGATGGTGTTGGAGGTGTTTGATGTTTTGTCAGATGAACCAGTCAGTACCAGTCATGTCAGTCCTCAACAGTACACAAAAGTTAAGGGAGTCTCAATCCTCTAATAGTGCAGTAACAGCCGTCATGCAATTGCTACACATAGTTGATCTCACCCAATCTGCAAAAACATTTACAGTGAGCTCACAGTCACACACATGACATGGTCTGTCTCTGTATTGTTCTGCCAGTGTAGTTGAAGTATGCATTGAATGTAAACTGCGGCTGGACCCTATGCTGCTGTTCTTGAATTCATACAAGTTATTGCTTAGCTTCAACACTAGTCTGTTTTTTTCCCCTCCGGTCTCGACTTGGTCTCGGTCTTGACTTGGTCTGTCTTGGTCTTGGTCTTGGTCTTGTCTTGGTCTCGATACCCTCTGGTCTTGGTAGTGTCTTGGTCTCGGTTTAGGCGGTCTTGACTACAAGTCTAATATATATATATATGCAGCAAAATTAAGCACTGAACCCTCTGAATGCAACTGAATATATACCCTCTGAACCCTCTGAATGCAGACTTTATAATACTTATGTTGGACATTTCAGGCAGGCATGCTTAATTATTGCCTTACATTATTCAGCTGTAGTGTGGTTTAGACAGATTTACACAATGTCATAATTATTAGACGTCATATGACTACATACAATAGGTCACTAGGGGCAACAGCATGACAAGATCTATCACTTAATCTGATGAATAACCATGTGAAGGTGGATGAGGATTTATCAAGCCATATATACAGCCTTCAGTTCCCATGGGAACACATGCGATTTAGTCTTCTGTCTTACACCAAGCTTGAGTCTCTGATGTCTGAAGCCATAATGTAAATATAACGAGACAAAAGCGATAAAGAAAGTAGAAAGAGTCGAGGCTGAGGAGGTCGATGTGACCTCACCGCATCACAGGATGATCCATCTAACTTCACCCACTGTGCTTTATCACATCTGAGAAACTCAGGCTTTGGAGGGTATAAAGATAGCTACATTTGAGCAGTACAGGGACACATCTACAGTCAAATCCATCAGATATAAGTAATAAGAAAATGTTTCAGAAAGAAGAAAACAACAGAGATACATTATATTATGAATGATCTCTGGAGAACAGACATGCCTAACCCTCAGTCTGAAAGATAACATACACTGGTGGCTTTTATAAATCATTTCTCACCATTACAAATGGAGAGTTGGAGAGAAAATCACATGCTTGAGATTTACTGTAAGAGATTCAGGTTCAGATCAGTTCTGCATCATATTCTCAATCTCATTCTCCACTTACCTGGGTTTCCTTCTAAGTTAAAAGGCTAAAAAAAAAAAATCAAAAGAAATTAATAAATAGGACATAAGATGGATATATAGCACATACTTTGTCCTTATAATATAGAACATTGTGTGTGTGTGTGTGTGCGCTATTTTTGGGATTTATTTTGTGGTGAAACATGTGTTTGTGACCGAACAAGGTATTTTCAAAATACCATGAAAAAATAAATAAATAAATAATAATAATAATAATAATAATAATAATAATAAAAAACTACTACCGTAAATTAAAATAAATAACCCCCTTCAAACAGATTCACCAAAGTCTATATATTCAACCATTAATTAATTATAGTAGAACTAGTGCAATAAACTTTGGTTCAATTTTGTAAAGATGATACCTTTTTATTAATTTTGTTGTAACTCAACATATCTTAAGAAGAAAGAGTATTTGTGATTTAAATTTGTATAATTCTTTTTAATGAGCATGTGAGGGGATGTTGGATTTCAATGGGTTTGTTTGATATGTGCATGTTTAATGACGGGAGTCGAGGAATAGCTGAATACAGCAGGAACCTCACGCACTTTGAGAGGAAAAAAGATAAAAAAAGATTAAAGGTGGAGGTGAAGATCAAGGCGGTGTCTGAAAATGGGGCAACTTTCAAAAGCCGTGTCACTGTGACTGGTTTGATGAAAGCCAGGCGATGCCGTTCACCTTTGATATCCAGGCTGGATTCTGCCGTCCTACCAGAGTTTTTGGACAACTAATTGACAGAAAAAGGCATTTTGCCTGACCACACACCCAGACACATTCAGTTTGCACAAGATGACGGTATTGTATATATATATATATATGTGATGTTAAGTTTTGACGTTGGAAGTTACAAACAAGAACAAAATCATTACTGAGACAGTCTGTAAACACAAAGGCCTTTCTCATATATGATACAGAAAAAATAATTACGCTACATTAAGACAAAAGCTGCTTAAATTAATACTAATACTAATCTCAAAGCATTAACATGACTTCACTGCTAGTCGTATTGGACAAAAGTATCTGCTAAATCAATAAATATTAATGGATGAATGATGTAAATGTTTTCTTAATTATGTGCAAACTGCAAACATTTGGATATTTTTTTTCTAGTTTCAAATGGAATGTTAAAAAAAAAAAAAAAAAAACTTGTGTTTTCAGCGAACGCCATTGTGTTATAGTACTGCTAATAACACACTGGAGTCCTGTTCTCAATGGCAGCTGTTTTTTTCATTCATTATGGCACTTATATAGTTCAGCATGTCAAAGGAACATCACTCTTTTATTAAACATATTAAAGAGCACTTCATCACTGCTGGGAAGTCGGATGTGCATTAATTTACTGAACGCTGTTTTTATTAAATAAATAGCTTTCCCAATTTTGTTCGTTTTTTTCCACAAAAAAAACAAGAAAACCTTTTTGAGAATATTTACACAGCTCTTTTTCATTTTACATCTGTCAAGCTGTTAAAAGCAAAATATAAGTATTATAAAAGTAGATCATATGTCTTCTTTAGCCATATAGCTTTGTGTGAAAAACAGACTGATATTTAAGTCTGAATAAGAGATGTATAAAGTTTTCTTTTTGTGTTGGATAGAAAAAAAAAAGACGACAAAAGTGTGGAAAAAAAAAAGTTGTCTTTTATAAGTGAACTATTCCTAAAGCAAGTGTTGAAATTCTACATAAACATTTAAACTCGAATGAGATAAATAAAAATGCAAATATAACTGCAGAATGCATAATCCAGATACGTTTGGAAACAGTTTCCAACTCAAACGAGACTCCTATGGGGACTGAAGAAATAGTCATGCATTACTTGTTCTTCATTCAGAAAGGCCCCTTGGCACCCTTCCCAATTCAGAACATTAAGAATCTCTCTCTTTCTCCTCTCTCTCTCACTCTCTCTTCTCATTGCAGTGCCCTGAATTCAATATTTAAAGCACTTTAACACAAATAGGCCCTCCATCATTGCTAAGGTAGGCGAAAGTTCAGACAACTGCCTGGTGTTTGGCCTGATAAATGAACACCCTTGGCATTTACTCGGGGACGGGAACTCGAATGAGAATAATCCATGTTCTAAAGGGAGAATGTCCTCCGTGTTCAACACCGAGTCCACACACGATGGGGATGTGGAAGTGACCTACCGATTGCTTAATGCAAGATTATGGGATGGTAAAATGATGGACAGCGTAGATGCAAAAACGAGATAAACAGTGGAATGATATCCTCAGTTTATCTCGTTTTTGCATACTTTATACTTTATATACTTTATTTTCCGTGTTCTTCTCCGTCTCGCGCATACACGTGTTTGCACAGCTTTCCAAGTACACTCGAGCACGGATGGACAAATGTATTTTTTTTTTTTATACTCTAGACGTCATTATGTCATTTACAGGACGTTCGCTCGGAAGGATAGAAGAAGAAAAGTGGAACCAACACAAAAACGATGGACAAGGATATGCTGCTTTGCTTGCTGTTCTGTATCGCTCTTTATGCCTTCTTATTCGACTACTGCACAGTGCATCAATACTCTGCATATAGTGGACTTGTCTGTCCCAACATTCACCATACGCATGCACTGTTGTACCAGACCGTCTGCACATACTTTGGGCTTAATTCAGAGGTGTCCGGTCATGTTTAGCTCCTGCACACTTGCCTGAAAGTTTCCTGTTTTCCTAAAGAGGTTGATTTGCTGGTTCAGGTGTGTTTATTTAGCATGTGAGCTAAACTCTGCAGGATAGCAAAACAGGTTATTCAATGGGAAATTTATATCCACTGGGAACTGATGTCAAAAAGTGGCTGTTATATACGAGAACATGGTGGATTTGTTCGAATAGGTAAAACATGGTGAAGTGAAGCAAGTTTTTCTTTGGACAACCACACGTGGATTTATCGTGCACAGTAAGGAACATGCCTGTTTTGATTTCATATTGACTTTAAGGCCTGAACTGTACAAAAAGTAGTCAAAAAATGTTTTTAGTTTCAGATATAGTAAAGTTATAAATCTACATGCAAATTATGATTCAACAGTGTGTTGTGTCAAGTACAGTAACCACAAAAATTAATGGATGAGTCCTCAGTGTTTAAAAAAAAACAAAAAAAACAGGACAAGCAATAAAAAGGTAAAAGTAAAATTAAATCAAATTCATTTTTATGGAGGGTGAAAGAGTACTTGCATCTCTTTATAGTCGGATCTCCACCTAAACAGCATTTTCAAGCCGAACCGCAGCCCTGGCAAATTGAATATGTGCGAGGCATCCAGCAAGTGTTTAACTGTATGACCTTTATCAAAAGTAATTTCCAACAAGAGACTTTATCATAGTCCTCATGGAGCTCCATGCATAATACAGCGTCAGCTAATGGGGTTCATGAGTTATTTCTCTGCAGTATTTCCCTATGATGAACTCCATCCCATCAAAGAGAAACATAAAAATGGGCGACGGACCACCCAGACCCCACGCATTCAAATAAGCTAGTGTTTGTCACGTCACATATTTTACATTCCAAATGATGGACTGCACCTCGTCATCCACGTGAATAATTGGCCGCGCATCAGAACCGCAGAAAAGGTTAATTAATTGGCATTATGGGCCATAGGGATCTATTAGAAATGCCATGATGGTTCGGCTGGATTTTATTTAAGGCTTCCAGCATGACTATTGAATAGAGACCGATACAGCCACGCATCTCTGCATCATGAGGTTTTGTGAGAAATAAGGTTATTGGTGATCAGACTGAATGAATTCAATAATAATGTAGTCTTTACCCCATTGGCCTTTAAAATCAGTCCTAAAATGAAAAGGACACGTCCTGGCCTCTCATAGACCTATCATAGACCTAGTCATTGCGATTTATCACACGATCATGTTTCGACCACCGGGCCATTCAATTTGACAGACTAAACTCTCTAATTGCACTCAGGGCCGAAGAGAACTGGAAGTCTTTGATAACTGTGATTGCGCCCAGTATGAAATGAAATTAATTAAAACCGCCTCGATAGGAGGCTCGTTATGAGGTCCGACTTGTTTTCATTTCTTTGCCTCTTTGTAGCAAAATAAATGGCACTTCTATTCAATGAGAAGACAATCGGGTGTACTGTATATACTGTCTGCTACTGGAAAGTTAATTTCACCTTTTGTGCATTCAAGATATGTTATGCAAATAAGTTTCTGATCATGTCAACTCCCTTTTTAGACTTTAATTAATTCTGACTTCTCGACGGCGACTTCCAAGAGTCCTTTTTCAAAACGGACCACAAAAAAAAAAAAAAAAAATCGACATCATCCAGTGGGGCGCACTCTACTGTCTTAGTTAATTGAACTTTTTTTGTGAAGTTGTAAATAGTAAATATTTGTTGTAAATAGTTATTTTATATTGGGGTTGGAATTAGACGCACAATATATAATGCAAACATATAATATGCTTCTCAAACTATTCAGTAACAAAAGAGTTCGGTTCGGTTTGTTTACCTTAATTAATGCACTGCATATCTTGAACCAGAATTATTATCATTAACTAAAACTACAACTATCAATAAACATTTTGGTTAGTTGAAATGAAGCTAAGAATAAAATAATATAGAATTATTAGCTGAAAAACTAAAATGAGAAATGTTGCCTATAAGTTAATAAATATATTCAAAATATTAATAAAACTAAAATAAAAACTGTCTTTGAACAAACAATGAACAATTTTAGGCATTTACTACTTTTTTAACATTAACTAACAATGAACAACTGCATTTATAAATGCTCTGTAACCTTGATTAACACTGTAAATGCTGCAAGACATTGTTCTAGTTTTGATACTTAATGCAGTAACTCATTTTAATCAAACGTGTTTTTCTAATTCCTTCCCTAGTTTTGATTTAACTAAAGTAAGGGTTCAAATTATTACAACGTGGCCATGATTTAGTAAAGCGAGGGAACAAAATATTAAATTGCATGCACAATTTACTTAAAACGAGGGGACAAACAAGTAAAGCGTGCTGATGCATTAGTATATCGTGGGTGCGAATTGTTGAAAGTCGTGGCGACAACATACAGTACATATTCGTTTTTCTCACGTCATGTGCACAAAGCATGCAAACCTGCTATGAACAAGTTGAAAACTTGCAATTTTTAACTTGTTTAAATCTATTTTTGCCATAACAGCAGTTGCAAAACAGGCAGTAGAAGAAGAAGGTTTATGCTAATGGCTGCTACAGTGCCCCTTCTGCCTGAGAAAACAATTACATTCCTTTATATATTGCATTCTGGCACATTTTACAACCAACAGTGTGTGAAATGAAGCTTGTTTAGCTACAGTAGAAGCGTTTACATTAACATACAGCGGGCTTTATACACAGGTCTAGAACAAATTATTCTAATTCAACATAAACCAATGAGACACTTAGCCAGGAAAAATATGAACTGTTGGTACACTGCATCATTCCGTAAGGAAGACATCTATTTGCTTGACTAAGCTTTTTTTTGTCTTTGCTGCAATGATATATACTTCCTAACATTGAGAGCAATGTATGATTATTATAAACATGTTCTGAATTCATGGGTTGTTTGTAATTTCTGCCAAGAGGCGTGTATTTAATCATCTAACAGTGTGAGGCAGCAATGCGCACAGCCGTTTATCAGCATCAGGCAACATATAGAGTCTTTCTGAACAACACCCTCATTCATGACAGACATTGAATATTTCATCCAAGCACTTTATACTTATTACATTTCCATTTCCATAATCCCCTGAGGGGAAGTCATTATAATGTTTTATTCATTGATGTACCACCCTTAAGCATTTAATAAAAATCACACTTTCCCAATAAACACCACTGGAAGTGTGACTGCGGTTTCGCCTTTTATTTCTCAACCGATCCTTGTACATTTACATTTACATTTACGTTCTGAGCAGATATTTTCTTAACAGAAAAACGTACAATACAGCGCACATGTCAGGCTATTGGCAATTACCAGAAGATGAGAACGGACAATGCATGCCAAGTTTACAATGAGATTCCGGAAAATACACGGATAATGTGTCCCAGGATTTGTCCCGGGATCATTTGATTTCGGTTCATTCACACTGCCAGTGATTTTCCGGAATCATTTGAGTGCGTCCACATACATCCCGTAAAGATCCCGTAAAGACATGTGACAGTAGAAAGGCCAGTCTAATCTTCCGCTACCGGCCTACCTTCATGCACTTGGTGGCTTTTTTAACGCAGCGTCTTAAGTTTACTAATGATCTCGAGATTGATCTCGAGAAGCCATGCTCGAGCATTTTTTTCCAGATTCGGTCGTACACTAACACATCACGTACCGTTCCACAAAGCTGGCGAACGATCGGATAGTAAGGAGCTCCCTGGTCTCTGCTTAATTCTGTTTTGCAGACATTTTTTCGTTCTTTCTTTCATGATGACGAACACAAACTTTCTTCTAAGAGCAACAAAATACCCCTTACGGACCCTTTTGTTCACACAGGCAATGTTACTATAGGTCCCCATCCCGGCATCGTTCACACAGAAGGCACTCTAGCAATTTTACGGCAATTTCCCGGGATCAACGCGTTGTGTGAAAGGGGCTTAATAAACCCACAACAGATGCAAATCCATTCAACTTAATAATATCTCTCCTAAAAGTCGTTCTGCAACACATACTTAGGTGCATGAAATGTGTCTGCTGTCAATGAGAACAGGACATATATATAGCGCACTTATAGAGAGGATTACATTTGTTGTGTCTAGATTGAATTCGCACAGATACCAGTGTATACGCCTGAGCAAATCAACAGGGTGAGATATTTCAGCTGAAATTCATTGATATATCATCCATTGCTTGCCAGATTACAAGGCATGGTTTTATCATTTCACTTGCTTGGTTGAATACGAAACATGTTCACTGAGGTGCTGTGGTATCAGAATAGTGCTTAAAACATAAAGTGTCCCCACTGGATATGCACACTTACAAATTGATCAGGCCATTCTGGCATTACTAAACCCATATTTGTAATTGGATATGTATATTATAGGGCTGAACGATATTTAAAAAAAAACATTGTGATATTTTGTTTTTCTGCCATATATATTGCGATATGAAAACAATTTCACCAGATTACTTGAATTTCTCTATTTGAAAAGGATTAATCCTTCTAGAATGATTGAGGTGATTTTGTAGGGGAGTGAATCTCCATAGAAAATAATAAACAAATTACAAGCATATGTAAATACAATAGAACAAAGATACAATTGAAATAAACAGTGCTTTATGTTTTTCAGGTAATTCTAACAGCAATCAGGTACAGAAATTGCATAATTTTGTTGTTTGATTAACATTAATGATGAAACAAACAGCAGCAATAATATTAGGCTGCTGTCACTTTATGTATGGGATAACCACAGCTACCTGTGCTTTAAACGATTTTAATGCACTTTGCGGAGGCAATTAAACATTGTGCATTAAAATAAGCTAGCCGTGAATTATCCATTACATTAAGTGCCTTGCCACTACTGCTCATCTACAAACAACCTGGGTGATATATCAGTCTATTAACATCAATAGACACTATATACTTTAGATTTAATCAACATTGTTGTCCATGGCTGCATAACATCCACTAAAGTTAAAAGCACACTGGTGTTCCCGTGCACTTGTCGGGTACAAGTGGGATCAAATGCATTCGAAGAAATTGTTTCCTGATGGAAATTGCATATGTGGTTATTCAAGACTGACCTATAGAGAATCCCTTTCATAATCCGCCGCAGATGTGCTCACATCGGTCCCACACGCTGTGGTTTCATCAGTAGCCTAACATCTCTGAGAGCAGCTCTGGACTCATCTGCTGGAGATACGAAGGACAGTTATACAGGTGCAGTGATTGCTCTCGGTCCAAATGGAGCAACAGGTAGATGCATTACAGAGTATGAACTTTATAATGAACTAAAGGCCATTCCAATTCCACAAGGATATGATGCCCTGACACTAAAGTAGGATTCATATGTGAGCCGTCTGATGCTAGAAAGGCACATTGACCTTCAAACTGAATTGTGTGAAAGGCAGATATTTTAGTTAATAATAGATATTGACAGTTCCCGAATGCACGCGCTCTTTAAAATGCTAAATGTGCCACGTCTGTCTCTTCAATATGACATGCTTTCAGGGTTCAAACTAAATTCACATACTATACTTACATTTTGTAAGTATAATACAGTTTATTTATCACGTATTATTAAAACCAAGTCAATAATATGTTACACTTTATTTTGATGGTCTACTTTAGACATTCTACTATCTATTAGTAACTTTGCAACATGTCAGCTAGCAGTCATTAGAGTATTAGTAGACTGACTGTTAGGTTAGGGTAAGTAGAATGAGTTGACGTACAAAGTTACTTATAGTAACGGTGCATGTCCACTGGCACGGAGCGAGCGTTTTCAATTCATTCCTATGTAAGTTGAGCTTCACGCTCGCGCAGTGCATTTTGGGATTGACAGCGGACCGGAGAAAGCGTTGAGAGCGTCAAACGGTTGGGCAGTTCTCGACCTTATGCAAATATCAAGCGAAAAACGAGGTCGGCAGCCAATTGCTGTGAGGTTCGGAATGTGACGTCTGTCTTGAGAGTTTAAAAATATGCAAGCTGTGCCAGAGTTTATGCTGGATTTAGTGCGTAAATAATTTTGTTTACAAATTAGATGCTTTGCAGTTGTTCTATATATGATAAATATTGCATTTTGGATGTGTTCATTGTGATTATACCGACTGGGTTTATAAAAGTTTGTAAAATTGACGGGATATCTATGCTTGGGGCATTTGGAAACAAAGGTTTTCTATTTCCGAATGTAATCGCATGCATCTCTGATGATTATACTGTGTGTGTGTGTGTGTGTGTGTGTGTGTTGAAAAAAAAAACATAGATTAAACACACTCGCAACACACACACCCCAAAGCGGAGACATTATAGCGTTGCCAGCGGCACTGAGCAGAGTTTTGCCACTATAGTGGACACGCACCGTAAGTAGAATTTTCTGATGGGACACCATCAAAATAAAGTGTTACCCAACAATTACATTTTTTCAATAATATATTCAATAATAATACCAGCAAATATACTATATCCACACTATCAATACACCACTAATACTAAAATGTTTTATTTATGTATATGTATTAAAAACCAAAAATTAACTACTTTACATTTACCTCTGCAAGTCACGAACACTAAAATATTGTTTTTTTTTTTATATATATTTATTAAAAGCCAACAAATAAACTACTTTACATCTACACTATCAATAATAATTAATATTAAAATGTTTGTGTATTTATTAAAACAAACTGCATATACACTATCAAGTCACTGATACTATAATTTTTGCATATTATGGACAAATGCAAGCCGAAACATAGAATTGTTCACTACTAATCAATACCGAGCTTCATATACAACTTGAGAGGAAAACATAGATATGAAAAACACTACAACAAACACTAAATTGTTTCACATTTCTCCATGTTTCCTTGTTGCTCTTACATGTTATAATGAAAAGCAGTCCTGCTTGGACGTATGCATGCAATGCGGTATAAGCAATTTAGCAGAATCTCTACCGGCTGACACATTTCTAGCTGTTTCAAAGCATATACCGTAATGTCCGCCAAGCCATTATATACAGTAAAAAAACCCCACTGTATTTCAAATGGCCACAGTGCGTCAGTAAAACATTCTCTATTTTTATCATCAACACAGATATGCAAGGCCTTTTACGTCACTAATGGTACCAAGTGCTCATGGATGGCTCCTACTACTAATTAATTCAGAAGGACAACAAGCACATGTTGAGTGCTCCATATTTACAGCCACTGTAATTGTCGCTTTTAGGTCTAATGTAGGCACTAACTTTATGTAGGAAACCAGAACAAAACCTCCTAAACTGTCCCCATGGCAACAAGAGCAAAAGTACCCTTGATTCACAGCAGATGTAGCAGAAAAGATCTATTGAACCCAACCAGCCCACAAACATGCCCTGTTTGCCAATGCATACAGGAATAAATCGCCCTAAATGGATGGTGCAAGTGGAACCTCCCACAAAACGTTCTGCCACAGGAAGTGCAGTCTGGCTATCTTCACATTGGCATGACGACTCCAGACTCACTGATGGACTGAGACGCTTGCACGAGGTTGTTGCACTAGCAGAACATTCCCACACAGAGCGTTTTGTTGAGTCAGTGTGGTGACCTGACATTAAGAGGGGCTTTGAAATGTTAAACTATTTGATGGAACTGGGTTGAAAGGCAACGATTCGGGTTGTTTTAGTGCAGCTGAATGTGAGGTGTGAAGAGCACTCGTGTTTGCAATAATGTTAGAGAGAGAGAGAGAGAGAGAGAGAGAGAGAGAGAGAGAGAGAGAGAGAGAGAGAGAGAGAGCTGCTTAGCAAATGTCTTGTATTTTTTGTGTGTCTGATATGCTCGGCATCTTGTTTGGGGATAGTTAAAAAAATAAAACTAATAATATTACATCAAGCCTGCATGACTATCTGATGGATGGATGGATTGATGGATGGATGGATTGGTCGAATGCTTGATTAAAAAAAAATGTCTGTTTACACAACACCATTTTCAACAACAAAAAAATGTAAACCTTTGTTTTGGGTGTTCATTTACAAGGCAACAGTGTTCTGGATGCAAACATTTGTAAACGAGTTTCAAAGTGCAAGTTTTTGAAAATGATATCGTTATCGTCTCTGTGTAAACTACAAAAACTAGAATTTGTGAAAATGGTGAAATCATGCGCATGTGTATTACGTATTCAGTCTATAGGCACCTAGTTTTTCTTTACAAAGTGGCATCACCAACTACTGGCCTGACAGCAGAATACAGCATTTTTAATCGTTTTCTCAGATCCGTGTGAACTGTGATCATTGTTGTCGTCAGTACGTGAAAAATGCAAAGGAAAAACGTTACCGTTTTTTTGTACATCATATACATGTGTATGTATATATATATATATATATATATATATATATATATATATGTGTGTGTGTGTGTGTGTATGGAAGATTGGTGTGGTTGAATAGTATAGTAACTAAATTTTACAGAAATTATACAAAATATGGCAACGTTTGTTTTTCCATTACTTTATATCATCAAAATGATTTATTTGGTTAAAACACTGCAAAATTTCCACATTTAACTTAAAAAACTTTACTTAACTTAAGTTCAGTTGCTGCCTTTAATTTGTAATCAACTGAACTGAAGTCATTTTATCTTAACTTTTTAAACTGATTTTTAAACTTTTTAAATTGAGTTGATTTTTCACATTTTACAATTTAAGTGGTTAAAAAGGCAGAAACCCTTTGCAAGATCATACTTCATTCCAGCTAAAATAAGAAACAATATCCTTAATTCTTCCACTTTGTGCACATTTTATTAAAAACATTATCATGGAAAATTTCAATTCATTCACATTTACACGCTTTGTAAATCTTGCCAGTGCGAGCAACAGTAATAATGGGAGGCAGAGCTTTAACGAAGGGTCATTCCACATGTACAATCCACAAATGACCGTAATAGCTTCTAGGTCGAGTACAGACATCCTAATATGAGTAGCAGACAGCAAACGTTTCCTATACTGTGCAGGTGTCTCTTGAGCACATAAATAGAAATGAAATTCAACTACTACACCAAAACAATCTGACTCAGAAACACTTGTCTTGCGTCACAGGCAGCGCTCTTCATAATGTGATCTGCAGAAGTGGGTTGAGGATCAATACTTTAAGATGTGCTATTATTTGTCATTGTCCTGTGTGGGAGACTGGAAATATTTCAGTAACCACCTCCAGATCAGCCACACATATTCGATAAACTCATCAGTGTTAAACATCTAATATTTATAGCTTTGTGTTAATTCAGATATCTGATAATGATGTTCTTGACACTTCTAACAATGGTTCTGTCTAAGTTAAACACATTCAATCCTGTTCAGGATGGATGGATGGTCAATACATTAAAATAAGGGTACTTCTAAAAAACATTTGTGAATGATCATGAAAGGCCTTTTTGGTACCTTTTTGGCCTTTTATTGCAATAATATTATATGCATAGTTTACAGTGTTTCAGAAATATACTTTAAGATTATAAGTACACTACAAGTGTACATTCAATTCAATTAACTCTTTCCCCACCATTGTCAAAAAAAAAAAAAAAAAAAACAAGTCGCCAGTCATCACCAGCATTTTTTCACAAACTTTTCACACAAATTTTCATAGCCCCCAGAATGTTTTGAATGAATATCTGAACATGCAATATATCAAAAGAAAGAATGGAGCATTGGGTTTTAAACAAAGAGCCTGTTTTATTCTAGCTTCATGCATTATTTTTTATCAACATTTGAATGGGTATGTTTAATAAAATAAAAATAAATAAAAAAAACAACATGTTGAGCAAAACGCTGAGAAAATCACATTTTTGTCAAAAACTACATCCAGATCAGATTCAGAACGATGAACAAAACATAGATGGAGTAGATCGAGTCCTTCAACAACCCTAATGCTTGCACTGTCCTATAACTCATCTTTGGTCGAAATTTTTTAAAGTTTTGATTTATATGCTGTTTAACCCTCTGGGGTCTGAGGGGTTTTTGGGGTCCTTGAGATGTTCTGACATGCCCTGACATTTGTGCTTTTTTCAGTTGCTTATAAACATATTAATGGCAAAGGTGTAAATTCACTCTATTTAGCACAAACAGGGCTACCATAATATGTGAACAACTTGCATGTACATGTTTGTATTTTTGATAGAATAATGTTTATGCATGGTTTTTTCAAAAACAAAAAACTAAAGTTTCTGAAATAAGGCCATAAAACACATTCTAAATATATGTAAATAAGACTTTTGAGTAATGGATGACGTTGCCTAGAATTTTTTCTTCAAAATTATGTGAAAATCATCCTGCCTAATCATTCACATAACACAATACATTGATTTAAATCTTGTAAAACACTTTTTGTTTGGAAAGGCCATATGCGGGTGGGCGTGATTCACACCTATGGAGTCAATGGGGCCGCATAATGAGGCTGCATAGGTAATGAGCCTTTCATTCAGGTGTGTGAATGAGCCACAAGAATGCAAGGACAATATATAACTGGTTTGTTGTTTTTTCCACAAAATTTTGCTTGCAAATTGTACAATATCCAAGGTAAACATTTCTAGTAATTGTGCAGTTAATTGTTCTCATACTGTATTTTCAGATTTGGAATATATTCTCTTCCCAAATGTGTCACTAATAAAGCATAATAAAATTATTTAAAGATAAGGCTTATAATGACCTTTTAAGATTTTGTTTACATCTATCCTTATATATATATATATATAATTTTTTTTTTTAAGGTTATACAATTACAACAACATTTATAATTGTAACAATATTTCCAGTGTAATCTTTCTTTGTATTCGCGATTCATATTAAAACAGTATTTTTGCCAGCTGTAGTAACTCCACAACAGCACGCATCTTTGCATTCATTCATAGTAACGCGATTCATATTTAAACAGTATTTTTGCCAGCTGTAGTAGCTCCACAACAGCACGCATCTTTGCGTTCATTCATTCATAGTAACGCGATTCATATTTAAACAGTATTTTTGCCAGCTGTAGTAGCTCCACAACAGCACGCATCTTTGCGTTCATTCATTCATAGTAACGCGATTTATATTAAAACAGTATTTTTGCCAGCTGTAGTAGCTCCACAACAGCACGCATCTTTGCGTTCATTCATTCCGATTAGAACAAAGCAAACAGAACTGACCTAATTCCTCAGCGGGATCCGTTTGCTCCTCGAAATGATACTTCCAGAACTTCTGAGGTAAATTTTTGCAGGATTATTATCAAGACAGTATTATTCCTCACAGCATCGTAAAGTACATAAGTCTGAAAGTGAACTCGCGGTGTGTTATCCAGCTGATGGGCGTTTTACAGGTTTGTTTGGATCGGCTCACATTTGCGTTTGAATAGCGCGTGCTCTCCGTGGGCGGAGCACATTAAAACTTAATTAGCTGAGATAAGAACGACTGACATCTCTCTCTTTGCATACATATTACATAAACTGTGAATATTTGTTTTTTATAAAAATTACTTCGTTTAAAAGATGAGAATTCAAGCTTCATGCCTGTATGTCTGAATGCCTGTTTGACTGAGTATTCACTGAGTTATGGTTCATTTTCGGACGCGTTTCAGAATGGACTACACTGACAGAGAGGAGGCAGAACTCGCTTCGTGTTTATTTTTCTTTATTTGGCAAAAAGCACAACACTTTGTTTTTATTGTGAGTATACACAAAAATAATACACATTTAACAGAATCGATTGATGTATGAAACTCCAATGGAAAATCAAAGTCAACCGAGTATTTTTGAGTTTCTTTTACACTGCTAAAAAAAAGCGAGCTGGTATCGCCGGCGATACCTCCGACCTCTGGGGGTTAATGTTGATGATTGAGCTATTTCACATATGCGACTGCTTCTTTCTGCTTTCTTGTTCACATGTGTTTTGATCAGGAGATTTTGTACTCTTTCAGAAGATGTGTCATAGCGCCCCCTACTGTATAACAGTGAAAACACGGAAAACGTCTCGGTTACGTATGTAACCCTCGTTCCCTGAGTAGGGAACAGAGACGTTACGTCAGTGACAACGAATGGGGTTTCGCTTAGAAAGCCTATCATCTTCGAGTATATAAAACGAGCCAATGGCAATGAAATGCCATGGGTCTGCGGAATTTGCATAGCGTAACTCCGCCCCACCCTGTGGGTATATAAGGAAGTACGCTGGCAACATGCAGATATGTCTTCGCTGAGGAGCCGAGACTGAACTAAGGTGTTCCAGCGGTACAGCAGAAGTGGCAGGGAGATGTAACGTCTCTGTTCCCTACTCAGGGAACGAGGGTTACATACGTAACCGAGACGTTCCCTTTCGTGGTCACTACATGGTCTAATCACGCCACCTCGGCTGTCTTCCAGTGCTCTGCGTAAGTCTGAGCTCCCTGTCGTGAGACTGGCACGGACGAAGGATTCCTACTTAACACAGGAATACAAAGGTACACTGGGAAGCATATCTCAGCGGAAATATGCAATCATGCCCAGCCCGAAGGGGGGGACTTGGAATACACATATGACCCCGAGGGGCTGCATATGGAGAATCACTGGGGTGTCCAGCCGCAGGTGGAATATTTCAACCCCAGGGGTGGCAAGGTGGCTTTCCGAGGGAAAGACACATGCTTAGAGAGGCTTACAGTGGAAATACACATGTGGGGGTCGTCCAGAGGGGGAACCATCCACATGGAGGCACCTAGCCTAGCGTGAAAGCTGCCGGTGGCATAACTCTGGCGTTGACGTTGACAGTGCTGGAGGAGACTCAGGGCTTATTAGGCTCACCTGAGGAAAATATCGCACGTATCCCATCCGTGGAGAGGAATGGCGAGCAAGCGAAGACACCCGAGCAGAATCTAGTACCGGCTGGTTGAAGCGAGTACATGAGAAGAAACTGGCTCCACTCGGAGATTGTAGAATCTTGCGAATGTGTTAGGTGTCGCCCAGCCTGCAGCTCTGCAGATGTCTGTTAGCGAGGCGCCATGCACTAGAGCCCAAGAGGATGCCACACTTCGGGTGGAGTGGGCCGTCACACCAAGGAGGCATGGTCGACCTTGCTGCTGGTAAGCCAAAGCAATGGCGTCCACTATCCAGTGAGACAACCTTTGCTTGGAGAGAGCCTTTCCCTTCAGCTTCCCTCCATGACAGACAAAAAGCTGGTTTGAGGTCCTGAAACACTGCGTTCTGTCTACGCAAGCACGAAGGGCGCGTACTGGACAGAGCAGTGCCAAGGCTGGGTCTGCCTCCTCTGAGGGCAGCGCTTGCAGGTTCACCACTTGGTCTCGAAAGGGAGTGGTGGGAACCTTGGGCGCATATCCAGGCCGGGGTCTCAGGATCACGTGAGAGCTAGCCGGCCCGAATTCCAGGCATGCTTCGTCAACCGAAAATGCCTGCAGGTCTCCTACCCTCTTGATGGAGGCCAATGCAACCAGGAGCGCTGTCTTCATTGACAGGAACTTAAGCTCCACTGATTGCAGAGGCTCAAAGGGAGCACTCTGCAGGGCAGTTAGTACCACTGAGAGGTCCCAAGAGGGTACGAGAGGAGGGCGAGGAGGATTCAGTCTCCTCGCTCCTCTCAGGAACCTGAAGATCAGGTCGTGCTTTCCAACGGATTTACCTTCAACTGCATCATGATGTGCGGCAATGGCGGCAACATACACTTTCAGGGTGGAGGGAGACAGCCTTCGCTCCAACCCTTCTTGCAGGAAGGAAAGCACAACACTGATCGGGCATTTCGTGGGGTCTTGTTGTTTAAAAGAACACCAGTTGACGAAGAGGTTCCACTTCAACGCATAGGCATGTCTCGTGGTAGCCACCACCGCTGGTGGCAGGGTACTCAAACCTGCCTTGTCCCGTCCAGGAGCCACACGTGGAGGTTCCAAAGAGGGTGCCATAGGGTGCCCCGTCCCTGAGAAAGCAGGTCCTTCCTCAGAGGGATTGGCCAGGGAGGTGGTGTCGTGAGGAGTACTAGTTCTGGGAACCAGGTGCGGTTGTGCCAATGCGGGGCAACCAAAATGACCTGCTCCTCGTCCTCCCTGATCTTGCGCAAGGTCTGCGCAAGAAGGCTCACTGGGGGAAACGCATACTTGCGGAGGCCCCGCGGCCAGCTGTGCGCCAGTGCATCCGTGCCGAGCGTGCCCTCGGTCAGGGAATAAAACAGGTCGCAGTGGGACGAGTCGTGGGAGGCAAACAAATCTACCTGTGCGTCCCCGAACTGATCCCAAATCAACTGAACCGACTGGGGATGGAGTCTCCATTCTCCAGGGAGAGGCCGAAGCAGAGACAGCTCGTAGGCCGCACGGTTCAGGTCTCCCGGGATATAAATGGCTCGAAGCGACCCTAGATGCTTCTGACTCCATATGAGGAGGTGGCGGGCGAGTTGCGGCATACGGCGGGAGCGCAGACCACCTTGACGGTTGATATACGCTACTGTCGCGGTATTGTCTGATCGGACTAGTACGTGCTGACCCCTGAGCAACGCATGGAAGCAGTGCAGGGCGAGACGTACAGCCAGCAACTCGAGGCAATTGACATGCCAAAGGTGCTGGGGTCCGATACAACAACATGCCGGGAAACTCGTTCTAAGGGCACTCCGGCCCGTAGAAAACTGAGGTTCGTCCACGAGGTGAAGGTCTGACGGCAGGTCAGAGTCACTGGGACTCGGAGCGTGCCGTGTTGCCATGCCCACCTTGGGACTCGATCGCGAAGCCAAAGCTGAAGTGGTCTCATATGAAGCAACTGACGAAGGCAAGTCAGCAGTGACTCCACGCGCTCGCTCGTAAGCTGCGCGCACATGGCGACCGAGTCGATTTCCATACCGAGAAAAGAGATCCTCTGCACGGGGCAGAGTTTGCTCTTCTCCCAGTTGACCCGAAGGCCCATACGAGCTAGGTGCCGGAGCACTAGGTCCCTGTGTTCGCAAACCTGGTCTCGAGAGTGAGCTAGGATCAGCCAGTGGTCAAGATAGTTCAGGATGCGAACCCCGTGTTCCTGTAGAGGAACAAGGGCTGCCTCGACGACCTTCGTGAAGACGCGAGGAGACAGGGCTAGCCCGAAAGTGAGAACCGCGTACTGGTATGCCTGCCCCTCGAAAGCAAAACATAGGAACGGTCTGTGTCAAGGAAGAATGGAGACATGGAAGTAGGCATCCTTCAGGTCGATCGCTGCAAACCAATCCTGCGGCCGCACGCATTCAAAAATGCATTTGGCCGTGAGCATCTTGAATGGCATCCTGTGAAGGGAGCGGTTCAAGACGCGCAGGTCCAGGATCAGTCGTAACCCACCGGATTTCTTCGGTACAATAAAGTAGGGGCTGTAGAACCCGGACTTCATTTCGGCTGGAGGGACAGTCTCGATTGCATCCTTCGCCAGTAGGGTGGCGACCTCCGCTCTCATGACAGGGGCATTGCCACTGACCATAGTGAAGCAGACTCCCCTGAAGCGGGGAGGAGACCGCGCGAACTGAATCGCGTAGAACTGATGATCTTTGCGACCCAGCGGGACAGTCTGGGAAACTCTAACCAGGCTCCCAAGAACTGTACCAGCGGGGTTATACGGACCACAGACGTACCCTCGGTGGTGCAGTGAGGTGGAATGACCGGCCCAGGCGTGGGTGGCATAGCGGCCCGGTGCGGGGGCCACGTCCTGCCAGAGGAGGCCAGGGGAGGACCAGCGTCCCACGGGGGCGTGCTCTGGCAGGGGTCAAAGGGGGGCGGGAGTAGCGAGGCTCGAGAGCGGTGCCCACTGTCATTCGAGAACTCTGTGTGCTCAGAGATGGGTGTGTCAGTGCTTTCTTTAAACGAAATAGGGTGCTGCCCGTCGTTGGATGGGCAGCGGGATTCGGAAAACCAAGGATTCTCCCCCGGCCCTCCACCGGGGGAAGGAGTGGCCCTGCTACCGTCTCCTGGAAAGAACTGGATGCCATCTCTGAGCAGCCCATCTCAGGAGCGCCGCTTTGCCTGGCGTTTAGCAGGGCTGTGGTGCCTTCCTCCACGACGCGGCCCGGGTGAAGGCTGCTGCTGGGGCCGTGCGGGAGGGGCGGTAGCCGCGGAAGGGCAGACTGAGGCACCTGTGCCGACGACTGGGTGGAGGCAGCAGCGGGCCGTCGGGGCAGGACATGTTTTAAAGCCTCAGTCTGCTTCTGAGCAGTCAAGAACTGATGGGCAAAGTCCTCGACTGCACCGCCGAAGAGGCCAGCCTGGGATATGGGGGTGTCGAGGAAACGGGTTCGCTCGGCCTCCCGCATATCGGCCAGGTTGAGCCACAGGTGTTGCCCCTGGACCACACACGTGGACATCACCTTCGTCGCTCGGAGAGCAAGGTCGTTGGCGGCACGCAGCTCATCAAAGAGCCCTGGGTCAGTCCTCCCCTCGTGCATGTCCCTGAGCATCTGGGCCTGGTAGACCTGCAGAGTGGCCATGGCATACAGTGAGGAGGCTGCCAGCCCTGCAGCTCTGTAGGCCTTCACCACAAGGGTGGAGGATAACCTACAGGCCTTGGAGGGGTGCTTAGGGTCACCGCGGGAAGAAGCACTCTGCGGACATAGTTGCATGGCAACAGAGCGTTCAACCTGGGGAACCCCAGTGTACCCTTTGGCAGCCGCCCGATCGAGACGAGGCAAGGCGGAGGAGGCCGCCGAGCGATCATGGGAAGACAGGGCCTTCCAGGATGAGGAAGAAAGGCATTGGGGTTGGACGCTGACGGGGATCAGCGGGCGCACCCAAAAACCAATCATCCAGCCGCGAGCGCACTGGACCGGGTGGCAGAGACCACTTGAGGCCAATGGCCGCGGCTGCCCGGGAAAGCATGGCCGTCAGCTCGGGATCAGACTCGGACAATGCTGGCACATCCGAAGGCGGCAGTACAGCCGAATCCTCACTTCCCGAGGACTCACGCCCACCTTGTGATGCAGCGATCGACATCTCATCATCATCTGGAGCGCCGACAGAGACCCGCGGCACGCCGGCAGACTGTACCGCGGGCTCAATCGGGTTGCACTGTGCTAGAGGGGGGTGTGGAGCGTGGAATAGTCGGTGCTTTGTTCCACACCGTAACCCTCAGTTCACCCTGGCCTCCAGCCGAAGTACCAGCTCTTGCGGAGCTCGTAGATCGGGGTGCAGATGAGGGGACTCTCCATCGAACGAGGTCATTGAATCTCGAACGAAACAGCGCAATGGTAATGTTCCCGCAATGGGAGCATGACTCATCAACAAACACTGCCTTAGCGTGGTCAACGCCCAGACACGCAAGACAGCGATTGTGCCCATCAGAATCAGATATGACGCGACCGCAACCAGAAGTGCATGGGCGAGGCATCTTTAAATAGACGTGCCGCGTTCAATGCTCTTTTGTGAAAGGAGATTCTCCACAAGTGTTGAAGCGACCAGGGAGATGAACACACAAACACTGGCAAATCACTGCACAGATAAGCAGGGAATGTGCACTCGCTGGAACTCGCTGTCACACCAACACCTGGAGAGAGGCTCGCCTCGAAGGGAAGTAGAGATGAACTCAGAATTGGCTGTGGAGTGAAGTGAATGAACATGGCTCCGAAGCGAAAACATATCTGCATGTTGCCAGCGTACTTCCTTATATACCCACAGGGTGGGGCGGAGTTACGCTATGCAAATTCCGCAGACCCATTTTTTTATGCAGACCCAGGCTCGTTTTATATACTCGAAGATGATAAGCTTTCTAAGTGAAACCCCATTCGTCGTCACTGACGTAACTCGTAGTGACCACGAAAGGGAACCGTAAATTTTCCACTGCAATTGTGTGGAAGCTTTGTCTCATAAATGAAGGAAATTTAAATCAGTGGCGGGCAAAGAGTTAAGTACACATCTTTTTCAAGGGGAGTTACACACAGATGATTAATACTTAGTGAGTTGAACAAACCCCTAACACTAACACCCTAACCAAAACTAATAATCAGTCTACCTATTCCTGACTACTTACTGTATTACAAAAGTTTACAGAGCAGAGGTGAATGCAGTGACAGTTCTTTCATATCAAATGATCCATAACTTAAAGTACAGTATAATCATTAATAATGCAATGCTCTCAGGTTGGTTTTGTGACTAAATCTGCCTATGTAATTTGGTATTCTGCCACAAACAGTTAGCAAGTGCTCCATGAATATCCCAAATGTAGAGAGCCTCATCTGACTTTTCAGTACTGTATAACTTGCATTAAATCTCTATTTCCACAAAAACGTTTAAAGAAAGTCGGATCTCTTAATAACACCCTCGCAACCCAGGAGAACCTTTAAGCCATCCCCCCAAAGTACAGGTTTTCTCTTTTAAACAGCTCTATATATTTATCCCTAGCTTTGGTTTAGGTACCCTAAATGCAGAGGGCATTAAAATGGCTTTTCTTATCAAATGAAACATCTTGATTGCATTGGAGAAGCTCAGTTTGTAGGTTAGTTGCTTGAAACAGCTGTGCCACGTGACTGTACCTCATTAAAGTACATGGCCATTAAAAACGTGTTCAGCTTTAGTTAGCTTGTGCTGTTCAATGAGATCTTTGCTACTCTGACATGACTTGATCTAAGCATCGCTTTCTCTTTATCTCCTCATAATAGAATTATTCAAAACAGGCTGTCAGAGGCAATCAAATTCCCTGCCAGAAGTGTGACCAGTCAAAACATCACTTTTTTTTTCTCTACATGTGGTTAATCTGACAGCACCTTCTTGTGTAACCCAATTAAAAAGCCCCCTTCGTGTGTGTGTGTGTGTGTGTGTGTGTGTGTGTGTGTGTGTGTGTGTGTGTGTGTGTGTGTGTGTGTGTGTGTGTGGAAACAACAGATTAAAGCAACGGATATAATACTCCTCTATGTAAGAGTCAGATCCATTGCTTCAGCTAAAGACGGTGGCATCAAAAAAAAATGCAGCAAGAAACTAAATTTAGGTTATGAGACTCTTCAGCTCAATGAGATACAAATTACAAGTTCTGTCATACATAGTTTCAAGTATGAAAAATAAAATAATTTTGGTGTTTGCTTGCTTTTCTGAATAAAGCAATAAGCCATGGGAGGCGTTCTGTAACGATTTTACTATGATTAAGGACTGTTAGACGAAGAAAATGCAATATGATAGGACAGCGATGATAAGGATACTATTCATAATAAACTGGGTAAATAAATTGCATTAGCCTAAATATACGCTGTTTATGGTTGCCAAGCAACATAATAATCAAAAATCATTTGGCCAATAGATTGCTGCTTTGAATGTGACAACCCATCAGAATTAAGAGAAACTCTGATTTTAAATTGAAAAAATTCACAATATTACTTCTTCACTGTGTTTTTATCAACGCTATCTCATGACCAATTCGTCCGAATTCGTACAAGTGAGTAAAAGGTGGCTCATTCGTACGATTTGTCTAAACCCAAGTGATGGGTAGGTTTATGGGCGGGGTCAGGGCCACCTCGTTAAATACGTACGATTTACCGTGAGATCGGGTTGGTTTTTACTAAAAAAAATGCAGCCTTGGTGAGCATAAGAGACTTCTTGTAAAAAAAAAAAAACGTTAGAAAAAAATCGTACTGACCTCTGTCCCGGTCACCAGCTCAGTCACCATCAAGCACTACATTTCCCATCATCCCTCCTTCTGCTCAACTGCACACTTTCAGCTATCAGCCAGTCACACCATCGCATGATTACTAATCATCATCACCAGCTGTCACCGATCATCTCATCACCCCAGCACCAGTTGTACGGATTTGACACACACACACACACACACACACACATTGTCTGGACTCGTCGTTTGGATTGTTACTTATGAAGTGTATTTACCTCCTTGACCTTGTCCTCGTTCCAGTTTCCAGTCTCCAGTTCTTTGTCATCCTCCAGTCTACTCCTACTAGAGAAAAGGAATGTTGTTTAGTGACTGTTCAAAGTGTTCATCATCATCATCATCATCATCATCATCATCATCTTCACTGCTTGTCATTTCACTCAGATTCCTGTTTCCTCATTTATGAAAAAGTATTTTGGGTTTTGAATCCTTACCGGTCAGTCCAGTGTGTGTTTCCTGACAACCTCAAACCTTAAAGGTTGCAAATATTATTAGCTATGTTTGTGTAGTAGCTGTACCTACTATTGTCAAACAACTACCAAGCATTTCAATTTGTGTAATAACTAAGCAGTCATGCTTACAGTACAGTTAAGGAACCAGAGCCATATCTAGAACATAAAGACTCGTAGCTGTGCTATTTTGACTTGGTTCAGTAAAAAAAAAAAAAAAACTCTACTGTACAGTAGCAACCATCCAGATGCCCTTAGCAACACTCTCGCAAACCCCTACAGCACTGTAGCATCTTTGCAATTCCCCTTTTACCATCCCTCTCTAGGCTTCGATGAAGAAATGACCATGAATCATCATGGAAGTCATATTGTGCATTCTAAATTGGTTCCTGAAATTATATGTAAATTATATGAAGGTAATAGGGTTGAAATGGTAGCATACTGCAAAAAATAACCTAACTGGGCAACTTGTCCATATACTGTATTGCATGTCGTCTTTGCTCTAATAATGTTTCTGATTGCAGTCTTTCAGAGGCTTTTCAGCCTGGGACATTATCTGACTTGAATATGTCATGTAGCAGGTAATGACTCAATCAATCTTACTCTTCAGCTTAAGTGCACTACCCATCATGGATCCACCCAGCATGAGCCTGGTTCTAAGAGAGATGACACCCACCCAATGACTAGATTAAAAAAACAACCCACATCTAGCTCACAAAACCCTGTTGAGACTTTTTGGACCCATATTAGACACGGAGAGCTTCCGTTCTCACATTACTTTTGAAGTCAGCCATGCATTTCAAGTACTCATCATAAGGTCATCAATGATTACAATGAGAATGACGGCGATTTTTCGTTAATTACTTACAGGATACCTCCCTGTTTATGCATATCTTGGCAAAGGAGCTATTCTACCATGAGACGGACTGTGTTTATTAAAGGAGGAGAAGATGATTAAATGACCCCCTCATTTTGGTTATTGTAACAAGTTCTTGAAGTCAACATGACAGGGTTTCACAACTCAATTTAATTCAGGGTTACCACATAAAGACTGGGATGATGGGATGTTTAACAAGACAAAAATAAATGAAAGTGTTAGGATGTGATTTTATCTCTCAGGAAATTATTGGATGTTGAAAAGCACTTTCTACTGTAAATGACAGGGTGCGAGTGAAGTGACCATTTATGCACAATAAGTCCACGGTTGTGTGTATAGAAAGTAAAAGTGATCAATTTTGATTTCATGTTGGTTTGTTTGATTATAAATTGAAATTGTCTTTATTTACTCACCATCATGTAACTCCATATGACTTTCCTTACACAAGATTATAATGAAATTGATGAATTCTATTAAATGAAAGACGTTCGTCATATGTGAAAAGTGGCCATGCAGGCTTCGAATGACATTGGGGAGAGTAAATTATGACAGAATTTAAACTATTACTTTGAGTGTCAGCTTTTCCACGCTTTTGTTAAAGTTCCATGATGCTGACTCCTTCACAGAGTAGGTGAAAAACCACTGGATTCTACCTCCGTCAATGTCCCTTTGAAAAAATGAAAAACAAACACAATTCAAAAACAGCAGCTTCAGGGTGTATATGGGTCTAAAGAGACATTTTGCTAAATAGGCAAAATCTTTTATTTTTGCCAAGTACATTGCAGACACACAAACATACACACACATGTTGCGTTTTCATGTTTCATAGGAGCATTCCGTAGACGTAATTATTTGTATACTCTACAAATTGTATATTATATCCCCTAAACATACCCATCACACACACACACACTGCATTATAAATTATAATTTATAAATGCATTCTTGATTATAAATGATATATCATTTATAATTATATATATAATCTATAGATTATATATAATCTATAATATAATTGACATATAATATAATATAAATATTTATATAAATTATAAATGCCTGTCACTCCTGATTTACTGTCACTGATCAATTAAATGCATTCTTGATGAATACATGTATTAATTATTATTATTATTTTTTTAAATCTTTAAAATCCTCCTGACCACAATTATACTTGACTTGCATTGTAAAAAAAGATTAACTGTAGAACAATGTGAATGCAATTTAGCACATTTTCTAATAAGAGACTTTTTCATCGAACGGATGTGTTTTTGGGTTTCATTTAAAAATAGCACAGCGATCTCGTGGCACATTTAGCACTTGCTTAAGCTGGATTGCGGGTGGTTCGTGAATAAGACGCAGGGGTTTCTCTGAAATACAATGTGCTAAAGTAGCACTACTGTTTGGTGAATTCAAGGGGCGATAATCACAGGAGAGGCTCAAAGCCAACATGGCAGTGCTTGCCAAAGTCTACCTACGATTTCACCTTCTTGTGTGAGAGAACAGTTGGGCTCACCAGATGGTAAAGCTGCCTATTTCTTCCAACAGAACGCCAGGGTCACTTAGCATGAAATAACTATACGTGACCCCCATCGCTCCTGTGGCCTTTTAAGTAATACTTACAGAATACGCTTCAGTTTGCATGACTGACCGAAATATCCCAGAAGACTCTTTCCCCCCGCCATATCATAACCTCTTATTCAGTCTCTCTGCTGAGCTAAGCTAATCTATGGCACTTCATCGCTTTAGTCACTGTGTTCATCTCATTGTCATTTCAGAAAATGCCTGAGGAAGAAATGCTTTCATATTACAGACAGCCCACTTGGGTCTGAAAGAAGCATTCTCCTTTATAGCCAATTTTTGTGTAAAATTTGCTTGGACCAACATGAAAACATCACACTGTGCATGATCTCCTGAACACTGTATAGCCTATGTGTTGAGAGCCTTGCAAAATAGTTATAGTTGATTAGATGGCACAATGGATTTTGTGATTGTGGAACAAAAAAGCAATAAAACAATCAGTTGCACTTTAAAAAAAAAAATTATTCGAAGACAATAACAAAAATGTTTTAATATCTGTATCTTTTAAAAAATGTGTACACTATCTTTGCCACACATTTTATTGATTAAAAAGAGTCTACACAAGTAATTAACTATAGATATGAAATATGTTTATAATATTAAATCAAAACTACCCTTTATCGGGCGAGGAACCATATTTGGTAACTTAATCGCGCATTCAAACTGAGTCTGCCCTGCCTGTTTGCGTTGTCATATGAGCGCATAGATTTCTCCTAGCCAATCAGCGAAGATTAGGCTACGTCACTGATAGTCACATGATGGCATCTGACCAATCAGAAGTTGCGCGGAGCATTTCAAACTTCAGTGTCGTTCCGGATATTGGAAAGTGAGGTTATGCGCTACTACCTACTCCCACATCAGCGCTAATAACTTCAAAACAAAAAATTGTGAGTTGATGAAACTCACACATTCTATGGTTGAATAGTTGTGCAACATGTTGAGATAGGTGTTGTTTGCATAGATTTCTTGAAAGTATTGACATTTGTGGCATGAAAAATGGTGAGACCATATTTGATCATACGCCCTGTTCACGTAAGATTAGCGAATGTCCATATTTAGACATACGCCCTATGCGTATAGAAAAGCCGTACTAGGGTATTTTTCCTACAAATAATGCATTATAACCACAGTCTATGATTATAACGTAGGACACTAGTATTTACTAGTGCATTGGATGTTATCACAGGTTTGAATAACATTATAAAGTGATCCAGTGGGAAACGTAACACATTTATAGACATTTTATATTGCTATAGATATTGAAATATGTGTGGTTTTGGTCAGTTTTATGACCTTTATAACAGTTTTTAATACTTATAATGATATTTTGCACTTCTTATTATATATTTACCCTTTATGTGTAAGTTTTATGCCCTTGAAACAGTTTTTATCATAGTTAAATGCCATGTATTGGTGTTTTATTTTTACTGTGAGACTTATTACTGCTAAAATAAGTGGTACCACCAGTACTTGACCATACCAAAGATCAGTAGTACAGATCTTTTATAAATGTATACATTTATTTATAACATTTATAAATGCACAAATGTGCATTTATAAAATATGAATCATATTAGATGTTCTTAGGAGCACAAACCATAAATGAATACCCTATTCATTAATTTAATGAATGTTCCTAATAATAATTTAATTTAAAATGTTCCTAATAATAATTTAAAATGTTACTAAATAAATATTTTTATGTTTGTAACAAGTTTATGTGTTTTTATTATATTTTTATATACACTTTTTAAGGGAAAAACATTACCCTAGACTGGCGAGGAACCATATATGGTAACTTCATTGCCCTTGATTTCCAACCTAAAAAAATATATTTTTTTAAAAACTCACAAATGTTTAGAAGTCTTATAATATCCTCCAATAACACTCTATGGTTGAAATTTAGAATTTCCAAGTATTTCAATGAGTGCCCTATAAAGGGTTAAATGTATTGCAATTAACGTGTTCCTGATCTCACTGTGTAACATGGACACTTTAATCTAAAACACAACCACCTTCTCAATACCTGAAAGTATTCTCATTCTATGTATGAATTTTCATGTATTCATCGCTTTTTAATGCCAATGTGTGAACAGCATGTAATTAAATCTCCCCTAACTTTCTAGGTTCTCTATGGAAGCATGAAGACTGATTTGTATGTGAAGGACTCGGGACGTTTTTGCTGGGAAAATCAAAAAGATACAATGAAAACAATGTTCAGGATAATGCAGATTCATGAACATAAACTGGATTCATTAAACTACAGTCTCACATAGTCAGAAAAATTAATTATTTATAGAATGCATATGCACGTATAAAAAAACAAACAAACAACAACAAAAAAAAAAACTTAACCAAGATTAACACATGCTTCATTGGCATTTCATGTTAGATTTTGCCTTAAAAATGTTAATAAATGGAACCTTACAGTAAAGTGATATAGTATATTACTGGATATGGCTCGGCTCTATCCTTAAATGTAAATGTATGGGATGTTGTCTACCACTTTATTGCCTGCCAGTCAAACATTGCTTAGAAAATCAAAAGCACACTTCAAAATGGCACATAATTTGAGGAATAAACCAGTCATGTGCATAGGCAATGGTAAAAGTTCTGCTTACCTTAGCAAACACTTTGGGTACAGAATTGTGAGATAATGTATATTTGGGAAGGGTCTATCGATTCTATCAAAGCTGATCGTGTTTGAAATGTGTTATGGACCTGTCATATTGATGTATTGTTTACAGGGAAATGGCAGCTGTATACAGTACTATATGTTAATTGAATTCATACGCCACAAGCCACACATTCATCAAAATGACAGAATGGATGTGAAGAGGTTCAACGTCCTGATGCCCATGAGCTCGTGAGCAAACGATGAAGCGTTTTCTCATTCCGGATGATTGGTGCAGTTAGATTCAGGCTTTGAGTAAGTGTCGTAGTTAGATTGACGTGAAGGTGAAGATTATTGACTTATATCATCATATTTAAACAGCCTAAACTCTCTGAAATAATTTTCTATTTGTCTTTCCGGACAGAGTTACTTTTCCCAACGCCGCATTACAAGATCTGACCCCAATCTATTTTATCTGACTTATTCTAATTTCTGGAGTTAGTAAAGTAAAGCTATATTTAATTGATGTGGTCTGATGGACGGAAAATTAATATATGATAATATAATGAGATCAGTGAAAATCAGGAATATGGCAGAGGGTTTTAATGGATATCACAGGCTGTTAGGAGTTTTAAAACTCGCTGAGGGAATATTGAGTCACATTTTCTTTATCTTTTAGGAAATACACTTTTTAAGCTGATCACTCATCACAATGATGTAATATTACAAACAGCTTGGATGGATGGATGGATGGATGGATGGATGGATGGATGGATGGATGGATGGATGGATGGATGGATGGATGGATGGATGGATGGATGGATGGATGGATGGATGGACGGACGGACGGACGGACGGACGGACGGACGGACGGACGGAGGGAGGGTTTACAAACCTTTGCCTCAGCAATGTAAGTTTTATTCATTACTAACTTGTTATGATTTGTACAAGATGAATGGCAAAATCAAAGGCTATTGCACTAATGTATGTCTTCTCATGACACATCTCATTGGTTGAACTCTGTACACTTCCTGCAAAAAGAAGACATGAAAACTGAACACAAACATGCAGTTTCATAATCATAATTTAAACCAATGTCGTACATGGTGAAAACAGGCAAAACACCCCCAAACAAAAACAAGGATAAACTGAACACCTTTTTTTGCAAACTCTGAATTGCAACAACGCTTTAACATTCTTCTGTGATTAAAACAGAAAACGTATGAGGATGTGAGCAGTTACCAAAGTTGATGTTTTCATGTTAGTAGCAAACCTTCCTACAACAGCTTCATTTTATGTTTCCATGCTCTCACCCAAAGACTGCAATATTGGCATGACTATAAAAAGCACCCAAGTGCTTTGATATATCTCAGAAAATCTTCTGGCAATGTTCAGAGCGGACACATTATTGCATTCAGTCTCTCTGACTTCCCCACTGGCTCTCTCTGTAACTTTGCATCCTCTTATCTAAGGCAGTATAATGATGGTGTGCCTTTTGAGGTGTAGCAGACCAATTACAGGTCTTGAGGTCGCTTGGCATCTTAAAAAAGGTGTGCGTGTTTAATTTTAACTTAAAATTAGTAACCTTGAGGGTGTTTATTTTCAAAACGGTGCCCGTTAAGTCACATCACAGCAAGTCAAGGAGCTGTCAAGCAGTAATTAGAGAGTTAATGACCCTGTCAGAAGTGATCAGAATATTCTTTTAGATTTCTTCATTTGGAAATGAAGAAGAGGCACTTCTGAGATAATGACATGACTGCAACCTGAACCTGCTTCAGCAACCTTTTCAGACCTCAAAAAGTCAAAAGTATTTTGACATTTAATGTATTAATGTTTTATTTATATAAAAAAATAAAATAAAATAAAGTAATAATAATACTTGGTTTAGATCTACAAAAATGTAAAATAATTGGTAAATTCCTCAAAAACACTAACAATAATAATTTGAAAAGTATTTTGTAATTTGAGATAGAAAAAAAATGGCTGGATGGATAGATGGATAGATAGATAGATAGATAGATAGATAGATAGATAGATAGATAGATAGATAGATAGATAGATAGATAGATAGATAGATAGATAGATAGAGAGAGAGAGAGAGAGAGAGAGAGAGAGAGAGAGAGAGAGCACTATATCAGACATTTGGACCCCAGCGAAAATAATCTGTTTCATTCTTTCAACAAATAGCGATCAAGAGATTAAAGAATAAAGGGAAAAAGATGAAGGGTGAATTACTACTGGGGTCTCCAACAGTCTGACATCTTTTATCAGTAAAATGTATGGTGCGACTGTTTCCAGAGCAGTCTTGTCAGTGTGAGCATCTGCCACGCTGCGCTGAAGACGATTCCAGCGGCGTACAGCAGGGAATCTGAATGCAGTGCACTTTCCCCGGGGCTGCGAGGACTTGTGTGCAGCCTGATTATGTGTGAGATGAGCCCTGTTATGGCACACACTGAAAATATTGATCACTGGCGAGCACAGCAGCAGTAACGCAGAAGCAAGCCAGCCACTTGACACGACAGGAATAAAAGTGCGCGGCAACAAAAATAAACACATACAGTACACGACTTGTAGACGCACAAGGAATGCCGATTTAGCTTTTCGTGGGAAGTGCATCTAACTACAAATGGATGATGTTGTATGTAGAGATGCTCATTACAAGGAGTCTTGGATTTAATAATTTGTGCCGCAACGTGACATTGTCAGGGAAAATACCATTACATAATTGCATTGAGAGGCCTCAAGAGGAGAAAAAAAAGTTTCACTTCATCCAGCAGGATTTTATTAGAGTCATAGAATCCTATTGGGTACTGTATTGTTGTTGTTGTTATTATTATTATTAAATCACAAGGAGATATTTTAATTAAAAAAAATAAAAAATTATTAAGTCGAACAAATTTTGGCAATACTTTTTTGCTAGTTTTTCAACATTTCCACCCTGATTTGGATTTTGGATTAAAAAAAAAAAATGTAAAAAAAATTAAAAAGGAATACACAGCTTCCTCTATAGCCACAGCCCCGTTCAAACCTTGACTGATGACCTCTCCACAACACTTTGTTTAAAGATGACATATTATGCCCCTTTTCACAAGATGTAATATAAATCTATGGTGTCCCCAGAATGTGTCTGTGAAATTTCAGCTCAAAATAGCCCCCAGATCATTATTATAAATTATCAAAGTTACCCCTTTTTGGGTGTGAGCAAAAACGCACCGTTTTTGTGTGTGTCCCTTTAAATGCAAGTGAGATCCTTTACACGAGCTTCGGATACTCCAGCAATAACAAAACACGCAAATTTCAGTCAGATTTCAGAAATACTGTAACCAGTGCAGCCTTACGGAGAGACTCAGGAAGACATTGCAACTTTTAGACTGCACCTGGATGTTTCTGAATGGTTAGTGGATACGTTTATGTAGTTGTTGTGGAGTTACATTGATTCATCTCATCGACTTACATGTACCTGTGCTGTTGTCGCTTGTGAAAACCAAATGGTGGCGCATGGGTGGAAATGTGTAGATTAAGGGACGTAATATTATAATAAGATCCCCTTCCTACGTCAGAATGGGAGCAAAATCTGATCGGCTTTTTTTTCGACAAGCTTGCAGAGAAAGGCTTACCAAAACAAAGTTACTGGGTTGTCACTTTTCACGTTTTCTGGACCCAATTATATCACTTAAACATGGAAAAAGTCAGATTTTCATGACATGTCCCCTTTAATGAAGACCTTCAAGGAAATGCAACTGAAAACTACATATGATCTGTGTATTGGCAATTTGCAAGAGTCAGAGCCTCAGACAGCATGCCAGCCAACCGCTTATGGACCAACTGATAAGTTTCACAAACTAAAATAGCAAGAGCTGGCTGAAAACTCCAGTTAAACATTTCTGGGAGTCAGTTCATAACATTGAGTCTTCAAGATATTCAAGAGTCCAACAGTTCCCTAAACAACATGTCAAAAACCAGCTGTGATTGGTCACTTTACATGCCAGTCTCTTTCTGCTTAAGTGGACAGCTCTTGGCCATAATAACCTACAAATTGGACCAGATCTTGTGCCGATCTAGTGACAAGTCTGGCTTTGTGAGCCTGGGTGTCTAGTGACCCCTCTTAACAGCTTGCCCCATACTGCTACAATTCCTCAGCTGTGATTACGGCCCCAATCCTCTCGCAGATTGTGTCAGAGAGCATCCCTGCACAGCAGAACTACAAGGAGTGCCCTGCTGCTTAAACCTGCCTATCCTTATGCAATGGCAATTATGCCATTTATTCTAGGAAATGTGACACATGCTCAAGAAATGCAGCTAGTATAATGAGCAGCAGCAATCCTAATGCACAGCCTGTCTTGAGAATGTTTTCTTCAGCACTTCCACATGCAGTCAGCAAGTATATGATTAAAAGAAAATAATGAACAGTGCTGTTTCAATGCAGCAGATGCTTTAAAGTGATTTCAAATACATTTTATCAGTATGTGCAATCTTTGGGAATCATGCACTTGGCATTGCAAGAAACAAACTTGAAGGGCTAATGCATTTACTTATCTATGTTTACATTTATCTGTCAGTTCAAAACTGGGCGCTAAAAGTCTTAGGTGGTCCTGTCTGCGATGTGCAAAATAAAAAAGGATAGAACAGAAACACATGTGCGATTAAGAATAGATCAATGGCTTAGTTAATTGTCTACATAATCTTGTAAATCGGCAACGCTCTAATCAATGCATAACATGCAGCTTCTGGAATGAGTGATGTGAAAAACAAGAAACTGGTTGAGTTTTTCAGTGGCAGCCAAGAGAGATGGGAAAAGTCAGGGAAGACGGAAAAGAAAAAAGGAAGAGATTAAAAAAAACCCGTAGTGAGATAATCAAAGGAGCTGTTTAACAATCATGATGTATTCTCGGTGGCGGGGTAAAGCCCTTTGTGTCTCATTAAATGAGGTTTTTGGGGTATACTCTTTGCATACAAGAGTACACTGACGCATGAGTGATGTAAAAACATCCCACTATGCATGTATGGGAAGGTATATGTATATTTTGTAGGATATATGCAACTGCTATGAAGTATGTGTATGCATGTATGTATGTATGTACATACATGTATGTATGTATGTATGTATGTATGTATGTATGTATGTATGTATGTATGTAACGGAGGCCAGCTAATGAGAGCTCTGCAGGTAAATCTCACTCCCCAGATCTCCCTAGAGACTGTGGTCTTTAGTGTCCTTGTTAGTGTGCCCGCCTCCCATGCCCGCGACCCGGGTTATATGTATATATATATAATCCTAAAAATCTACTTCCAACCATCAAAAAGCAACCATCCAAGACCACCCTAACAACTCCCTAGTAACAGTGCAGGATAACCTCACAATTGCATAGTAACATTCCAGCGACCAGCTAGAAAACCCTTACTCTCAAACACTAACAAATACCAAGCAACACCCTAGCAAACACCCAGCAAACCAAAGAAACTGCCTAGGAAGTCAGTAGGTCAGAATACCCTAACAACTCCCTAGCAATGTCCTAAAAAACAGTCAGAACACCCAAACTTTCAAACACTAAAAAAGCTCTAACAACTGGAAAACAACATTCAAGCATCCACCAAGGATACCCTAGCAACACCCTAGCAACCAGCCAGGATTCCCTTGCAATGTCCTTGTGACTAACCAGAACACCCAAATCTTTCAAACACCAAGAACTCTATAGCAAATTGCAAGCAACTAAGTATTCAAAGTACTCAAGATTTGCATAACCTTGAAAAATCTAATTGCCTCTTCAAACCACACAAGTATTCAAACAGCAGTATAGGAAGATACGTATAAATACCTGAGGACAACTTTTGATGAATGAAGGACATTGCCCAGATTGGCCATTATTTTCTGTGAACCTACTCATAGATACATTGTAGGTTAGTGCATTCCTTCATTCCCATAATTTTCATTGAAATTTTTATAAAGGCACGCAAGGTGAGATTCTAACTGATCAGAGAGCTTTTCGTCAATTAGCATAGAAGGCTTTCCAGGCCTTTGTCTTGATTAACATATACTGTACATGTTTTGTTTTTGTTTTGTTTTTCATGTGTGTATCGTGCAGCTGAGTGTGCAAAAATAAAAGTTTGGTGGTTACATTCTTTAATGAATGTTGACGTGCATCAGCTCTCAGAGATCTAATTCACAGCAGAAGCTTGGAGTATCCCACAATGCAGCTGTGCCTCTTACTGCTGTGGCAGCTAATTCAGGTGTTCTTTATCTTCCCTGTCTTCCCAGGAGCTGCCAGGTAATACTGATTGGCACTGTGAGGTAGTTTGACTTTGCTTTGTCGACACTGAACGGTTGAACCTCCTACGCAGCACGTCTAATGAAGAGTCCACATGTGCCACGTACCATCAATCAACAGTAGTTAGCTAGTTAAGATCATGATTAATTTAATAGCAAGCTTTGTGGAATAGCTACCGCAGGCTTCACCCCCATAGCAACCACAGAGTTAACTAGCAGGCTGAAGCTGTCCTGGTTACTTTAATTGTCACAGCTCTGTTGGGTGCAACCACTTTCTCTGCAAGGAAACTGATGCCACTGCATTAGTAAAAATGCCACATTGGTTTTGTGTCTAGATGCTTTGATGAAGAGACCTTGTAAATATGTTGGATACTGCTTTCCTCAAAGCCAAATACTTACAAACCAATACAAACCCGGCAGTGAAGCAAAGCACACTGTATAAACCGTGGTGTCACCTTCAAGTTGACAGCTGGAGACTGATAACTAAGCACTTCATTTCTTAATGGTGGGATAGAGCTGATTTTAATACCCATTTTTCTCTCTCTTTTTTGTTTTAAATTTGCTAGCAGGCACAGTTGTACATAATGATTATTGTTTGCACATGGTACAATTGAATTGGGTGGGTGGACAGTTAGATGGACAGACAAACAAACAAATGGATAGACTGGCAGGTGGATGGATGGATTTTAACATTATTTAAAACTTACAATAGGGATGGATGGATGGATGGATGGATGGATGGATGGATGGATGGATGGATGGATGGATGGATGGATGGATGGATGGATGGATGGATGGATGGATGGATGGATGGATGGATGGATGGATGGATGGATTCTAACTTTATTTAAAAATGACTAGAGATGGGTGGATGGATAGATGGATGGATGGATAGATAGACAGATTTTAACTTTCTTTCTAAATGACAATATGGATGGATGGACAGACAAATAAATGGATAGGTAGTTAGGTGATGGATGGATGGATGGACAAGGAAATCTTTCTGGTTAGACTTGTAAAGAAGCATTGTGCAACCAGAGTAGGAAACATAACATGCTGGTTTCAGCAGAGTCTACATTCATAATAAATCACAGGTAAATAGCTGTGCGGTGTGCTAGACTCACTACAAGCCTGTTACATTTCAAGACTTAGTTCTGGAGCCCTACAGTCTGCGAGTACCTGGAAGTACCTCACAGCAATCAATCAGTTCGCTCCTCACGGTGGCTGACACGTCTTTCCCACTTGACTGAAAATATAAAGTTTGTTAAAAAAACGCTGTGTCACCACATTAACAAATGTTTGAACTTCCTCTGGCTTTTGTGTACAGGCTGCTGTAAAATAGATGGTGTTGAACGAAACAAAAAATGAAATTTACATTAAGTAATAAATCAAAGTTCCTGGTTAATGCAAGGCAGGCAGAAGCAGGTGCGAACAATCTGTAGAGATCTCAAGTCAGAGAGTTATATGAGTAATGACGTGCACACAGGAGTGATAACTACATCGCATAAACGTTACTGAGAGTAAAGAATACCTGGATACACGAGAGAACACGAGAGTCCTAGATCCAATCAATCAAAGACTCAATACAACCTGCAAATGTCTTTTTATACATTTCGCTGTATGCACATGGAGAGCACATGTATTAAAACTTTGTCCATGCTCTGTGATCACAGCACGCTTTTAGGGGAAAAAATGTAAATAGTTTATTTATCAGGTTCCATTTACTCTCATACAATGCATTTACATACCTCTGTTCCCCATAAAGTGATTCAAATTAACAATAACAGGGAAATAATCTTCTGAATAACAATAAGAACAGCTAAATTATATATATATATATTTTTTTTTGCATTTTCTGAAGAAAATGTGAGTGGTGCTTGCGCATTTAAAAGTGGTTTAGCACATTGCTAGGGTGTTTTGGGTGGTTGTGTCAGTGCTGTCTTGTTTGTTAGCACATTACTAGTTTACATTGTATTCCAAGGGGTTACTGCAGTGATGGATGCTATCGTTGCAAGGGTGTCCTGAGTGGTGCTAGATTGTTCATAGTGTACTGAGGTTGTTTTTCAGTAAATGCATATAATATCAAAAGCTCTATTTCAAACACTACCCGCCCATAAGCATGGTCAATAGGTAGCAACCTTACAAGCACCCCTGATAAACACTAGTAGTACACAACTGTGGCTGGATAACATGGCATTGACTGCACAGCTGCCTAGCCATATTTAGCAATGGTTTAGAAGCACATCTCTAGCACAACTAATAAAATGATGGCTTAAAATCAGATATGCACAATAGACCATGACGAAAGCACTAAACCTGACTAATGCAACCCTCCTTAAGCTTCCATCATTTAGAGACTCAAATTAACTATGCCATCTCCAAACCCATCGCTAAAGTCCAGGCAACATCCTCTACACTCCATAAAACCCGCCTTTTCCGTCTTTGATGTATCTTCGATGTGTCGTGTTCATTAGCGCCAATCACTGAGGCTTGTCAAAAAAGCCAGCTAAAGTGATTTCAATAATGACTCACGAGATGGATCAACGTGATGCACGTGGGAGGCTCTAGCAGAAACGCCAAATAATAGTGCCTTAGCTCAACACAGGGTTTATATAATGTGTTCGCTTCACTAACAACTCAGGAGAATTTCAGTGTTAGTTCTGGTCGTTCAAGGATTTGCCTACAACTTCATAACAGACCAATTAGAAGAGGCACGTTTGACACGCATTCGTGGATACTTGATGTATTTTTTTTTTTTTTTTAGAGCATTCTTGAATTAATTCAAAGTTTAATTACGGTGCCTGGGATCCCAGTGGTTACACTACATAAGGATTTTTTTTTATTATTATTATTGTTGGTACTGAGGGATCTGTAGGCGACTGAGACAAATTACATTTCCTCACCCCTTGTTTGAAATGCATACTTTACCCTTAAAGCAATCATGCATTCGGAGTATTTTTTTTTTTACTTGTTACCCAAGACAGCATGTTGCCGACTCAATAGGAAGCCCAAAGGTCCCTATTAGGTGGGCTTGCAGGGTTTGGTGGAACAGTAGATCAGTGCCTGGCAGACATACAGTAGGTAGTGGACTACTTATAATTACATTATACAATGAATTGTGTGCTGAGGGCGATGCCATTGTCTGTTTTGCCCTCGTATGAAGACTACAACTGACATACATATCCATAAACAACATCACCATAATGGACTGAGCAACTCTCCCAGGTCATTATTTTGGTTGGCAAACAGGAGACTTTAATAGAAAAAGTCACATTCTACCCACTAGGGTTCAGTTTATCTTATCATCTCTTCTTTTGTTTGTTTGTATTATCTTTTCTTTTCTTTTTTCTTTCTTTCTTTTTTTTTTTTGGTTAAATCTAAAGCGCTGTTGTATCCATGTATACAAATCAATTTTACAATTAAATATACTATTTGATTTTGTTTTTATGATTTAAAAAATAAATACATTTTAAAGTATTTGTAGTCTCACCAAGGCTGTAGCTGTTTGATAAAAAAAAAAAAATACAGTTAAACACTAAAATATTGTGAAATATTTTAACAATTTAAAATAAATGATTTCTATTTTAATATATTTTCAAATGTTTTTTTTTTTTTTTTTTTTTTCTGATTATTACCAATGTTGAAAACAGTTGTGCTGCTTAATATTTTGTGGAAACCTTGATACATTTAATATAAATGTAATAACATATAAAGACACAAATGTCGTTATTGTCACTTTTGATAGTAAAAGTATATAATATTTCATTAATTATACACAAAATTTTATTCAATATTATTTTGTTTTCCCTATCAGCTGAATGTGGATACAGAACTATAAGAAAGCCATTTGTTACAACATTGGCTGGGCTAATGGTATGAGTTCAAGGTGAGATCTGTTTGGTCAACCAGTGGCAGATGGGGGAGAAAAGCTGTTTGAAAAAAGTCATCATCTTCGCAAGTCAGTTTAGTGCAAAAATGACACACTTCACCTTAAAGCACAGCCCACAAATTGGCAGATTCTGCAGAGCCAAATGACATCCAGCTCCACCTCTCTGTATGTAATGGGTGGAGTTGAATCTGATTAGGTTCAGGGACAGGGCTGTGTTTATGCTGTGGCTGGACATTCAAGCTCCACCCATTACATTAAGAGAGGGGGAGTTGGACGTCAAGCTCTTCTCCACTAACAGCCTTTCCAATTTGAAGAATTACTGCCACTACTCACTTATCATGACTATTGTAACCCATCCCCATGTAGTACATCCATACACATTCCTGTGCACCATTAGAATTATGAATGAGAAACGAAAACAGGCTAATCAAGCGCTTAAAGCATCTTTGCAAATAGAGTACATAATTACTGCAACAACATGCATCACTTATTAATACCTCTGCTCACCGTGTGCATGCATGTCTCTTTAAGAGGCTATATGCTGTGTAACTGCAATGGTTTCTCCAAGGAATGACGTTTATTGCTGCTTGAGGGGAATGAGATGTTTTATGGGACTCAATGAGGTTTATTTATTATTATTATTATATTATTATTCTTATTATTATTATTACAACAATGCAAGCCCATGTGCCTACGTCGCAGGGATATATTTTCCAAGCTACAGTACTGTTTTCATACGTGTGTTTATGTCACATCTGGTGATTAGCTCTTTGTCCGTGATGAATCACATGAACTGAGATGCAGTGAGTGACATAAGCTATTATCTCTGGTGTATAGCCTCATTTGTACAGTGCTTGGAAAATATTATTGACTCAGATAAGGGAGTACGGTTTCAATTTGTATCTGCAAGTATGAGCAAGTCTTAAATGGGGGGATACTGTGAATTTTTCTAATAGTTTATTAGTTTTCCTTCGCATGGAAACCTGAAGAGCTGTTAGCTCCCTACAGGGGATGCTGTTTTTGCTGTTCGTCTTGTAATTCAGAACTGGTTTGTAGAAAGCAAGGTGAAAGCGAACAACTCAGACATTATAATGAAGTAAGGTTGTGTGAGGACATTGCACAGCATGCTGGTTGAATATATTGTTGCTCTTCTTTGTGCTGTCTATACATGCATTTAAAACAGAAATTTGTCTGGTAAATATGACCACATAGGCTCAACAAGCAGTTAGTGTGAAATTGTTGTTGGACTGTTGTTACTTTATATTTTTCTTCAGATGAGTGGTGTAGCAGAAGCAGGATGAAGAAGACTCATTTGAGTACTTAGCACAGTACACTATGTCCTGAATGATACCCTCAGCCCTTGCAGTAAACACTTTGGTGATATAATTCCTCATATATGTGGGCAGTTGTTCAATGTGAGTCCATGTTTGTCAGAGGGCTTCGCTAAATGGTGCAATGAAGCTGCTAAGAGGGCATGTAACATGACAAACAATGCACTCAACAGTCTCACGTGAAGGCAAACCAATTGGGGTGGCAAGTGACATCAAAATTCCTGTATTTCATGACAAACTGATGATTCAATACAGACAAAAGTGACACAATTGACACCATTTTCTTCCATTTCATTTTCCTTTCCATTTCATTTTATGTAAAAAAAAAATAAAAAATGTCACAAAAATACATTTTTGTCCATGAAATGCTTAATATTTGAATAATATGAAAGGATTTTTGTAGATCACAAAATGCATTTTGTCTACAAATACTCATTCTGTGAATAAGAATATATAGGCTATATGTTGATGAAGAAAATGCATATGCCCTCAATAAATACATGCATTTTTTGACCTGTGAAAGGTGTTTTCTTTTATCCATGAACTGAAAAGTTTATTCAAACTTCACAGTTGCATGAAATGTTGTGCTGACTTTCCATTTCCATTTATGAGATGCAATTGGCTTTTGTCTTTCAGAGCACCAACACTGTTAAACTAAACAGTTTAATGCTGTATTTCAGGTGAAAATGCATGCAACTGACAAAATTAGTGAGGTTACACTTGTTACTGCATAAAAGTCCTCTTTGCTTTCCTTCAGTTGCAACAGTCTGCTTTGGAAGCGACACCGAGGAGATCCGTGTACGCCACTAGGATATTTGTTTGCTTGCTTGCATTTCTCCTTGTTTCAATAAGTATTTTCCAAATAGGCTACCCTCACCGATGTTCACAGAATAGATTCATTTTAATGCATCAACACTTGGAGACCCCCTGCTGTTCAGAGCCCCCCACAGAGCCCACCCTGCGGGACCTTTCCATTCCCCTGCTTCAGGTTTCTTTCTACGCAAATCCTCAGGCCATGTCTTTAAATATGCATCACAAATTCCAGATGTAGAAAACTACTTCTAACAGATAAATATAGGGATGCTGATATGTGTCAAATTGATGCAACTATATGCATGGTAAAGCTTTCTCATGCATCACAACTGATGCTCATGGCATGTGTCACTGCACACAGAAGAAAGTTTCACTGTATAGCTCAAACTTAGTATGACACTTTCAAAAGTATGCATGCCTTATTCTGTTTGTATGATGGCCGGTATCTCAAAACATAAACATGAAAGATGGATTAACATGAGGAGCACTTTTGTTCAGGGGCTTGGTACAAAGACACATAGAGGTCTGAAATGGTTGCTCTGGGTTTAATGAGATGGTCTTATCATGGGCGTCCCCTACAGAGAGCTTTGAAAAGGCACAAGATGATTGGATAACATGATTGCACTGATTCCCAAGGCAGCACTGGCAAATAAATCTTTGGCCATTTATCTCATTGCATCATCAAACAGGGCCAGTGCTCCAGCTGTGACACTAATTATCTGTGTTCACTGATGTTGAAAGGTAGGAAAACACTGGCTCTACTTTTAAGTCCCGCACACTGTGGATCGGCTCAAGGGTTGAGAGTCTCGTTTGGGGGCCGTCACAAGTTACGCTGCTTTGATTTCACCCCCTACTCTCTTTCTCTCTGCTTCATGCATGATAAAACAAATCACATATCATCTATATGATCGTGCTGGAGGAGGTGCAGATGCTACTAACACAACTACAATTTCCAATAGGTTGGGAACTGAAAAGGCTGGGAAGGAAGTTTCCAGTATGGAAGACTCCTTCTGGTGTTTTCTCCAACTAAGAAATAAAACTGGTAACTGTGAGATTAAGATAAGAAACACAATCACATTGTTAGATATAAAGTCACAATAATATGATTTTTTTATATTATAATTACTTTTATTTATTTTTTAATTCTTTCATTAAAAACAATTTATATTTTTTCATATCCCACAATTTAAAAATAATATGCATTTACTTATTATAAATAAATAAATAAATAATAAATGTGATGAAAATGTGAATCAAATTAATTATGCGGTGCAGATTAATTAACTAAATTAATTATGTATCATTATTGTGGCATATGGATAGAGAGTTGGATAAACATTAGACATTCCAAAGAACATTTAAATATTGCTTTTTAATTTTATTGTATAGTTTATTGTTTAAAAATAGAAACAAAATCGCACTGTGAGATATAAATTCACAATCAAAAGTTTTAAATAAAAAAAACAAATAAAGAAATAATTAAAACGGCATTAAAAAAGGTTTCCATATCTCACAATTTATAAATAACATAAAATTTGAAATAAATATAGCATTTATTTTATGCATTCATCAGAAAACTCAGGTATAGCAAATTAATTTCTTGTTGTAGATTACGTGCCTTTTGGACTAATAGAATTTACGTTTTTCTTGCTCAAGGTCATTTGAGAACAGCCCTTAGGGCACATTTTAGTTTAACATTGATTTAATGTTATACACCATACTGCGAGTTCAATTAATTTATTCAAATAAGCAGATCTGCAGTGGGTTTAAAAGAAGAGCAATGCATACAACCTTTCAGAAGTACAACATCTATGGGCCATTATGAGATTATGACCAGATTTCGAGCTAATTTAAATCAAATTAATTTATAATGGCAGCTAAATGGCCACTATCATTTCTCTGATAGTTTTGAATGGTCTGATGCTGTAAGATATAACTCAGCAAGAAAATAACAGCACAAAACAGTTCACCATTTATGAGACATGTCAAAGAGTCCATGAAGAGGTGACAACTTAATTTGATAACTATTGATCCCTTAGTGTTGATAATGTTCCACAATATAATTTGTAATCCACCCTGGGGGGACAGCAACTCAATACAAGACACTTAGAACCACTAACCTCTGTGCGTTTGTCGGCTCTCATTTAATAAGACTTGTTAAACATAACCATCTCTATCGTTCTTTTGAAGAAGTCCATCCAAATGTAAAGCAATGAGATGAAACTTTTTTTTTCCTCAAGGCTGTACGACTACTGACCTGAACTGACGAGTATCTGTGATATTTTGGCCACACTAGTTATTTTAACTGATGTCAACTGATGTGGGACAAGCACAACAATTCTGGCATTCTGGAATAAGCAAAACAGCACGTACTTGGAAGGAGGAGTGAAATGTTAAAAGGGTATGTAATAATTAGTGCTACAGTCAAGAGGGATCGGAGACCTTTTCAAGCATGCAGATTCTCAGGTCCGACCTGGAATAAAGTGCAACAGAAAACCACTTTAGGTGAACTTCATTCTGTAATTAGTGTGTAGGCATTTTCTCTGGAGGCTAAATAGATAAATATGATAAAATGCATGGTCAATTTATACAGTACGACTTCCTACATTAGATACCCTAAGTGATAGTTTGACATCTTCTCATTTATAGAATATTCATGAGATCTTTTCATTTTAAGAAAAAGTATTGTATTTTGTATGAAACACACATAAATACATTCGTATTTATTATTTCACCATCTGGCATGTATCACTTGGAATCAAGACTTGAATCAAGCACGAATGCACTATTGGTGTCCACTCTGGTGGCAAATTCTCAGCACGAATTGACACAAAGAATCCAATAAGCATCTTTAATTTGCATCACAGGGTCAGGAACTCAAATTGCCTGTTGGTAGATTGACCACAGCTGTGGGGACCCAAGCACATGGAGACATGCTTGTTAGGTCACAGAGAGATGCATTTAAACATGCATGCCTGTGCGCCAACATCTGCGAGAGTCTCAGAGGACTCAATGGCATCTACACTTTGAGATGCAGCTGTGCAAAAGAGCAATAAAAACAACCTGATATTGATGTGCACTGCCATTCAAAAGTTTGAAACCACAAATATCCAGTGGGTGGCAGTTCTGTGGGTGAAAATGCCTTGTTGATGCGAGAGGTCAGAGAAGAATTGCCAGACTGGTTCAAGCTGATAGAAAGGTAACAGTAACTCAAATGACCAGATGAGTCTAAGTCAGATGAGAACAGCAAACTGAGGCTGCAATTCACATAGGCTCACCAAAACTAGCATTAATTAATTAATGCAAGTTATTATTATTATTATATATATATATATAAAAATAAAAAATAAATTGCAGTCATTACAATACAATGTATTTTTTGCTTTTCTTTTTGCTGCTGTAGAGCAAGAACGGGACTTACTGCCAAAACACACACAACGCTGCTGTGAGCAAGACATGCTGATGCTATACAATATAGCGTACATGAATTACCTGTAGCGGATCTATACAGGTGGAGCTGGGGAAGGTGGAGGGTTTCTGAAAGCTACAGCAAACGCTGACCAAGTATTTGAAGGTTGAGCAGCGAGCTCATTGGCTACTGATACAGCAGGAACCAATCAGCTGTGCCCTATAGACAATGATGTGATTGCATGCAGAATTAATTAATAACCTATTAGCCTGCGCCATCTAGAGTTTCATGACAGAACTGGATTGTTTAATGACTGAACTGTTCCATGCACTGCTGTCTTGAGACAAGAAATCAAAATGGATCTAACCAGGACAGAGCGACATGTGGAAGGCCCAGGTGCACAACAACAAGAAGAGTAAAACAGCAGTTTGGAAATGCGTCATCAGGCCTTGGGTCTATTTGAGAGGCTCTCTTAAGCCGTCATATGAACGGAACAAAAGTCACACCTGTTAGTAACTAAGGTTGTCAATCCCAAACACTGACTGTGTGAACATAGCCACTAAGAATACCTCCAACTAAACACAATCTGACACCCGTGATACACAATAAATCAGATCTGCTCCGTACTAGGCTCCCCAGAGGCTAATGGGGAAAAAAGCAGTGAACTCAAAATGACACCAGATAATTTTCTTCAATATTTGAACTTATCTTGGAGGCAGATTACTAAAATAACAGAGACAGTTATACAAACTGAGCAGTGATTGGCATTTCCAACTGTTTCGCTCCCACCTGCTTCAATTATCACCGAGTTCTCCTGAGAGCGAGTGTCTGCTTAATGACTCGACGGATCTGGGGGAAACAGAACACGAACGTGAGAAGTTGGGTATGTTTGTCTAAGAAAGTACGATGTGATGATTTCAACATCACAAAATACAAAATTAACTTTGAAACTCGCAGATGCAAAGCACAAGGGAAGAACATTTTTAATGAAGTTATTTGGCAATAACATATCTTCATTCCTGAATTCTCATTAAAAGATTTTAATAAGACCAGTGCAAATTGTATTCAATAAAACATAGACAGTAAACACCACCGTTCAGAAGTTTGGGGTCAGTAAGATCTTTTAATGTTTTTGAAAGAATCTCTGCATCTATTTGATCAAGTATACATAAAAAAAAACATAAATATTGTGAAATATTAATACAATTTAAATAGTTTTAGTTTTTATTTGAATATATAGTAAAAATGTATTCCTGTGATCAAACCTGAAGCTTGATTACTCAGTCTTCAGTGTCACACGATCCTTCAGAAATTATTCTAATATTCTGATTTGCTGCTCAAGAAACATTTCCCATTATTATCAATTTTGAAAACAGACCCAAAACTTTTGAACGATAGTGTAGTTGATACATTTTGAGGGGCATTTATAACTGAAACCAGTGACAGTAACTAGATTTAGCAGGACGAGGCGTGATTGATGATGAGATACACCTGCGCGACGCACTGGTCTCATATCTCTCAAGGCACTCGGCCTCGTCCTGCTCTCCACAGATGACAATAGTTTTTAACATTGTGTGGCTTTCCTAGCATCATACAATGGGTAGCTACATTGGTTTTATTAAAGGGATGATGAACTGAGAAATCTAATGTTCCTTGAGCTTTTGACATATAAGAGGTCATCATACTATAAGAATATCCTGTTAGTTTCAGAACTGAAAACTTCCTTGTTAGTCCAATAAAAGCTTTTATTGACACCAGGCACAGCGAACGACAGCTTTTTCAAAGTGGGGATCTATGACGTCAAAGGGTCTCAAACCTCGCCTCCGCAGAAGAAGATCAACGCCTACTTCAACACTGCCTGTTTAGCCCCGCCCACTGATTCCCGCGTTATAATATGCAAAACTATTATCCAATCATAGCAGTGGGCCTTTACTTCCAAGTCTTCAATGCGGCATGCCCATAAAAACCGAGCGTTTCAGGAGCTAGGCTCAAAACCAGGGTAGAAAATAGCCTATTACTTATTCATTTTGATGTTTTGAATGTAAAAACCAAGCGAACGTCATAAGTTGACTTCAGACAACAATATAAAACAAAGCCAGTTCATGACCCCTTTAAAAAGTAATTCAGTCAAAAATAGAGAAAGTGCAGCTTAACCCATTCATCCACAAAAACAAGTTCTGTGCATTTAGAACAAAGTTTCACTCATGCATACTATATACTATACTATATGTCATGTTTGAAAGTTAACTATTTCATGCCAACAATCCATGTAAATGAACTGTTTTAAAAGCAATTAGAGTATTTGCATATAAATACAGTTTGTTTCTTATATTTTATAAGTTACCTGTCTATTGAATTATAATGCCTCCGTCAGCTGGTATACTCTGCTATACTACTACTACTATACTACTTCATGCCATGCAAATAATGAAAAATATACCATATCATCTGACAATTTATTTATACATTTAAAATATATTTCTCTCTTAACTTTAAGTGTAGTGGATGCGTAAGATCCATGCCAGTAAACAAACTGCAGAAACACAAATTGTGGACACTGAACACGACATGAGCTGAAATTGAGGTCAGATTGGAGACCTAAACTCTTATAATACCTATAAAAAGACATTTTTATAGGCTTCATCTCTATGTACCTGTAAATGACAAACACCCAGTAAACCTGAGGAGTTCAGCTATCTCTGCACACATCTAACAAAGCATGACATCCAATGCCAAGCGAATTGTTGAAAACACAAGCTACATCAGGTCATGCTTTAAATATCACCCTCGCAGTGTGTGCCATATTGTTCTGCCCTGCTCAGTGCTATAAATTTCCACACTGCATTAAACTACACAACCTAATGCGCTGTGAACTTCAGGCGAAGAATGAGGTCTTCTTTCGCATAATAACTTCAGCAGGCCTGAAGAAATACCAAGGGCTGCCCCAATCTTGACATGTATTAGCTCGCCTTGGAGAACAATTGGTTCTGAGGTAGAAAAGTGAGCTTTTTACTTCTGAAAACGACTTATCAGCACAAATATGTGGTTCAAAGCCAGGCTTAACTTCACAGACTAGACAAAATGTGCAAAGAGAAAGAGATATATAGGGCTTCTATGCAAAGTAAGCTAGTGGATTGTACTTTATAAGTGCAGTATGAACAAAGGCTGCTGAGTATGCAGTGTTACTGAATGTTACGCCCTGCGGATAATGGCATGAATACGGACTCGGTACCATGACTAACTGTAATGATCACTTATGTCCTTTTCACATGACTTGAATCAGAAACGCACTGCTTTGACCCCTATATGAATATATGAAAAGTGTTGCAGCATCACATATACAGTATACGTGATTTTTTATCAAAAAAAAAATAAAAAATAAAAAATAAAAAATAATATATATATATATATATATATATATATATATATATATATATATATATATATATATATATATATATATATATATATATATATATATATATATATACATACATATATACAGTACTGGGTCAAAAGTTTGGAAACATTACTATTTTTAATGTTTTTGAAAGAAGTTTCTTCTGCAATTGATTGGTTTTCAATTTATTATACTTTGAATTATCATTTATTTCTGTGATGCAAAGCTGAATTTTCAGGATCATTACTCCAGTCTATCACATGATCCTTTAGAAATCAAATATGATTATTCATTATCAAAGTTGGAAACAGTTCATTATAACAGTAATATTTTTTCATAACCTGTGATACTTTTTTAGGATACTTTGATGAATAAAAAGTAAAAAAATAAAAATATATTTAAAAAAAAAAATAGAAATCTTTTGTAACAACAATATACACTACTGGTCAGTAATTTGGGGTCAGTAATATTTTTTTCTTTCTTTTTTTGAAATAAATCAATACTTTTATAAACTACATTTGCATGATTTAATTATTAACTTTATATCAACCCATAATCCCCTGAATGACAAAAAAAAAATAGCATGTAAAAACATCAGATGACAGCAAATAAATAATGTAAAAAAAAAAATGTTAAATGAACAAAAATAAATTATGAGGAATTTCACAATGTTCAAGTTCCTGTCATTGCAAAGACTGACATTGGACATATCATAGGAATTGTCCAGTGATCACTGGAGTTGCTACGAAAGGTCAGCAAGAAACAAGGTCAAAGTTGAAATTGTTTGGAGTTTGAGCCACATGTCACATCGCTTGACTGGCGCACAACACACCGCTGGGAGTAAATCTGCAGCTGACTCTTCAATACAGGGTTCAATGCATTGGGGAATGACAGGAGTCACATTAAAGAGCGAGTTTCCAATTATATCCCTATTATTGCGAGTTTTGTTAGTTTTACAATAATGTATTTTATCTCTGGTGTAATGAGTTCATCTGTAATAGAGAATATAATTATAGTTTTCCCCAGATAGCCTGCACTTTAAACACTGCTGCTATTGATTTGTAGTGCTTACGTAATGCATACTCTCAGTCTAATGGGTTTTGGTTTATCTTGTAGTGTATATGCAGATTTGCTAAACATTTCTGCCAGTCTTGCTATATATATTTAAAAAAAAAGAAAAAAAAAAAAAAGAAAAAAAGTTAGATCTGAGGTGCAGGAGTTTCTTCTGTAGACCAAGGAGATGTTAGGTACTGTATGAATGTTAACAATACAGAGTTAAAGTCGGCATTAAATAGAAGTTGCAATTGTCTTTTCATCTCTATTGTGATGTATCTGAAACGGTACAAGAACAAATAGGTGGGGCTTGATTTTGTCTATCAGGAATTGATTGGATGGTTAGATCGTTGTGGTTTGCTATTGGTGGAACTCATGTGAGTGACAGGTTGCCCCGCCCTCGCGCCAGAAAACATGTCATCAGAGAAGACGTTGCTGCAAGAAAGAGGGGAAGTTATTTAGATTAAAGATATATATATATATAAAAAAATAATAATAATAATATATATGTGCACAGATAAATCATTTATAATAAAAACTGAAATATTGCATAAAACAAAAGAATGCATCCATTTTGATGTCATGGTGACTTTAAGTGCCAAAAGGTAAAACAAAGTAGATAGATAATAAAAGTAAAAAAAAAAAAAAAAAAAAAAAAAAATCTACATAAAAGTGGTCAATCGTCTTGCCTGCCTCAGCCCTCAATTCTCATTCACGTTGTCTGTGCCATGACACAACACATTTGATTATGCACATATTTAGAATTAAACAATCAAACATTCAAGATTTGTGATTGAAAAACAACATATTTCAGTCTGTTAATCACACACAAATAATCATATATGGCTTCAGAACACTTTCTGATGTGACTTCTCTTGTAGCTTTATGCTCTTTTTTTTTTGAATAGTGTTCCCAAAAGAAAGACAGAAATAAGGCTTGTAATGACATGAGGTTTCGTAAATGAGGATAATATTAAACTATTCCTCCAACTTTAGTACATATATCTGTTAATCTGGAGCCCTCGGACAGTCTGTCGTGCAAACAATCCAATGAAAATGGCATCAATTTTGCAGTTCTGTTTGGAGCCGCTATGGTGCAGAAATGACAAGCTTTATGAAAGTATATCTCTGCAAGCACACAATGCAGAGCACTGTGTAATTTATATTTTGATGCCCCAAACCGTTAAACTCTGCAGTCGCATAGCCATTAACCCAAATGGATTATAAATCAGATTTGATATTATGTGATGTACCCATCTGCCACACAGAGCAAAAGTTAGTAATCTGACCGATGAACCCGCAGTACGGCGAGTGACTGTCAGCTCTATCAGTCGCGCTGCCTCTCCAACTCATTTGCTTAAATGAAATCACATTTGCTGGGTGGAAATAAATTATGCTGCCATCTTTCAGTCCGTGTACCATCTCTCTGCGTGCAAACCAAACACTGAAATGTGTACCGTTAGATTGTTGCACTTGAAAGCACTCTATACTGGGAACACTCAGCTGTCTGACTCAGCTGCCGTAACTTTCCTGTCTCTCCTTCACCTCGTCCGTCTCTCTCTCTCTCTCTCTCTCGTCTCTCTCTCTCTCTCTCTCTCTCTCTCTCTCTCTCTCTCTCGTCTCTCTCCTCTCTCTCACTCTCTCTCTCCTCTCTCTCTCTCTCTCTCTCTCTCTCGATCTCTCTCTCTCTCCTCTCTCTCTCTCTCTCTCTCACTCTCTCCTCTCAAAATAACATATTCTAAGTCTGGCACCACAGTGATCCAAAGACGACAGTCCAAGATTGATCCAGAATGAACTCAATCGAAAGTGACGATTAGATTTACGACATAGGTTCAGAAGTTCAGCTGGATGGAAAAATGTTACAGCACAAATGTTTTCTAATATAATTTCAAAAGAGACTTCCCTATAGTCAATAACACTTGTCATCAATTTAATTCACATTCATTTGTATAACGCTTTTCACAATACACATCGTTTTATAGCAACTTTACAGAAAAGTGCATGTTTCTACATTACAATTTAGTGAGATCTGTTATCAGAGGTGACTGTGTCTAAGTGTGTCAAAAATGTCCAGATCTAAGACGATACAAATCATGCATTCGTTTAGGCAGAAACAAGGATCTCATTGAAGCAATTATTACAGGTTGTGGTCATAATGATTACAATATATAGAAAATTTGGCAGTGGTGCATGGTGATTCAGAGTTGGCGTCATCTCTTCACAGGTGAAATCTTCGTAAGAGGCTGAATCCAAACTGGAGCTGGGCATCCCGAAGTAGAGGCAGAAAATCAAATGGAAAATAATTAGTGTAGCTGCTGTTCATAACATTTCAGCTTAAATAATATAGAGATTTCATCTAGTTGTGATGAAATATATTATGTATATGATCATCGACATAACAGTTGAAACTAATTCCATGTTTTCTAATAATATCACTAAGAGGCAGCATGTATATTTCAAATAGCCGAGGGCCTAAAACAGACCCTTGCAGCACTCAATAATTCCCTTTTTGTTATTCATAATTATACTTTAAAATATATATTTTTTAACAACATTATATTTGAAAGCCTTTCATACTAAATAAATAATAAGATGTATATTTATTCAAATAGCTTATTGCTTGGCATCAACATATGTTCTTATATTGATAAAGGTGCTAAAGAAAGTGCCTAAACAAACATCAACAACAACTATAATTTTACAAATATAGCAAAAAATAATGCATGTACAACTGTTAACACACAGATGCTTAACTGTTTACCTCCCAAAGAATCACTCAAAATCATCTGCATATTTGAAAATAAAACAGTGAATATCCAAGCAGTACAGTGTAGCTTACATCTTCAAAAGTGTAAGATCACAATCAGTGCATCATATGCAAAGCAAGACCAGACAGAACAGAGGACTGTGTTTGTTTGATATGGTAAATCGTGGTGTAAATGCATGAACAGAAAGCATTAACCAATGCAAATGGGCATTCATAATTATTGACTTGGTTTCTAATTGAAATATACCCTTCACTGGTTTCCTTGGCTGAGTCCCAAGTGTTTATTTGTGTCCTTGGTTGATAACCTTGCATATCCAACTTATATCAAAGATGTCCTTCCCCTGGACAATTAGAAGCTCCATTTTAAACAAAACGGAAATGCTTCAAGGAGACAATAATGCACAGGGAATACAAATGCAATTTCCATTTCAGAGGTGGCAACTTCAATGGCAATTGCTCAATTTAGAATTTTAACTTTGTAGTGCATGACAAATGTGTACGTCCTTCAGTTTGATATCATTAACAGCAAAGAGTCAAGGTTTGGCTGGTTAGCATGGCCCCATTATCCACTGCTTGTAGAACTACACCATCTGGCAGATAAAAACTAACAGACAGATTTCAAACCAGGTATTATAAACATCCACGACTGGCATCATATAGTGTGAATAATAATAATAATGTTTAAAGTATACTGTATAAATAATTTTAGATTTGTATTTGTTTTATATTGTTATATTATTTTTTTAGATTACATTATTATATCATATTTCTTATTTAAAGGGATACTCCACTTTAAAATGAAAATTCTGTTTTCATATACTCACCCTCATGTTGTTTCAAACCTGTATGATTTTCTTTCTTCTGCTGAACAGAAAGGAATATATTTAGAAGAATATCAGTAACCAGACAGTTTCTGGTCTCACTGACTTCCATAGTAGGAAAAAAAAATATACTATGGAAGTCAATGAGACCAGAAACTGTCTGGTTACTGATATTCTTCTAAATATCTTCCTTTCTGTTCAGCAGAAGAAAGAAATTCATAAAGGATTGAAACAACATGAGGGTGATGGCAGATTTTTTATTTTTATTTTAAAGTGGAGTATCCCTTTAAATTATAGTTAAAATGCATATAAATATGCATGCATACTTATACTGACAGTTCTCCACACATATCAAACACGCATAAAGTGCTCATTTGCTTAAAAAAAAAAAATTCAATGTTGTTGTTGTTCCACAACATACTGCAGTCATTTCTAAAATACATTAACTCCTGATCACAAAGTTCATCCTCAAATAAATAAATAAATAAATAAATAACGAAAGTTGCAACGGGGAAAGTTTTTTCAAAGTTTGATACTGGGTGATTGGTTTCGTTGTAGTCTTTAATTATAGCAATTAGCACTAGATGACAAAATGATTAAAAGCAGCACACAGATCTAAACATACAAATCATCCATCAAAATGTGTCAGTCATAATATGAACAACAACTGAAATTAAACAACAACAACAAAATTAATAATTTACTAGGGAAGGCTATGATGATTGATGAATCCATGCATTTAAACCACATTTAGCTACTTACATTTGGAGATCTCAAGGTTTGTCAGTTTTAAAGGTGAAATGTGCATGTTTTGCGACAGAAACACTAACTTTTGAGGACAGGAAATATTGGCCTAGCAATGACTAACAACCACGTAGAGACTGTTTAAGAACCATATAGAAACATGGCTTATAGTCTTATAGGCTCATTCTGTCAACTCAACGGTCCCTGGCTAAAAATGTTGATTTTGATACTTTATTTTCTGGTGAAAGACATACATGAATGAAGAAGAAAGTCAAACTACTAAATGTCATGGATGAATATTTACTGAGTAAGTTAATATTTTGTAGGGGGGGAGGGGGGATGGGGGTGATGACCTGATTTTTGGAATTATTTGACTTTGGAAAGATAGCAGCATCATTATTTTATTTTTGCACAGAGATTCATAGGTCTATTAGTAAAACATGTTGACTTTAGCAATCTTTGTTGCATTATGTCAATGGTGACAGTTCAAAAATGAGAAAAATGAAAAAAAAAAAAAACTCTTATTTTGTTTCTAAAAGAATATTAAGATGTCTTTAATACTCCTTGAGTTACAGGCATGCAAATGGGGTTGGGGGGACTTGACAACTGCTTTTTCCAATTTGAACTAATACCATTGGCATGCACAAATGTGGATTACTATATTATTGATATATGACATTTAATATTTAGTTTTTTTTTTTTTAGCATTATTTATGTTTGTCTGTCTTCAGAAAAAAATATGAACAAAATCAAGAATTTGAGCCAGATATGTTTCCGCAATTGGTTGATTTGACGCTATTTTGGAATGAGAGCCAAACTCCAACACTGTGGCAGCAAGTTTTGCACCAGTAAGCAATACTCACATTTACATGAGGAAATGCATATCTAGTTTTTGCAATTCAGTTGGGTACCATTAGCAGTGCAGAAAACCTTTAACATTTTCTTTGGGGCATGATGGGAAGTGTGATATCGTTTTGTCAGGCTGTCAGTTCTGTTGGTGGCTGGATGCTGAAATGAAACATATGAATCAAAGCGGTCGGGGTTCAGGAAGACTGATGGTCTTCACTGAAGATTTTTTTCATCACCTATCCTGCAGTGACCTGAATGGAAAAGGTCAACCTAATTAAGAGTAAACGTGTGCCTTCCATGGTCTTGTCCGAGAATAATGAAGAAACTGAGCTTTCCATAGAGCTTAAGCTGAGGAGACATAAGCTCTGTTACAAAAGCCAGTGCCTACCGAGACAGCATTTTAAGGCAGTGTAAGTACACTATTGTATGGTATATGTACTCCTGGCACTTCCGTTCCATTTTATGATGCCTACATTTGGCCAAACTCTATATGACCTTAGTCAGTGTTGTTATTGTTATTCTCTAAACCAAAGCAAAAAAAAAAACTTAAATAAAAATAAATCAAAGCTATATATAAATATTAAAAATTACAAAAGTGCATACTGTTGCAAAATGACTAAAACTAAATCTGAAATGGAAACTGAACATATAAAAAAAGGCAATTCAAAATATTAATAAACATAGTGTATTACTAAAACTAACACAAGCCAATCCCAGAATGCACTGCAACAAACTAATTTATATTTAATCATTTAACAGACACTTTTATCCAAAGATAATTTCAAATGAGGAGAGTAATAACAGCAATCAAGCCGACAATAGGGCAACAATAAGCAAGTGCTGTAACTAGTCCCAGTTAGTCTAGCACAGTACACATAGCAAGGTTTTTATTTACTTATTTTAATATATAGTAAGTATTAGTATTAATAGGTTGTATTGACGAAAAAGGTGTGTCTTCAACCGTTTCGTGAAAATGGCTAAAGACTCAGCAGCTCGGGTTGAGTTAGGCAAGTCATTCCACCAACTTGGAACAGTACAAGTAAAGGTCCATGAAAGTGATCTAGTGCCTCTTTTGGATGGCACTACAAGGTGCTGTTCACTTGCAGAATGCAAGCTTCTGGAGGGCACACAAGTTTGAAGTAGTGAGTTTAGGTGGGGAGCAGAGCCAGTGGTTGTTCTGTAGGCAAACATCAGTGCCTTGAATTTGATGCGAGTGTCATTTTTATGAGGAGAGGTGTGGTGTGCGCTCTCTACAACTGATCCAGAATGCTGCAGCAAGAGTGGTCTTTAACGAGGAAAGACCACTCTTGCTGCAGCATTCTGGATCAGTTGTAGAGGTTTGACAGTGATGCTGGAAGTCCTGCCAAGAGAACATTACATTAGTCCAGTCTGGATAGAACAAGAGCTTGGACAAGAAGTTGTGTAGCATTTTCCGATAGGAAGAGCCTGATCCTCCTAATGCTGTATTAGGAAAATCTGCAGGACCGGGTAGTTCTAGCAATCTGGTCAGTGAAGTTTAACTGATCATCAATCACAGCTCACAAGGTTTCTGGCTGTCCTTGATGGAATTATGGTTGATGAACCTAGCTGAATGGAGAAGTTGTGATGAAGTGTTGGATTGGCTGAGACCAAAAGCAGTTCTGTCTTCGCAAGGTTGAGTTGAAGGTGATAGTCATTCATGCAGCAGGAAATGTCTGTCAGGTAGGCAAGATGTGAGCAGCAACCATCGGATCATCTGGCTGGAATGAGAGGTAGAGTTGCGAGTCATCAGTGATAGGAAAAACTATGTTACTGAATGACAGATCCTAGTGATAACATGTAGATGGAGAAGAGAAGTGGTCCAACCACTGAGCCCTGAGGCACCCCAGTAGCTAGATGTTGCAACCTAGACACTTTACCCCTCCACAACACCCTGAGAGGTAAGACTTGAACCATTGGAGTTCAGTTCCTGAGATATCATTTGTTATGAGGGTTGACATGCAGATCTGGTGGTTAACTGTGTCAAAAGCAGCAGACAGATCCAGCTAAACTGAGTACTGAGGATTTGGAAGCTGCTCTTGCCTCTTGCCAGTCTCAGAGCTTTACTATAACTCTACCTCATTTGTTGGTTGAATATTGTGTGTTTTTGTATTTGAGTACTGCATTGTTAGCTTGGCAACATGCTAACATCAAACTGTATTGGGAGCTCTTGTTGTGCTGTTCAAGAGTAGCACCATTTGAAGTTGTGGCCTAAGAAGAGCGTTCCAAATCAAATTACATTTCAATTGCAATGCTGCCTTAGGGCCAGTTAACACAGAATGTGATAACATTAAAAACGCAAGATGCAGGTCAGTGGAACGAAAAAAGCGCAAGGTAGAGACGCATTTTTAAAAGCTGAACTTTTTTAACTTGAGTGCCACATTTTTAGAATGCCGTGTCATGCACGAGACGCTGCAAACGACGTGAGATGTGAACAACAGTTAAAGACGTTCATCTAGCGCGTTTAGATTAAAAAACAATTGAAAGTATAGCGCAGTGGAATGGAAAATGTTCTGTGTGAATGCCCCCTTAGAAGTCAGCTGCCTATGTAGGGTGCAGATAGCAAGGCAGCTCACTGGGTTTTGTAATAGAGTTCTGGTTAGTCAAAAGATTTGCCTTATCAGACACCACTAAATAACCACCTAACAGCCATCTAGAAGACCCTAGCAACACCTCAAAATCCAGAAAGGCACCTTTAATATCAGCCAATATGGCGGTTAACCTCACATTTTCTTCCAATCCCACCCAGTTCCCAATATTTTTGTCCCTTTATGAATCAAATAGAACAAACACAGTGTTTGTGAATAAATGGATCTGCCAGTCGTATTTAAAGAGCAGAGCTCATAAGCGTCAGCATCATCTTACTGATTTATCACAACTTTAACAGGGTGTAGTTTATTAGACAGCCTGCTAAAAACTTGATTAAAGAGAGACTCTTATAACCTTTCTCAAGTTGACTACTGCAAAAGCTGCTCCCTGGCAGAGCGCTGCGATCTTCGCTTCCCTGAGACTCAAGCACCACCGGCCAGCTGTTCACACGCCTGCCAAGAATTCTGTTCTTCTCAACATCTGTCTGGTGAATTAAGTAGCACCATGATAGCTGAAGACAATGTTTGTTATCTGTGTTATCCAAGGATGAGCAGCTGGCTACGGTAAAGCCCCATATCTTAAAGCATAGATATAATCATTGATGTTGGGCTGCTGACAAAGTCTATCAGCAACTTTGGTCAATCTCCAGCTGTCGTTGAAATATAATGCTAATGAAAATTGTCAGTATACTATTATTCATGGAGAATTGAGTTCTGTTAATGTGTACATATTGCATACAGACCGTTCTCCTACATATGCTATTAAAAATTGAACCCCTTTTATCAAAATGTGAAAAATAGATTTAAAAGGCAACTTTAACTTCTGGCAATGCCCCTTTCACCATATATATATACAGTGGGGAGAACAAGTATTTGATACACTGGTACTCAGGTACATAGGTACTCTTCAACTGTGAGTGACGGAATCTAAAACAAAAATCCAGAAAATCACATTGTATGATTTTTAATTAGTAATAAGTAATTAATTTGCATTTTATTGCATGACATACGTATTTGATACATCAGAAAAGCAGAACTTAATATTTGGTACAGAAACCTTTGTTTGCAATTACAGAGATCATATGTTTCCTGTAATTCTTGACCAGGTTTGCACACACTGCAGCAGGGATTTTGGCCCACTCCTCCATACAGACCTTCTCCAGATCCTTCAGGTTTCGGGGCTGTCACTGGGCAATACGGACTTTCAGCTCCCTCCAGAGATTTTCTATTGGGTTCAGGTCTGGAGACTGGCTAGGCCACTCCAGGACCTTGAGATGCTTCTTACGGAGCCATTCCTTAGTTGCCCTGGCTGTGTGTTTCGGGTCGTTGTCATGCTGGAAGACCCAGCCACGACCCATCTTCAATGCTCTTACTGAGGGAAGGAGGTTGTTGGCCAAGATCTCGCGATACATGGCCCCATCCATCCTCCCCTCAATACGGTGCAGTCGTCCTGTCCCCTTTGCATAAAAGCATCCCCAAATAATGATGTTTCCACCTCCATGCTTCACGGTTGGGATGGTGTTCTTGGGGTTGTCCTCATCCTTCTTCTTCCTCCAAACACGGGGAGTGGAGTTTAGACCAAAAAGCTCTATTTTTGTCTCATCAGACCACATGACCTTCTCCCATTCCTCCTCTGAATCATCCAGATGGTCATTGGCAAACTTCAGATGGGCATGGACATGCGCTGGCTTGAGCAGGGGCACCTTGCGTGCGCTGCAGGATTTTAATTCAAGACGGCGTAGTGTGTAACTAATGGTTTACTGTGGTCCCAGCTCTCTTCAGGTCATTGACCAGGTCCTGCCGTGTAGTTCTGGGCTGATCCCTCACCTTCCTCATGATCATTGATGCCCCACGAGGTGAGATCTTGCATGTTGCCCCAGACCGAGGGAGATTGACCGTCATCTTGAACTTCTTCAATTTTCTAATAATTGCGCCAACAGTTGTTGGCTTCTCACCAAGCTGCTTGCCTATTGTCCTGTAGCCCATCCCAGCCTTGTGCAGGTCTACAATTTTATCCCTGATGTCCTTAAACAGCTCTCTGGTCTTGGCCATTGTGGAGAGGTTGGAGTCTGTTTGATTGAGTGTGTGGACAGGTGTCTTTTATACAGGTAACGAGTTCAAACAGGTGCAGTTAATACAGGTAATGAGTGGAGAACAGGAGGGCTTCTTAAAGAAAAACTAACAGGTCTGTGAGAGCCGGAATTCTTACTGGCTGGTAGGTGATCAAATACTTATGTCATGCAATAAAATGCAAATTAATTATTTAAAAATCATACAATGTGATTTTCTGGATTTTTGTTTTAGATTCCGTCTATCACAGTTGAAGTGTACCTATGATAAAAATTACAGACTTCTACATGCTTTGTAAGTAGGAAAACCTGCAAAATCGGCAGTGAATCAAATACTTGTTCTCCCCACTGTATATCCTTCCTAAATATTATAGATTGACCGATAATCGGTTTTACAAATATTTCTCCTGATAATAAAGCATTTTTCCATAACCAGGTATCGGTTTTAACAGTGCAGTTATTTTATTCATTTTTTTGCACTCTTTCAGACTCTATTTATTGATGTAGAAGTGTGTTATGTTTTGTATTAAAGGAGGGAGTTAAATTGTAGAAATTGCAGTATTGAAAAAAAGTGTTAAATAAAACAGTTTGTTCAGTTCAGTGTTGTAGTTATAATCATTAAAAACCAAAATAAATAACAATAAATAATACATATCGGTTCTGTAAATCGGTTATCAGGCACGCAAATAATAGGTATCGGTAATAAAAAATAGTTTTTTATGGGATTGTTCTTCACTGTTTTTCCCTTATTTTTAGCAAGATCTGGCAACATGAATTGTAACTTTTCCCTGTATTTTCTTGTGCCGTACATACAGAAGAGAGACACATCTCGAATGTGCATTTACTAACATCATTCATAGTTATTCAGTTTGATTTCATTCACACTGTGTAGAATTTTTGTAATTGCGGTTTTCTGTACCTGATTTTTTTTTAGTTAATTGGGTTGTCACTCCTGTAAATGACTGAACTGTGCGTGTACAAAACAAAATTACACATTAAAAGATGTATTAACAACCAAATTTAATTGCAGTGTTTGTATTCGCCCTTTACAATAAAGCAATTCTTGTCTTTATCGTCCTTTAATTGTCACAGTCTACAGACTTCTGAGTACAATAACAAACTCTAAAAGTAATTAAGTAGGATTGGTACGATCCTGCCTTGTTTTGACATTGCATTGACATCTATGTTAATCACACTTCAGCCAATTTTATCTCATTTGTGACTTGTGGCATTTCAAATATATACTGACTGGTTAAATTATGTTCTAACATGGAAACAAAGAAACACTTATGAAGATAAACACTGCAATGATATTTTTGCAAGTATTTGCAGCTCATTTTCAGATACCAGTAAAATTAATGAAAATTAATGATGTTGTTTATCATTGTCTCGCCTGTCAGCCATCTTTCCTTTTTTTCACACCACAGGTGCGTCTCAACATAGAGAAAATGTCACGCTCCAGATGTAGTGAAAAATATACTACACCGATAGAGCAGGACAATCTTTCTGCAAGAAGATAATACAACTGAAAACAGTCTATAACCCAATAAATTATGAAAAATGAAGCCCAATTTAAGTGGAAAAATGAACTGAACGTTTGCTTTTATTCAGCTTTGAATAAAAAAAAAAAAACAGCTTCGGTCCTGGAACATTTTTGTAGAAAAAAAAAAAAAAAAAAAAAAAAAAAACGTATAGTAAGTATCAGATGGGCAGGAGCATTACCAAGCCGACACGTTCATTAAAGCAACAAATGTAGCTCTTTAACGACTCACTGCGTATGACAATTAAGTTGTGAAGAAAAATGAGATGGATATGCATGTTTGATTTGCAAAGCATTTTATAAATACTCGAAATCAAGAGCAATGTATATGCTGCTGTGACAAACTGTCTCTGGTTTAGAGCTTCAAGTCACATAGACAAAAGAGCAACTGACAGGCCAAAGATGATGGACTCTGACCACAATCTCGCCTTCTTACCTTGTCAAAACGGAACTGATGACAAGGTCAATACCCATGTCAAGCCTCATCTAGCTCACTCTGACATTGAAGAGCCTTTCTACCTGATTTTTTTGCAATTTGGCTTCAGTTTCCCAATCCCCAACCCATTTAGTGACCGAGACATGGTCGAACCCACATGCTCAGGCATTCTGGGAAAGATTTTCCTGCAGATGGGCATCTGAATGTGATGGAAAATGCTGATCTAAGGATCTATATGTTCTACACAGTCAAAAGGATGGGGACTTTCCCATATGATGAACAATTTATTTTTAAAACCATGGACGTTAATATGGAGTTGGTTCTTCAGTTCTCCAGGTGTTGGAACATGGATGCAGAATGCCATTGCTTGGTACTGCAGTTAAAATACATTGAGTAGAATTACCTTTTAATTAGAAGGGGGTGTCCTCATACTTTTGTCTAATCACATTGCATATCATTGCTGTTGAGCGGAAACCTCGTACTATTCAGGAAATGGACAAAACACTGTACTTTTTAAATAATTAAACACCACATTGTCAAAGTTGATATTGTGGCTTTATATATGGTCAGTCATGTGTCATTATATTATTAACATTTTACCACTGAGAATTTACAAGGTTTTTTTTTACCAGTGAATTTCTGAGAGTTTCAGACATAACCTACGTGTTTTGTCCATCATTAGAGCGGTCACATCTGAGGGATTAAGTGCATTGCGCTACGTTTGCAGGTTATTAAGTTTATTGTAGCTACAGCATGTGGACACTCATTTGGTCAAAATCCCATGTTGTGAAGTGCTTCACACAGGCTATTTAAGACAGTACTGGCTATGACTCGACGACAAATGGTAGACTAAAGGGCCTTTCTCACTGAGTGTGATTAAGCAATGCGAATATACTACACAACGACGTTCTTGAATCTTGATCCTTGCTGTTATCTCCGTCTTGTGACTGATGGGTTCTTGGGGCTTCCGTGGCCTCTGAAACAACCTCATATACGTCTTCCCCTGTTAGCCAGAGTCCCCAGGCAGAGTTGAGGCGAGCCCCTTCAGGGTCTTGCAGGCATAGTTTTGAGATCTAGGTCACCGCTGAAGCCCTTGAGACCCCGCTGAGTACGAAAACCCCGGCCTGGCCCTCACATGAATCAGCCCGAGCCAAGACTTTTCTTGCCAAAACCAATCCGTCCGGGTATCTCCTCGCTGTCTCTCATTTACGTCCCCGCAGGATTCAAAGCTGTTGGTCTCAGAGGCAGAGACCTCCTTCTTATGACCAAGTAAGTAATACTGCTTTGTTTCAAAACCGCTGTGAGATATAGTGAGGGTCTTTTCTCTGAAGTGAGCTGAGCTTTAGTGTGGTTGTCTGTCTCTCTCATGTGTCAGGTCTCCTGCTGATTAATCACCGGCCCAGCGAGACTCAGTTTAGCCACACACGTTCATTATTTGGTAAGAGCGTTTGTTCTAACTCTGTGGTGATGCATTTCCTCACATGGTGGCACATATGCTCTGTTTCAAAACCTGGTGGGCAAAACTATACAGCATTATAAAGGCATCATAGGCATGCCCTGTTGCAAAGCTGGTACTGTATACAGCAAACCAAGGTTCTCAAGGTAAGGACCTCAAGTGTGCCATACGATTTGAATTGACACAAAGTAAGTGAATTATAATCATGCAGGTGTCCTTGTCCAGGTGTTTGATAAAGGTACAATACAGCTGCTAGGTGAAAGAACAGTAAGTGCAAAACAAGTACGGGTTTCAGTCAATACTCATTCATAAGCTTGTCTAAAACTCACTGTGTATGCCTTCAATAGCTTTCTATTACATTTACTGAAGATGTTTTACTTTACTTACTCACAAAACCAAGGAAGCAAGAACACACTCTAAAAAAAACACCGTGTTAAAAACCCAAATTGGGTTGTTTATTTAACCCAGCAAAATGGGTTGATTCCTTTTTACTATAACTTTTTACTATAACTACTAGCTTGTTTTTCTTTTCTTTTTTCTTCATAGATTAATTAATGTTTACAGATTAACTTAAATCCTATACACTTTTAAAAATACTCCACAAAACCACTGGTTTGCATCCATGATAATTTTATCATATTTTACAGTATAGCATGTTTTATATAGTTTTGAATATATATTGCATACATTTAAGCTTGTTTAACAAATATTAGAAGTAAAAATGTAAACATTTAGAAGTAATTCAAGTGTACACAAACTACCCAAACATTGGGATGTTACGTCTGCCAAACACCGAGCAAATAACCCAATATTTTTTAGAGTGCATTGGTAACTGCTGGAGAGTCGTAGCCTCAAACCTCTAATCAGAGTTATAGCTTTACATTTAATGTTTACTTTAAAACACTCTTTAACGTTCCGACCCCATCACCCAAAACTGGCTTGAAAATTGATCCACATCCTTGAAATGCAGGTACCGTGTCCTGCTAGCTGAATTGGACTTTTGTACAAGTGCTTCATTTGTTTCCCAGACAGTGCAGGAAAACTTTTGTTCCATTGAACTAACTTAAGCATGTTGCTTTGTTTTTGATTTTGCTATTCCTTCCCTTGAGTTTCTGTCTTTGGGCATATATACTAAAGTTTAAGGTACATCGATTTCAATGGTGCATTGCAGGAAAAATGTAGAGAGGAAAAAAGTGAAGCTCTGCCATGTAACAAATCTCAAAAAGAGGATGATTTAAACAATTTCACAGCCTTTTTTTGTTTGTTTGTTTGTTTGTTGTTTAATTAATGTACTGTAAGTCATTTAACAAAAATACAAACATTATAATTATTATTATTATTATTGTTTTTTGTTTTTTTTTGAGTCAGCAGTATGCCACAGTATGCTGACAGACAAAGGCTTGATTGAATCCCCTTTAAGCTGGTTGACTTTTCTGTTCAGTTTTCAGTTGCATAGTATTGCACTAACCCTGAAGTGATGTTGTAGTACTTGATGAAAGAGACAGGAGGTAATGGTCTGTGAGTGCTGGTTTTCTGGAACCTTTGATTTCTGAAACTTCACCTTTATTATCAATACTGTGCCATAAAAAAGCCATTTTGTGTTCTACCAGCATAACAAGCTTTGTATCCAGTGACACCATCTATTAAAGCACTTTCTACATGGGGTTTGACTGACTTACATCATTTCTATCTCTAAACCAATAGCTGGGTTTTAGTTCCAGGAAGGCATTTGTAGATCAGATTCTTGGAAAGCTCGGCTGGTAGAGCATGTTGTTGACAATGAGAAGGTCATGGGTTCAAATCCCAGTAAACACACACACTGATAAATGGGATACTGTGAATACTGTGCAGGTTAGTTGTAATCATCTGACAAATGAAAGAAAATATAATTGTTTTCCACATTCCTGTCCACCTTTTCCAGGTAAAGAGTGCTACTAGCTGACAGTTGACTGCTGTGCTTTTGTGCTTATAAAACACCTCTGCCTTCCTGCAACTGATGGAGCGACACAAATGATTGGCAGATGCATTCAATAAAACCGATCCACATGTTTCTGAATAAATTCTAGATCAGTGGTTCTCAATTGGTTTTCAGGACATCAAGAGGCAATCCAGTAGCAGTATCATTTATCAAACAAAAGTGAAATAAATAATAAAATAAACCTAATAAATTATAATAAATTATAATTTTATTTTACAAATAATTAATTATTTACTTAACTATTAAAGTGTGCTAAAGTATAAGCACATTTTATTAGAAGTAGTCTGGGTCACTGTTTCGTTTATGGTTAATGGAAGATGTGGACATATTTCACTAGCTTCTACCAAACAAAATTGTACTAAATACATAAATGTAGAGACCTGTGATATGAACAACAAGAAAATATAGCAGAGTTTTCTCCTTTCTTGCGTTTGATTCTTTGCAAATTCAGGAATTGAATTGGAATTTTCTGTAAATGTATTGAGGTAGCAAACAGGATCCAGAATTGCAATTTCATTTAGAAATTGAGTTCTGAATGGGGTTTGGGTTTGTTTCACCACAAAGCTAACATTTGACTTTAGAGGACCTTAGTGGAAAAATATAGCAATAATTGTTTCTTATTTTCCTCCCTTTTAAAATATGATAAGCCTGTAATTTCTAACTAAGCACAATCATATATGTTTTGCTGCATTTTGTTATTTGCATGAAATATTGTTTTTAACCTGCTGTCCACAATCTTATCGGGAACAGAATTACAATCTGAACCAGATGAGAACCACTTTTCCATATGATATTCAGTTTAATACTTGTATGATTGCAACCCTTCATAGACACCTGGTTAGACATCTGCTTATCCGTTCTCACTACCCAGGGACGTTTCGTACCATCAACAGCTGGGAGAACAGTCAATTCTGAAGGCGCCAGAGAAGAACACTTGTCCTGTTCTCCCAAAAAATTACCACCCAGGAGAAGAAACTCGAACATATTAATAACTCTCTCTGGAGTAAATACACAAAAAGCCTGAATGCAAAACGCGAAGCCTGAATACGAAATGAGACGGCATGCCAAACTCGATTTGTCAGTCTCTCAGCAGCCATTGGGAATAAAGAGAGCAGGACACAGTTTAGTCAGTGTGCCATTGATTAACATTCATCAGGCTAAAGCCAGCTGTCTCGCACTCATCACCTGTCGTGGTGAATATGCTCACAGAACAATGAACACAGTTAAGGTTAATCACAGAGGAACTTCCTGCCAATGAGGTCAATGTACATGTGGGAACTTCAACATGCAGGTTCATGTGTCTTGATACAGGACCTTACATAAAGTGGAAACGAACCCCTGGGTTGTTAACAGGGATTGGTTTCTAGTAGCAATGTGCAATATGATTTATTTTGGCTGATACCGATTTTAATAAACAACTGGCCAATTCCAATACCGATATAACTTTTGTCATTAAAACAGATTACTGTTTTGATCATATATATATATATATACACACACAATTTATATTTATCTGTCATGACAACTCTCGGAGTGATTGGCATGGTAATGGGTGTGACAATGTTGTATGTTTGGTCTTTGCAGAATAAATCTGCTACGCTGCTGCTGTTGGTTATTGCTGCTGCTGCTGAACAAGTACATGACTTGCTACTGCCAATACACACACAACACTGCTGTGAGCAAGTAAGACATGCTGATGCTATACAATATAGCGTACATGAAATACCTGTAGCAGATCTATACAGAAGGAGCTGGGGAAGGTGGAGGGTTTCTGAAAGCACGCTGCACTGCTAAGGCAAATGCTACCCAAGTATTTGAAGGTTGAGCAGCGAGCCCATTGGCTATTGATACGGCAGGAACCAATCAGCTGTGACCTATGGATAACGATGCGAGTAAAAAGGTTGGATCCTTTGGATCCATTTAACATTCAACAGGGCAACATAAATACAACAGAACAAAGATGCATATCAAATAAACAGTGCTTTTCATGTAGGTCTAACAGTAGTTCTCAGGTACAGAAATTGAATAAAGTAATCAAATTAAAGATAACACTGCTGCAGAAATTAATATATATTAATCATTATTAAAGTTACAAAAGTTAAATAGTCAAGAGCAGTGAGGATTTTTTTTTTTTTCTTTTGTTGATTGATTAACATTAAAACACTTTAAGAGCTGCACGCATCCAATATACTGATACATACGTGCATTTTATTTCTTAACTGTTTACGTTCGCTTAAGCCATAACCGACTATGTTTAGTAGGGTACTTACCAAGGTCTGTCTGTCCATCCATCCATCCATCCATCCATCCATCCATCCATCCATCCATCCATCCATCCATCCATCCATCCATCCATCCATCCATCCATCCATCCATCCATCCATCCATCCATCCATCCATCCATCCATCCATCCATCCATCCATCCATCCATCCATCCATCCATCCATCCATCGCCCTAAAATCGTTCAAACCATAATGCGTTTGAAATAAACTTCAAAACTAGACTTTGTCAAGCCAACACTTGTACAGTACAGTACAGTAATATTGATTTCCTTGAATTTCCATTCATTTTAATTCTACTTCCTGCATTCCTACATTCAGCATCCTATTTGCTACCTCAAAGCAAATTCAGGAAGTAAATTGGAATTTAAAAGGCATTCTAGATTCAGGTCTGCATGGCACACAACCATTAGCCTGGTAATACCAGACTCTGCTACTTCACTTTGCTTCGTAGACAGAGTCTGGAATAGCATAATAGAGAAGTGTTTTCTCTCTCGTGGGGGGCGATTGTCTGAAGTTTAAAATCATTGGTTACCCGTAAGCCAATCACATAACGTTTGGTTATGGCGTGTGTTATGCGCATGCTCAGCAGCATCTAACTTCCACTGTAAACACATGTATGATGCGAAAACAAAACCATCGAGCGAAATACCGGAGTGAACATGGCTGTGCGCGACTTTTGCAGATTATGTGAAGTAAAAATCTACGCATACACGGTACAATCAGCATCTACGTCACGGCTCTCAGCCCGCCCTCTGTTCGTTGATTGGCCCGGCTGTTTTCAGGCCGGTGGAAAACTGAAAGATACGCTGCTATCTCAGACTGACTACAGAAGCGAAATGAAATTGAGCGGAAGTAGGAAGTCTGACGTAGTCAGGCTACACAACCATGGTGAAAACGACATACATTTGGGTTTATTACACCACTAAGTTATCACATGATTTCGGAAGACTGAAGCTTGCAAAACATAGTCACTGAACTTCAATTCTTTAAAATTACTCCTTAAAAATAACAGCAAACCATTTTAAATGATATTGTCATATGTAAATTATGTCAGATTTGTTTCCCTATAAACTGCCTCTCCAAGGCCTGACACTACACCAGCACTTAAATTCACAGGGCCCAGGACAAAAGTTGTGGACCTTCCTCCCCTGAGCCAAACAAAATGCTATGCCTTAGAGGACCTTCACAGACCGTTCCTTCCTCTGCCTATCTCATAAATAAACATGCAAGTGTCCAAGGATATGTAAAACTTTGTGAATCAAACAGTTTAAGGAAGTCATGGAGTTTTCTGTGCAGATTTCTGTGCAGCTCGCACCATCAATTGGATGCTTTAAACACTACTGTCATCAATTTATGATAGTTTGAAATTAATTTCACAGTTAAATAATTTCTAATGGATTTAACATTTACTCTCACATAATAGTAAATTCATAATGCAAGTAACTACGTTGCTGTCATGCGTTGTGTAGTATGGAAGCACAGGAAAGGAATAAACACAGTCCTAAATTCACTTATGATGATTCAGCGGACATTCGATGATAAATTAGGTACAGCATAAGAAATATATATATATATATATATATATATATATATATATATATATATATATATATATATACATCTCAGTGCAACAGTTAGTATTGTGCCTACTTGATTTTATCTCAAAAGATATCCCCGGTGTATATAAAGAACAAACAGTTTTGATGCTGTCAAGGGAAACCCAGAGGCTACAGAAAATGCAGAGGCCATACATTGACAAGTTTACTTGAAGCAAACTAGATGTTACTAGAAAATTTGTTTATGTTCTGTGAACACTAAAATGTTTATCTTGGTTTATTATTTCTAACCCAATCCTCATTTCAGCTCCGTTTTAATGCAGAAATACTCCATGGGGTATCTAGATGTTCACCGTAGGTTGGTTTGTGAGCCACTGCTGCAAAACTTTATTTGCAAACAATGTATGAATAAACAAAACAATAAGCCTATTTCATGACCTTTCAGGAACATTACGTTTTCCTGACAAAGCACTTAAAAAAAAAAAAAAAAAACCTTTCTTATAAAAAGTTTATAACACAAATTCTTATAACTGCAATCCAATGAAAGTAGTAGATTTAATTAAAAGGAAACAATAGCCATATTAATGTATTCAGATGCATTGCAGTCATTTGAATTTGTGAGGAAATGGTAATTTCATGCACTTATACAGCCTTCACGTGCTATCGGATATTTCCCACTTCTGAAGTTGTGATTATGAGCTTGTCACAGTGCTTTGTTGTCGGAAAGAACAGGAATCATGGAGAATACCAGGTTTATTCTTGCCTATTTATTGGGAAAATTTTACTAAAGCGTCCCATTCATTGACAGCCATATAAACATTTACTGTGCTATGCAGATAGCCAGCTTGCTGACGATTCTGGAAATTTGGTCAAATACAGACTATTTTCTCTGTGTATAAAGCATACAATACATTTTTATTATTCATATATGTAAATATGCACTACTGTAACGAGAACACAAGGTAATGTAGCTGTTGTGGAAAAACGAATAAAAAACAGCAGTCACAGCAGCAATCTATAGTTCTCCCCTCGGCCATGTTTAAAGTTTATGGCCCGCCCAACTCGGGAACTTGGGTATCAAAATTATCCCTGAGCTTCCCCGTGGTAATACGACTTAATACTTAATTTTAATTTTAAATAGGAAACTCATACTTACAATAATTCTGATTGCACATGAAGGCAGCATAATTTCAAATGAGAGCGAAATTCCATCAAAAGTATGTATGTGAAACAAAAAAAAAAGACCAAACCTTAGATGAATGGAGGATCACAGGACTTTGTGTGTTGTGTAGAATGATTTTAGCATTCAGGTTTGAAATGTCAGGTTTATACACTATGGCTAAAAAACAGTTTCGCTATGGCTAAAAATGAACAGGATTTATACTGTTTCCCTCTACTGGCTTTGAATTTAAAATGATTTTCCCTTCAGAACAGACATTATCATCCACCTTATGTGAGTCCCCTTTTTAATTAGTATTGATGTAAACAATGAAAAATGTTTGAAAATGAAAGATGATATTAAACAGGCGGTCTGGGGCGTCGGGGGTCAGTGTTCAGATATGATTCTGGTTCAATTACTTGACACATACTGATTGATAAAAGAGCAATAATACAGCTATTGTTTCCTTTTCTTTCTTCAAGGCTGTGAGATTCGTCGAGAAGTGAAGCCAAGGCGTCTGGGGAGGGCGCCCAATGGACAGTTAAAAGTTTAATTAAAAGCCAAATGGATTGTCAACAAACAGACATTCAGCATTCATTAGCTTTTGTCTGGCCCTCATCAAGCGTATGATTGAGGCAAGTCTAGGGCTAAAGAACGGGCTGTAACCGCTCTCGCTGGCACGACTCCACTCAAAACAGCAGAGTCATTTTTACTAACGACTGGGATATAGAATTAGAAATCATTTAGAGTACGCATTAGGAAGGCTTAGACAGCATGCATTTAAAGTTAATGACCCACACTCTCTGTGTTTCACCCCTGTAAAGAGCTAAAACTTTTGCTTTAAAATGTAGGTCTAATGTAAATGAACTAGACTTTCTAAAGAGTGCTACTCACACGTGCAAAACTTACTGCCAAAATGCACAGTGCAGCACCACTTGTAGTACTTTAATGCAAAATAATTAAATAGGAAAAAAAAAGAAAAAAAAAAGGTCCCAAAAATGCTTCATTTCCTTGAGGCATTGTATTTATTGTGTGCTGATATATGACTTGATTTAGTAAATCAGTAAATTAGCCACTTAGACTCCAAACATTAGCCTGGCAAGCCAGACCTACATCAAGATGTTAGGTCTGGAAACTCACCATAGACGCGGTTTAATCCGAGGGGCGGGATAAACGGCTGCCTTTCAAATTCCCTCTGCACGCAATAGGACAGCGCTTCAACCAACCAGAGCGTTTTCCCACCAGCGGAGCTTAGTTGATAGATTCAACTTTTGCCATATCTGGCAAAACGACGAACACATCTTCCTTTTTTTAAGAATGACTTAAGTGCCGTTCTTTGCTCTTTTCTCAAAGAAAAACTTAACTCCAAGTCCTCCAGAGTCGCGGCCAAAGCCGATTCGAAAGACCGTTGTTCTCAAGCAGCCGTCATTCTTTGTTTTCAAGTGGCAGCCGTCGCAACTCTGTCGTCATATGTTAAGCCCGCCCCCGCCTACTCTATACACGACGTGATTGGCCTGACCCAATTTAGGTTTTTGCAGCTAGAAGGTCTATTGAGAGTGCCTAGACCCACCTGGCTGCGAAATACATTTTGCTGCCGCTAGGGTGCGTCTAGATTTCTAGGCTATCCAATAGGGCTGGGTAAAAAATATCGATTTCTCGATTTTAATCGATTCTCATTTTTACGAAACGATATCGATTCTTAAATCCCAAGAATCGATTAGTCATCCTGTTTTCAGTGATGAATGAATGGAACATTGTTGCGTACACCCCATTCAATAAATCGCAATAATCTTTGTGCTTTGTTATTATTAATATGAAACAAAGTCTCAGATTTCAAATTACGTCCATGTTCTTATGAAATTCAAAAACATAAATACCGTTTTGGCGCTGTGGCGTGAGATCGCTCTGGCTCAGCTCAAGAGAAGCAGCAGCGCGGAGCGCACACGATCTTCTATGAAGTGTGTTAAAAGGTAGAGTACAACTTATCGAAGTCCGTATCGTCACATGGAATCGCTCAATCAGTGTTTCAACCGTGGAAAGACGTTAGTAAACAATGTCATGTAACGTCACATTTACCTCAGAAAAAACATATCCAGTGACCATAAACTAGTTAGTCAGCTAGAAAAATTAACTCTAGAGAGGAGCATTTTGTTAAATATATGCACCATATTACATATTCATTATATTTTTTAATGTTCTTCAATATTTAATGCATGTTTGAATAATTCTGGAAAGTTTTTTTTATGATAACCACCATTTAAATTTGTATATAATTTCATATAACTTTATTATTATAAAAATAAATAAGTGTATTTTAAGTGTTTGTATACAAATCAAAATCAGTTATTTTTTACCTTCAATATCAGAGTAGGCTAATGAAGCCTATAGGCTACAACTGACTCCCATAGTTTACAATAATAGTTAAGAGATTTGTTTTCCTTGAGAAAATTTGCAATGTATTGTACCTGATATCCAAAATAATCGATATTGAATCGAATCGAATCGTAATCGAAATCGAATCGAATTGCAAGCTTGTGAATCGAAATCGAATCGAATTGTGAAATTTGTGTCAATACCCAGCCCTACTATCCAAACATAGCTTACTCAACACAAGTACAGGTACATGAACACTTTCAAACACTGCTATAATGCAGCCTTCTTCCACCTCAGAAACATCGCTAAGCTCCAGAACGTGCTATCTGTTTCTGATGCAGAAAAGTGAGTTCATGCATTCATGACCTCTAGACTAGATTACTGTAATGCTTTATTAGCTGGTTGTCCTGCATCCTCAATAAACAAGCAACAATTAGTCCAAAATGCAGCCGCTAGAGTTCTTACCAGGTCAAGAAAATATGATTATAAAACACCAATTTTATCATCTCTACACTGGTTACCTATTAAGTCCCGTATCAAATATAAAGTATTGCTACTGACCTATAAGCCCCTAAATTTAGCTCCTGTGTATTTAACTGATATTCTATCGCCTTACACTCCCATAAGATCACAAACCTCTGGGCTTCTGGTAGTGCCTAGGATGTGCAAGTCCACTAAAGGAGGAAGAGCGTTTTCACATTTTGCTCCTAAACTCTGGAATAGCCTTCCTATTAATGTCCAGAGCTCAGACTCACTCTCCCAGTTTAAATCTACTGTAGAAGACTCATCTCTTTAGCCTAGCATTCATACAATGCATCTCCTAACCTTATACAGTTATTTCAGATCAAATTCACATTTGCTACGCTAAATATGTTCTATTTGCTTTTCTGTTTTATCTCGGAAAGCCCATCCTGAGGTAACTAGAGAGTACGTCAGCTCCAGTTTGTATCCAGCCTCTTATGAAGACTTCAGATGACCAACACCTGTGAAGAGACAACGCCAGCTCCTGCAAGGACTTCCGACGATGCAAACTCTCAATCAACATGCACCAATCATACATTTTCTAAATATCCTAATCATTTGTTTACAACATGTATTCATTACTTCGATGAGCTCATTGTTTTCTGCCTTTAATATATTACTAGCTAAATGAGTGGTTTGTATATGCACATTTCTGAAATACATAACTTAGATACAGTCACCTTTGATAGCAGATCACTCTAAATTGTAATGTAGACACATGCATTTTCTGTAAAGCTGCTTTGAAACGATATTGTGTAAGCGCTATACAAATAAAAAAGAATTGAACTGAATACCATTATATTTTTTGCATCATTGCATTTGAGAATGATTCAGACTGCAATTCATAACCTAAGTATGCTTTATGAATTTTGCTGCAAGAGCCACTACAGCAAAGTGCATCCACTTAAAAAAAAAAAAAAAAAGAAAAAGAAAAAAACACATTTGCTTTACATTTCAGATATAAATCCAGGAGTTAGTCTCAACTCTTTCATTGTGTTCTTCGAAAAGTACACTAAACCTTTAAGTTGTCATTGGCTAAATTCATTCAACTCCGAGACACATCTCCTGTTCAATCTCCGAATAGATTGCAGACATTGTTGTAAAACCAGACACCATCTTAATGGAATATTGTGGTCACAAATGGCCAGTTCTTCCCCAATAATCTAAGGAGCACTTTCATTACGAGAGGATTACTCATTTACAGAGGAGCGTGTATTTCAGAAGTCCCAGAGTTTTGGTTTTGTGTTCTCAGACACAGCATTTGGATCTCAGGCTAGCAGTAAGAACATGATGAAAATGGGGATATAACTAATATAGTTTATGTAAATTCTAAATAAAGAAAACTCTTATAAAACTCTTGGTGTCTTTTGTCATCAGTCTAATGCACCTTAGACTAGAAAAAAATGACCAAACTCATATTTAACCAAACAATGAGAAACATACATTTATGCCAAAAATATGAACCAAATAAACACAGGGAAAACACCGCAATCAGGGGAAACTTATGACATTGTCACAATTTTAACTTATGAAATACTCAAATTTTTGAATTATTGGTGAAATTCTTGTCAAACATGAACAAGCTTCTAATTTGCAGGGTCCTGCCCTGACAGCCTTGTCTCTTTTGTCTGTGTTTCATGTTGCTTTGTTTTTCTTGTGCCTGCACATGCTTTGTCTTGTTTGTGTTGGCCATATGCTCCTCTCTGCCTTCTTGTATTTTTGGATAGCTATTGCTGGGTCCTTTAGAAAACAGGCATGGCCAAGTCTGCCCAAAAGCCTATCATTCCTACACGAAAACTCAGAACTTTGCATCATTAGGTGAGCGCATCCGGCACATGATTCTAAAGAAGCATGCACACTTTTATGGAGATAGGCCCATAGTTGGGACTATAACTGTTATAACTGTTTTATAAAAAAGCTTAAACACCATGTATTTCCTTCGTAATTTCCCTGTATTGGTGTAATAGTCGTTTCCATCTCTGATCTAAGTGGTGACAATCTTATTAAATAAAACATAATACCATTTTACGCATGTGCATAAAGGCCTTAAAGTGCTTGAACGAGGATAATTGCTGCCTGCAGCTATATATATATATATCTTATCTTATTTCATTTATTTGCAGCTCCAGTCATTTATTCATAAAAAAATAGTTATTTTGATTTCTTCTTGTTTGCAAGTTAAAGTTATTTCTTGAATTTTTTTAAATCTTTTTTTTTTTTTCTAGAAATCGATTTCTAGTTTATTTTATTTTCTCTTATATTTTTCGCCAGTTTTAATTTTGCTCTTGTTTCTATTTTTTTGCTATCTCTTGTTGTCTTGTCTTGTGTGTTGGTTCCTGCCCTTCTTCCTATATGCTCCCTGGTCGCTGACTCTCCTGACCTGACAGCAACGCTGGTGCTCCTGCACTTTCATATCCTCGTGCCAAGTCTCTGGATCCTTGAGCCACTGCTTTATCTCCACCGTCACCTTGGCATCTGGAGCTGCCTCATCTCCGGCCAGCCTGATCTCCTGTTGCGTGCCTTGTGTTCACACCTCACCTCACCTTCCTTGTCTTGTCAATTATTAGTAAAGATCACCACTTGCTCATTCTGCATCGAAGTCCTCCCTCTCACAGAACCCTGACAATATGTCATAAAATAAAATTAAACATGAAAAAAATGTGCTCAGATTTGTCAGAGATCACAATATGAACTAACAAGTTATGATTTTATGACCAATGACACTGTCAAAATACAAGTGCTAGTTTGTGAATCACCATCGGATGGTTGGAGACTTCTGGCACTAATGGTGGGTGCATAAAAACAGACAAGGGCACACAGAACCTGTGAAGTATGAGGGTGGATGTGAGATGTTGTGGGGGTGTTTTTCTTCTAAAGGCCTTTGGACACATGGCATCTTTATGACATAACAGGGTTTTATTTAAAAAAAAATAAAAAAATAAAAATGCTGTCGTCTTTTCAAATCAAATCAAATCAAGTATATTTGTATAGCGCTTTTCACAATACAGATTGTATCAAAGCAGCTTCACAGTATTAAAATAAAATAATACAACAAAGTTTGTTTCTAGTGGAATTTGTGAGAAGTGTCTTTTGAAGTGTAGAAGTGTCTAGTGTCTTTTGTGAGAAGGCTATGACTGTGTCATGGTTGGACCATCCAGAAAAAAAATAAAAAAAAATCCAGAGCACCATCAAGCTTCTGCAGTGGCCATTTCTGTGGCCTGACCCACAACAGACCTGAGAAGACACACAGGGGAAGAGACGGACACAGGCCATGGAGGATCTGGAGAGATTTGGGAATGGTTCCAAATCTTTATATGTTCTCCTGAGTCATATGGCATTATGCAAGAACACTTGGTTCAGTTGTCTTAGCAAAGGTATAGGGGCATACAAAATCGTTTTTTATTCATTATATATATTTTTTAAATACGTTTCCTGGATTCCATTTTACTCTAAGAAATTAAATTTAGGAAATCAAAAAGCATGTCTAATTAAATGAAATCATGAAACTACAATTTAACATCAAATTTATTCAAAGTTTATAAAAAAAAATCTTGAGGGCATTTCATCCCCCCTTTACATTATTTCTAGATTTGGCATATTTGTAATGACCAAAAATCATGTCTAATCAATTTAATTCATAAAACTAACACATTTATCATTTATGAAAAGCTTAACTCCATAAAATACCTCCCCCCCCCCCCCACAACATTCTTTTTTATAGTTCAGATCAAATGAAATGATGAAAGGCTTGTGAAGGCAGACGCTGAGAACACCACAAGCATATGTGTAACAGACAAAACTGTGCCGCTCATTCACTCAGAGACATGCAGACTTCATATTTGCACTTTTATATCCACAGACAACTGTCCATATTGTGATTTAATTTTAATTCAGCCCTACTTTTTATTCATTCAACATTTGCCATAACATTTTATACTGTAAATTGCATCTTTATGACTGGATTCTGTGATCCAATCCGTGTTTTCTGCACTGTGGAAATTATAGGGCACTACAAAGAGCAGATGATAGGATGGAGATAATTCTTACTCGTTTCTACCAGGGATGGGCAAAAATTCTGAAGGGTTTGTGGAGATGCAGTAGACATTGAAGTTGAATTGTGCCGACACATCTGATTGTGCTTATACATATATGCATTTAACTTTTAGCAAGGTCACAACCAAAATATTCAAGAGATGCTTATGGGCAGATTTTCAAGGATAACCATGAGGTGCGTTAACACATGACAGTACATTTTCAACCCTTCACCTCTAATCAATCGGAATATGCCTCATCCGACCCCTAATGACAGCGAGGACAGCGGGCACAGTCTTTGCTTGCCCGGCCGCTATTAAATCAAGCCCAGACAACATTGTGCTGGACTACAGCCTTGTAAAAAACTCAACGACCGCTCTTGAACCTACAGACGGCAGACAGCGTTTGTGGCGGTGTGGCCTGGAGAAACAGGTGGTCTTCAATGCATAAATCTTCGGCCAGGCATGTGTCCGCGGCTAAGCAATCAATCACACAGGATATGGTCCCCCGATGCTATCAGCCAAAAAATGAAGAGAGCACAGTGTTTTTTTATTTATTTATATCACCAACATCAGTCGACCTCAACACTTTTACAGCAAAATAAACGCCAGACTATAATGATGCATTTAAAAATCTTATTTTGTTTTACAGTACATGCTACTGAAAATATATTTGTGCAACAATGCAAAATGCAATGCATGAAAACCATGACTTGGTTATGCTGCTAGTGTATTATGCACACAAAATCCATTTGGGAAAAAATCAGGGAGGATCACTATACCTTTTAACAGCCTAAAGACCCTGGCAGGTCACGATAAATGACTATTTTGATGCTCAAGGGAGTCCTTTAAGTTGAAAAATGAAATTCAAACAGCTTCTTTTAATGGCCTCGAGACTATGAGATATTGTATATTGGATCAGACATGGTTGGCATACATATGAGATGCTGAATCAGTGTGGATCATTTGAGAGTGCACTGTAAAAATACATTTAAGGATTACTAATGCCTTAAACACTGTTAAATACGGCTAAATATATACTGTGATTCATCATTTAACATTATCTTTTTTTATTTTTTATTAAATGTCACAAGACTTTAAAGCAAAACGCGTCAGGTGAAACAGAAAGAAAAATGTGAACCTGGTGCCAAAATCAAAATAGAAATAAGAAATTATCTTACAATCATGGAAAGATTTCATGAATTTTATAATCATGACTATTATCTCTTTCCTTGCCATTGATGGAATTTTCCAGCAATCCATGATTTCACTGTTATACCATAGGGGATGCTATTACACGTCTTCTGAAAGAGTACAGAATCTCCAGATCCAGAAGAAGCAGAAATGAGCCATAGAAGCATCGCTTATGCACATGTAAAATAATGCGATCATCAAACATTACACAGCACATAAATCAAAACTGCCAAACGTTCCAGAATTAAATGTTGAACAAAGGAAGAAGTACAGGACTGTGAGGGTTTGGGGGTGTTGATGGACGCCAACTACTACATTTATGTTTTTATTTATGTATTATTTTCAAGGAAACGTACCCACATTCATGTGTTAATAAAAACAGAATGCATGAAATAAGCTAGATTTACAGCAGAGTCTGTGTTCTTTCTTTTGATATATTCTATGTTCAGATATTCATACAACAAAATATTCTGGGGCCATGGAAGTTTTGTGAAAATTATACAACATGGCTGACAACTAAAAAACAACAACAACAACAACAACAAAAAACCCGCTGGCAGGGAAAGAATTAAAAGACCCCCTAATTTTCATTACTGCAATGCAATGTTATGAAATGTACACACAGATCGAATCATTCCTCTATTAAATACACATATATGCACAAATAAATGCACAAAAATGATCAAATAAAATAAATAAACGGACGGACGCTTGTGCTTGTCATTCATCGGCCAAGCATTGATGTCTGTTGTTTGAGTGCTTGTGTAGAGTAGATTTCAGGCCTTACAGAGCTTGTATAATTTAGATAAAATAACATTATAGCACAGACTCATACGGTGTCAGTTTGAGACAGTGAGGCATTAGTATGTAAGTCCACTGATCCAAAAACATACTGTAATAGCTAAAGCGACTTCTTAACAGTCCATGCTTTACCTTAGTAATTCAATTTAGGAAGCAGCTGATGGATGGACGAATAAAATGTTATTTTGTTTGCCAAGGCTTGAGGGAAAGAGCGAGATAAGTGATTTACAGTGTACTTGGTTTTAGAGAGTTGCTTTTATACTCACTCTTTTTCAGACACTACAAACACAGTTATTATTTCAACTTTTGCCAGCAGAAAACAGGCAGCATTCATTCTAAACCGCTGCACTTACATGTTGTCAAAAAGTTGGAGATCAAGTGGTTATCGCTTTATAATGCATTGTCGTGCAATATACGTTCATGTGGGGTATGCTTTAGAATAGAATTCTGCATTCAATCCTGAATGTGGAAAACATCCTCCTCCTCTTATATGAGAACGCATAGCTCTGAGAGAAGAAGAAGAAAAAAAAAAAAACATGTCCATTTCAATTCTGATGTTTTCCCAAGAAGAAAATTGCCAAGCCTGGATTCTGAAATCTGAATATGTTTGCAATACGACAGCCATCCAGGGCCCTGAAATGAATTGATGTGAAGAGAAACAAATTGTGGAGGACAAAAAAACAAAAACAGCCTGACTTTCCTGCTTGTGCTAGAGAGTAGCATGGACCCCATAAAACCACAGAGAAATCACGCTGACAGGGGAAACACACTTACACACACACACAACATCACAGATTTGGAAGTACACAGCGAGAGGCTCTGGACACTCAATTATCTTTGAAAGGAGGGTCTTTCAGCAGAAAATACTGCAAACCTCCAGTTCTAAGTGAAACTCAGGCAGAGGCCAGTGAAATGAAACTGTTTCTTTGCCTTTCGGCTGCTAAATTAAGTTCATAAAAGGAAACCATCTCATAAAAGCTGACTGCAAGAGTGAGATGAGTGGCTGAGTGGCTGGATTTGTTTGAGCACAAATGTAGTCTGTGTTGTGGTATTTCCCTCTCTGATAGACAGAGTTTTAGCAAAAAAACAAAAACAATTTGTTATTTACAAAACCACCTGCAGACCAACTAAACAAGACTGACCTAAATCATATAAGGTCCTCAATAAGGATAAGGATATAAGGATACCTTGGGAAAGGTCCTCGAACTCGGGTTGCCCAAACCACAACAGCGCTGCATGTCGGCACACTTGCCCATGAGGCTATCTACGCCGACTCCCCAAATCATATTTAAAAGGTTGACGTAAAATTAAATTATCATTCACGATAAAAATTCATGTTGTTCTAAAACTGCTTATTTTGCTGAAACAAGCGTCATGCATCTCTTTACCAGTTTGTACACTAGTGACCACATCTGACAAACTCTAAAAAAGTAACAAAAGAGCACCAGTAGGTCATATGACTTAACAATCATATATGATTTGTGTTTAAATGAAACACAAAATAAGGCTTCAAGGACAGTATGCAGGCCTTATTTTTATGTTTGTGTGGCAAGCGGGCGGGGAGCAACTCCAGAGGAGACGCCAATAACGGCAACAATGGTCGACTACGCCACCCCAGAGTACTGGGGACTAACAGCCCTAAGGGCGCACAGGTTCGTTGATCAAAGGATGGGTGAGGAGACGTGAGTCATATTGAAAAAGAGAAGTACACTTTTATTTATCAACATTGGAAGTATAAATATTTAAAACATCACAACAAGATTCTTAGAATCAATTTTACAGTAACGTGCACAATATGTACCAGACACAACAACCACAAACTTCTATTTAAATTAAGTTGGTTGACCAGCAGCGGAGGTACCTGGAGACACGGGCTAGCTGCCTCAATTAGAAGAACCCCAATAACCCAAACACACGCCCGCACACACACGTGAGGATTGGATGCAAGAAAACACACGGCACTAGGTGTAATCACCACACACCATATGCTAACAGCCAGCCTCCCCACTCCAGAAACCCCCGACTCCTGCACAGGAAATGAATACAAAACCAACAAACTTATAAAAGACAACACAAGTATAACACAGCAAACAAAAACAAAATACAAATAACTAATCTTAAGGAAACAAAGACAAATTAAAACACACACTTCACTCAGACTCAGCAGTTATAAATTACAATGCCCAGAATGAAGTATGAAAAACAATAAACATTCATAAACAAACTCAATATACTGATGCACAATCAGAAGACCAAGCAAGTAGCAGCTGGTGAAGACGGGCCAGCCAGCAAGCCGCACCAGCCCCGACGCGTCATGACACCGCGACAACGTGCACAGTTACTATAAACTAAACGTAGAGGCAAAACAGCAACGTAGTCACAATTAGGCGCTTCACGAGTTAATATTGACGCTCAATCCCATTGAGTAGGCGGGGAGGACCCTCAGATCTGCAGAGCATAAGAATAAGTAAAAGAAAATAACAGATTACTAAAGAAATTACTAAACAAAGCTATAATTATACATACCGCAGAGATGGTCATCGTAAACAACCCATTCATGGTCGCACACTATGCGGGAATGCAGCCGCTCGATCCGAAACATACCGCTGTAAATAAAATACTATAAATATTTACTAAAAATAGAACAAATAACAGCGAAACACGATCAATACTTGTTTATAAGGAGGCTGAACATACCTATGATAAGTAGACAGCAAGCGCACAGCAGACGGAAGACAAGGACACAGTCTAAACCGTCGGCGGCAACAGATGACATGACATCACGGCAATACCAAGATGCATATCCGGTCGCCAAAACACACTTCTTTTATACTCCATACAAGGGCAGCCAATAAGCCACACGCATGCGCACAATCTCCCAATAGGTGGAGTTATTCCACCCTGCTACATCTGTTTTTTTTGTTGGTTTTTTTTTTGTTTTTTTCTCATCTCATGTGGTGAGATTTGAAGGAAATAATAAAGTGAAAAAAATGTAAATTTAATTTAGTTTCTCGCTAAAAGGCTATTATATGGCTTTGGAAGACTTTGAATTGTCTTTTATTTCTTTATCATCCGATCATCTGTTCTTTTTTTCTGACAGTAAAAATCAGCATCTACTTACAGCATTGTTATTTAAAAGAGAAAAAACATATTATTTTTATTTAGCAGGGATGCATTAAATTGATCAAAATTTGCAGCAAAATTATAATAAAAAAATATTTCTATTTCAAATAAATGCTGTTCTTTTGAATTTTATGTTCATTGAAATAATCAATATTTTGATAATATGATTTTTTTCTTGAGCAGCAAATCAGCATATTAGAATGATTTCTGAAGGATCATGTGACACTGAAGACTGGAGTAATGATTCTGAAAATTCAGCTTAGATCACAGGAATAAATTATATTTAAAAAAATAGTACAATATAAAACAGTTATTTCAAATTGTAATACTTCAAAATATTATATTCATATATATATATATATATATATATATATATATATATATATATATATATATATATATATATATATATATATATATATATATTCTATGGAAGACAGAAAATGAAATGGGTTTCAAACTTAGTTGAGTAAATGGCAGAAACTAGAGGAACCCTCTGAAATGACTGACATTTTGATGGTACAGGATAAAAGTGACGCTTCCTTGTGAGAGCATGTTGAATCCAAAGAACCAGCTTCCACCAGTCAATCCAAATTCATTGCTTTGTTTGGCTTCAGCAAATAACTACAGCATTATGAGTGACCACAACTCTTGGTAAATTGCCAGTGACCCAGGTCTGGCTAGACAGAATGACGGGGGGGGGGGGGAGTACAGATAGAGGGACTGGAAGAAGATTGGATGAAGTCAGGCTCATTCACTATACAACTAAAGCAGTGGGATAACAGTAGCTCTCATTTCCACGAAGGCCATAATGGATGGAACGGAAATAATGCATGTCGGCAGTTTTGAGTGAGCGCTGGCGTGAATATTCCAGAACTTCCTGGTATGTTTGATGAAAGCAATAACAAGAACAGCCTGGAGAATGACGAGTCAATGCACATTTATAGCATGTGTCAGTCAACTGTGTTTGTCATCATGAGCGACAGAGCATGTTTCAGCTCCAAATCTATGATTTATTTAACATAACATTTAATTATATAATTATAATGAAGCTGTTCAGTCATGACAATTTGTAGGCCACGCCAGAAGGCTAATTCACCATGGATTCCCAAGTCAATTTCATATGGGTTTTTAGAATAGAAGTGAAAAAAAAAAAAGTCTGTTTAATGTTACTTGAAGAGACTTTTTTTTTTTTTTATCAGTCCTCAAACATGAAATGTTCAATACATAAGTTGCACACAATTAACTGAACACAGACATGCATTTAAAACTTTTGCCAACTTACGTTGTAGAACAAAAAAAAAATAAAACTTCAAGAAAACTTAACCACTTAATTTATTCAGAAATGGAAAACCGCTACACTCCTAAAAAATAAAGGTTATTTATTGGCATCTATATGGTTCTATGAAGATCTGTGAACATACATTAAACCTTTTCAATTCCACAATGTTGTGATGTTATTTCCATCAAGAGGTGCATACATTTTTGGTCAAGATCTTGTGTTGTCAATACAAGAGTCCAGCACTCTGTAAAGTCTCCTCCAGCACATCCCAAAGACTTTCAATAAATTTAAAGCGGCAGTCCACAGTTTTTCCTCTTTGTCGCCATCTCTGTTCAAAATCTGCAATTGCAGTTATTCGCGGAATTATCAACTTTGCATGCGTTGTGCATGTCCTCGGCATGGCACAGCGCGGATAAATACAATGTTTTGAGGAGAATGTGCGGCTGTCAATCACCGCGCTGGTGGTGTTGATACTGTCATTCGCAATCACAGATTCTACTTTTTGGAAGTATGACCAACATAAGAATTTTCACCGGAAAATGTCGTCTGAACAACTAAGTAATAACATCCACTTTTGTTCTGACCAACTAAGGGGAAAAATGCATTGCAGTAAATCGCTCTAACAATCGCTTATCATATCACGTCAAACCGTGTAAATTAAACTTAGTTCTCAAATTGTTAATGTTAAGAACATCAGCATTGCGTGACTACATTTAATGCCCTTCCGATATTATCCTTGTATTTGCCAACCCGGTCTCACCCCAAAACGTCATGTACTGACGGGTCTTGACCATACAGCAACATACGACGAAAAGGGTACCCCTAAAACGTCCATATGAGACGAAGACATAAGCGCACCAGCAGCGCTTCCTAGCGGTACCCTAACACATACCTAAACCTACCCATAACCCGAATCGTCACATATGGACGTTTTAGGGGTACCCTTTTTGTCGTATGTTGCCGTATGGTCAAGACCCATCAGTACGTGACGTTTTGGGGTGAGACTGTGTTATATTTGCATGGACCCGGTTGCAGTCTCTTTTTTTCTCCGAAGTCCGAAGTCTTTCACGTTTTACAACGGGTGAATCTCCAGTTGTCACTGGTGATTGTCATTTGAACCTTTCTGGATCCGCCATCAAATTGATAAGTTTAATTATATCAAGTGTTGTGAGAAAAGGCTATACATCTCCACCTCCACCATCCTCACATTCATAGCCTACTAGCCGAGACTCCTTCTTTATGTGTACATAATAACGCAAAGACATGCTCGAATTTCCCGCGGAAATCCACCAGTACCACTGGAATTAAAAACATTATTACAAGCTTACCATTTTGAATCGAGCTACGGCAAGCAGAGAGTTTTGAACACTGGCTGGTTATGTACTTGCTCAAAAAATTATTTGGGATAATTTTTAACACAAAAAAGCTACGGACTGCAGCCTTAAGATCTGGACTCAGAGGTGCCGATTCATGTGTGAAAAAGATTATTAATGCTCCCTCACAACCATTCTTTCATAATTTGAGCCTGACAAATCTTGGCATTGTCATCATGGAATACGGCCATGATGTGTCATCCTACATGGTTGTTTAAGAAATGAAAAACTACACTCCATCAATTAGAAGAATTGTCGGCAGATATGTAACATGCTAAAAACATAATAATCACTGCAATAATGATCCAATCATAGACTCTTAAGCATTTACCTGTTTAAATTGCCTTTTTTTTTGGCCGGACAGTGTGTATATATGTATGGAGTATGAATGAATTTGAAGTTGATGTTGAATTTAATACTCTCATATCCTCAATGGCCAATCTGTAATTCATATTTCCATAGCTTACTTTTCCATTTTATATAAATACTTAACTAAAACACAAGCGTATTCATTTAAGATTCTGCAGAATCTAAGTGTCTTTTTTTTCAGAAGCATTACATTTTTAATGATAAATATCCATTATATTTGTCATTCCAGTAAATGAAATGAAAGCATTCTCACACTGATATCAGACCCATATTCAGTTCATGATTGCTAATATAATATGCTAATATGATTAACTATAATAGCCTATAATAGCCTAGCCTACATATTTTAAAATTGTAACATATATTGCTGCCACAATAACCTTTTCAAAAATTTACGTGCCTTCTTCTCTTTCCCATTTTTGTTCGCTGAGGTGGAGCTGCGATGAAATATTGTTCTTGTAAATACTTTCCAGCATTTCAGTAATAAAAGTGTACATCTTGCGTACGGTGCTCGGCAGTGATCAAAAAGGATTTAAACCGTGAATTTTGAATCTCTTGTAAACTCAGAGATGTGGATTCAGACGGCAATTAAATTACCACACGACCTGTTTGTCAAAAAACAGAAGGTATTAATTTGGCCAGGGATTTTTACGCGGGTTGGGTGAGAAAAACACTGATATTAAGGATTCGGACGGCACTAAAATCACAGACTTGCCCCTGTAAATGTCACGGTGTCTGGTTTGTGTTTCCCTGGGTAACCACTAGAGGTCCTTGTTCCCCACGGTGTCATTCTCTCATGCACTACAGTTCCCATCATCCTGTTCTGTCTATCATTGATCATTGCACACAGCTGTTTCCCGTCACCTTGTTAGTATCTGTGTGTATATATACCCTGGTTGTTTCTGTGATTGTTGTGGATTCCTTGTTTAATGGCACACCACTTCTTGAAGTCTGTTCTTGTCTGTTTCTCGTTTTTGGATTGCCTTTTTGGATTTTGACCCCTGCATGAACTGGATTGTAGTGATGGCCAGATCGAGGCTTCCTGAAGCAATGAAACAGTTGAACCAAATGTGCCATATTGTTTCGAGGCTTCGAATCAATCCGAAACCCGTCTCAACGGTGACACCTAGTGGTCACTTGCAGGTGTTGATCTGAAACAACCTTGACGAGCCATTAAAAAATGTGTTGTTTTTTTATTAATGTATGTTTCTAATATGTGAAGCTTGTAACCTATAGGCTCCTCACTGTGCATAATGTTATTTTGGTCCTGCAAAATGAATATTAATAAAAGAAATCAAGCCACAATGTCTCACTTTTTTAGAGATTTTTATTCAAAAATATTAATTTCTCTGCTGTGGAAGGACTTAGCTTACTTCTTTTTTTACAGATAATTTCTCCAGCCTTTGAAAATAATCCTCTCACAAGGGACACATGTTGCTGGCATGCAAAGATATTTTTTTAGCTAGGACATACAAATGAGGAAAGATTACTGCTCTCTCTTTCCAGTAAGTTAGTGGATCATGAGTTCTGGGCAAAAACGCATCGTTGAGGTATTTTTTCACTTCCACTGTGGCATCAGCTGTAGCACTGTGTGTCTCATATATAGACCTATAAAATGTATATTCACACAATATTATATTATATTATATTGACATTGAAGCTATTTTTAACATAATTGGCAGTTGTGATTTGGACATTAGGTTGTAGGGCATAGGGCTATGGATTTTCTAAACAGTGTCCCAAAAGTTTGTAATTATATTTCAATTATAATTATATTTCAAACAATGCATACCTTGCTTAGATGGCCCAGCAGTGTCAGTAGCAGGCCTAGGTACAGGGGGAATGCCACCCTCTGCACCCTGCAAAATGGTAGGATGAGTGCTCCTCAAATGGCACATCATGGATGATGTATTGTTGCAGTAGGCTAGCTGCCGATCACAATACACACATCTCACTTTATTTAGGGTTTCTAAACGGAAATGCTCCCACACCACAGATGTACGGCATCTATTCTGGGGAGCCTCCATTTTATCTATCTATCCAAATCTATTTATCTATGTATCTATCTATATGAATCTATCTATGTATCTAGACATGTATCTATAATCTATCTATGTGTCTAGATATGTACCTAGATATGTATCTATCTATGTATTTATATATGTATCTATAATCTATCTATGTATCTAGATATGTACCTAGATATGTATCTATGTATTTATATATGTATCTATAATCTATCTATGTATCTAGATATGTACCTAGATATGTATCTATCTATAATCTATCTATGTATTTATTTATGTATCTATAATCTATCTATATATATATATATATATCTATTAATCTAGCTGTCTATATATCTATGTATCTAGGCCTATTAATGTGTAACTATATGTATACTCTGTCTGTCTCTAGCCTATCAGTCAATGTGTTGTGTAAATGTAACGTTAAGCCTAAATAGCCTATAACTAATCAAATCGCACTATATGTCACTATCATAAAAAATCCGCTATCTCAAAATCAAACTCCTCTCACAAAAACCCACGAGGTCAATAGGCTATGCGTTGATTTCACTTTTATACAGATGTGCGATTGTGTGGTCTGTTCCCGACCGTGTCAATCAAACGCTGATTCGGCGGACCACACCTGATGAAACACTTAGTGAAACACTTCGAGGCTTCGTTTGTCCAAAGTCACGTGACATGGGTGTTTTGAATCACGCTTCGGAGCAGTGTTTCGAAACATCTGCGCTTCGGGATCTCGCAAAGCTTCGGAACGACTGTTTCGCGTCAGCCATCCTTACTGGATTGTGAGTACGGATTACCCAATAAATATCACTGCTTTTGGATCTTCCTTTTCCTGTGTGTGTTCGTGACAGTAAATGTTTAAAATACCGGACGAGCCCATGAGAAACAATATTAGCGTCCGAATAGGACTTAACTGACAATAGCCTATGCTTTCACTGGCCTTTAAAAGAGCGTTTTAATTAAATTAATAATATTGTATAATAATATAATTAAAAATCTAACAACAATCAGTGTAATGACAATTTTATTCTTTGCATGAAAACACTTGAATTAGCCTAATTTAATACTGTCTGGGTGTATTAAAACTTCAGAATTATATTCATTTAGACCTGCAACAACGCTAAGAGAGAGCTACGAATGGTCCAGACCAACCTTACGAAAGTGTGACTTACAGAAGATATACTTAGCGTATACGAACGTTTCGGGAACCGTCCCATAAGGTTAAGAGAGAGGTTATGGAATAGGTTAAGAACTACTTAGAGATAAGAACGCTTTGGGAAACCGGGCCCAGGTTATTCTGAGGTCATTTTGTTCTGCTGTATAAAGCAGGGGAGCCATTATAGCGAGCGAGTAAATAAAGGAGAGCTCTGACATCATTCATTCACTGAGGACAGACTGAGGACACCGGTAGTTAGATCACACCTAAACAACTATAAATCACACAGCACTACAATATACACACTCAGACTCACAGAGCAGATGCACATGCAAATCTGAATCCTAAGATTAGATTCCAAAACACAGACACAACCTTTAGTTAAAGCATATTAGCAGCTTACAACCTAATCGTTTATTATAAGTATGCATGGTAGTTATTACTATAAATTGTGCATAATTGCAAGCAACTAATCCTAAACCACACCCTAATCCTACCCTATATTACTAATTAGTAAGATAGATAGATAGATAGATAGATAGACTTTAATTGTTAGTTCATGTTAACCGATGTTGACAAGTTAAACCTTATTGTATAATGTTACAAGAAAAAAAAAAAACAGAAGTAAAGAGCTAACGCATGCAGATCATCATCCTTAGTTCCCATTTCACTGTCATGTATTCATCTACTGAGAACGTTCTCATTCACACCTGATCATAAGCCAGTGTTACTGCTGAAGAGCAGTGTTCTCAGTGAGCTCTTGCCAAAGTCAAATACTGTTTCCCCATAAACTCTGTTCCTTCACGTCAGCCTGAAAGCTCAAGACTCTAATCAAGGCTGTGACAGCTTGTGCATGTATTAAAGAGCTGATATCCTCTAGCTCTGTTTTGCTATTTTCTCAGAAATGTTCCAGAGTGACCTTGTGCTCACATTTAAATTTTTAAAGTATCAATAATTAGCTTGAACAGGCTTGAGTCATCGTCAGCATTGCCATTATCTCTAATAAACGTCAACTAGAGCGGCAGTAACGCTCATCATTGATAACCCTTGCCTCATAAGATGAGAAGGCATCTTCTCAGATGAACTCACAGAGTAAAATTAGTTGCGACATGTACCTCGTCTCATTCTGACTCTTGAGTTCAGCAGTAGATTTAATTGAAAGCGGCTGTGATTAACATTGGTCTTATGCTGCCTCCAAGTCTTGTCTGGATTAACATAATTACGAGAAGAGCATACATGAACGACACAGTGTCATAAGCTGGGGTGTGTCCATTCAAAACCCATGCCGGAAGCAAATTGATCTTGGTCAGAATTTAAATAACTGTTATTTTGCATGAATTTTGAGAAAATAAATAAAATAAAGGCATGTTTTTTTTATATTTTAATTTAAGTTGATATTTATTTCAAAGCATGGAATTTAGTTAAAGGAGAAGTTCACTTTTAAAATGAAAATTCTGTCATCATATACTCACCCTCAAGTTGTTTCAAACCTGTATGAATTTATTTCTTCTGCTGAACAGAAAGGGAGATATTTAGAAGATTATCAGTAACCAGACAGTTTTTGGGTCCCAATGACTTCCATAGTAGGAAAAAAAAATACTATGGAAGTCAATGGGACCCAAAAACTGTCTGGTTACTGATAATCTTCTAAATATCTTCCTTTCTGTTCAGCAGAAGAAAGAAATTCATACAGGTTTGAAACAACTTGAGGGTGAGTATATGATGACAGAATTTTCATTTTAAAAGTGAACTTCTCCTTTAATTAGTTAGTTAGTTAGTTAGTTAGTTAGTTAGTTAAGGATAATAACCTTGCTTTGTCCATTACTACTAACCTCCTTATTTAGCCAGGGTAAGAGCCCACAGGTTTATGTGATAAAACTACATTTTCCATCACTCTCTCTGAAAGGTCAGTGGTCCTGATTTTACATAATGGTCACATCTAAAATCACATACTTCCCTACTCTATAGTAGCCGAAAGACAGGATGTAACAAAATAAGTATGCAGAATTCACAGTACTCAAAAAAAGAGTAGGCAAAAAGTACCCGAATGACCTACTTCTTCCGGCAAGATTCTGAAGTTTTCATATGATGGACACTTTACTATCCCATGAGGCCACGGGAGAGGATTTGTGAATGACAGTGAAGCGACGTAACTGACGCTGGCAGGTCACATGATAATGACAACATGGCAAATGTAGTATGTCCAGATTACATTCATACTACAAACATTCATACTATATAGAACATACTTTTTAGTGGTCGTGAAGCAATTACTTACTCAAAATAACCTACTCAAGAGAGTATGTGATTTAGGATGCAGCCTAGGTGTAACAGGTGTATATATAAACACCAGTTACACCTAATATATATATTATGCTCTTCATGTCAATGCTCCAGTGCTATAAAGCTCCTGGTATCTGTTGGCAAGTGAAAAAGAGAGAAATAAATAAGAAATTGCCCAATGCATCCATTATTTCTCCATCCAAAATCACTTCATCATATTGCAAGTTGGAGCGTCCCAGGAGGACCTGAAGTCAACATTATAGGGATTGTATTCTAAACTTAAATTGCTCTACATTTGCATTTACATTTACATGTTCATTTTAGTCTGTTGGCAGACTGTTTGCTTTATTTAAGCAATTTACAAGAAAGAGCATGTAATTTATTGTCCGAGTTACTGCCAGCTGGCAGCTTGGGATACAAATTGTAAAATAAGACCAAAAAATGTGGTACTAATAAAATTGTGGTGATACTGACGAATTAAAGTTTTAACCACCAGAAAGAGCACAGTTTAGTAACTTGATGACCAATTTTTGAATTGGAGCTAGAAGTCAAAATTGTGAAATTGTAATCTGCATATAACCAATCCAAGTTAGTGCACACACATTAGAAGTACTGAGTAGTGAACACACACACACACACACACACACACACACACACACACACACACTGCAAACTGTGGACACACACACACACACACACACACACACACACACACTCAGAGCAGTGGGCAGCCATTTTCACTGTGCCGCAACCTTCAGGTTACCAGTCTGACTCTCTAACCATTAGGCCACGACTGCCCATGCTCATGGTTATATAACCATGCACATCTACAACACATGCCATTAATCACCTGTCAAATGAGTGCGAAATAAAGAGTTCTGACCCTTCAATATTTACAGGGCTTGAATAAAAATGTTTTATGAATGAGGTACCTCTACTGCTGCTGAACGTTGAATTGCTTAAGTAAAACACATTAAGCCAGTCATTCATTATTCCCCTCAGAAACCACACGTCTTCCTCCAGTGTCCTTATCATGTTTGTCCCAAACATGCTTTTTTTGGGGGGTGATTCTATTTCTAACACCACAGGGATCCAATGCAGTCCCACCCTAGCCATTTAGTAATGCTCTTACATCGTCCTCAAACAGAACTGATAACTCATCTCTCTGCGGCGTTCAAGGACAGATCGCTGTGGTGATTAATAGCAAAGCGCAATGAATATTCATTAATTTGCGCTATCAGACGCCAGGGCATAGCGGCGCCGAACAGCCAAAACATACAAGTAAATGTTATTTGCTAGGATGATTGAGGTGAGGAACAATCCGCTGGTCATGATTGATGTACGTGTAATTAGTGGTTATGTAATATGCTAAGAGTTCAGGCATATTATATTAATCAGATTTCTGTATTCTTCAAGTTAAAACTGCGCTTGCAAATCAAATGCAAATATAAATAGGAGCAAAACATAATATTTATAATGAGTTGTCTCCCCCTTTTAGGAGCCGTTTACATATTTTTTAATTAAATACAGAACACTTTTTGTGCGTTTTGGCCATTTATTTACATGTCAACGGCGTTTTGGGCTCCTGAAAACACAATCTTTTGAAAACATGTTTCAAAGTGCACATTTTTGAAAACGATACTTCAAATTAGGTGAATTTTAGAAAAAAGCCGGCATGCATATTACGTGTTCAGTCTACAGGGGCGTAGTGTTTCTTTACAAAGTGACATCGCCAACTACTAGCCTGGCAGCAGAATACAGTGTTTTTTTGTGTGAATGAGATCATACTTGCATGCCATCACCAGAGCCGCCTTAACCTAGTGTTAGGCCCCGGGGCTGAGAGGTTTTGTAGGCCCCCCATCCCCTCGATTTATAGAGTCTCATTTTAAACAAGTAATAAAAACTCAGTGAGTGTTTTAGCGCAATTTTCTGACGTCATGGGATCACAACACTAAGAGATAGTAAATCTTTTCCTGGATTTTTTTTGTGCGTTCCTGAGATTAGACCTTCCTTAACATAATGCCGAAAACCCGAAGTCTCTAGGTGGTCTGGTTGAGGAGTAGATAGAAGTGCAAGATTGGTGCGCACAGACAGAACAGAAATCATGAGTTAACAATCGCAATTTTGTCCGGTGGAAAATTGCGCTAAAAAGTGTAATATCTAGGTAATCTACATCACAGAATGCATTAGTTTCAACAACCACACACAGCAACTAAATTTCAACTTTATGCAAATGAGAAGCGATTTTCGCGAGCGACAACCAATAGGAAAGAAGCCTTTCAGTGGAGCTCAGCTCCCGTCACCGTCTCGAGTGCAGGAAGATAGAAGAGTTCGAGGGCGATTTCACTCTTTTATATGATTTGACTAACTAACCACAAACATGGATATATAATAAAATGATGCATGGAAAAGAAACTGTCGACAGTCTCAGTGAGTTTATGCTGGATTTAGTGCGTAAATCATTTTGTTTACAAATTAGATGCTTTGCAGTTGTTATATACGTTAAAGATTTTATTTTGGATGTGTTCATTGTGATTATATTGGCTGGGTTTATAAAAGTTTATCAAATTGAAAGGATCATTGCTTGGTGCATTTGGAAACAAAGCTTGTCTATTTCTAAATGTAATCGCATGCATCGCTGCTGATTATACTGTCCGTGTGTTGAAAAAAACTTAGATTAAACACACTCGCAACAGACACACCCCAAAGCGGAGACGTAACAGCGTTTCCAGCGGCACTGAGCGGACTTTTTCTGCTGTAGTGGACACGCACCGTCCGCCGCGGGACCTCTAGACGCGCGTAAACGCGTCTTTGCATTGACTTAACATTGAAATCACTCGCGCCAGACGCTCTATTCGCATTTGGTGTGAACGCACCATAACAATAACATTATAGCGACAGCACTACCAACGTCCACAAGCGACTAGCGACATACAGCGACAAAATCTGACAAGTTAAAACAATATGACCTTTTCAGCTCATCATGAACCTGAGGCCCCTGAACTTGGGAGGCCCCTGGGCTTCAGCCCAGGTAAGCCCGTGCATTAATGCGGCCTTGGCCATCACCAAAGAAAAAACGTTTCTGTTCTAAATTTGCTGATCCTGTTTTGTTAATAGATGGATGGATGAAGGATAGACAGTTGGACAATTGGACAGGTGGAAAGATAGACGGATAGATGGACAGATGGATGGATGGACGGATGGATGGATAGACAGTTGAATGGAAAGATGGATAGATGGAAACCATCTATCCATGGATGGATGGAGATGGATGGATAGACAGTTGGAATGATATTTAGATGGATGGATAAATGGATTGATGGATGGGTAGATGGACAGATGATCCATAGACAATTCATAGATGGACGTCCAACCATCCATCCATGGATGGAGGACAGAAAGACAGTTGGACAGATGGATGGACAGATGTATAGATGAATTTTGCAGCTCCTGTGTTGTTAGTAGATTACCTGCACCTGATTTTAATTGGCTCTGTTTGTTTGTGACTCTAAGTTAATTTGCGCTGCTCTTGTCATATTGCATCAGTCATAATAGAAATGAGCTTCTGAGTCGGTGTGCTTTAATTTGTGGATTGTCAGTAGATTTGGCCCTTTATGTTGACTTGTGGTCAGAGTTTGTTATTCAGAAGAAATAAGCAGCAAATATACAGTACAGTACTCTGAAAACAAATCAGGAAAATGTTCATTTTAAATGAACTAGTCAGTGGAACTCAGTGGCAACTTTGAAGCAGCTTGGGGCTTTTGGACAATAATCATCACTTAGAATTGATCACTTGCACCGCATGCAGTTGACATGCACCACGGGCAACCAACAAATGAAAAGTCTCTCATTGTCTTACCTAAATCTGTATGCGGAAAGCCATTAACCAGAGGCTTGGAAAACTGCCTGTCAATACGCTGGCCTGCTGGGCTGTCTAGATATTGATATGTTGCTTGACGTTCAGATAGCTTTCACTTGTTTCACCTAATGCCAGTTTGCTAATCCACAATTGTACACAGTCTCCTGCAAATAAATAAACTCGAATGGGACAAGACCAAAGCTGATTTGCCAAGAAAGCATGCACTTTGACTTTGCATGCAAATACGTTGTCATCCAATAACATCTTTATGATTCCAGAGACATGGAACAACAAAAATCCCATTATTTTGCTTACAATTAGTTTCTAAAACAATAACATTTTAACTTTATGATCTCAATTATGTTCTTAAAACAAATGTCCAATTTCACTTTCCATTTTACATCAAAATTATGACATCATGACTTACTACCCCTAAAATCACCTATGTGGAAGACTGTTTCAGTCTTAGAATGAAACATAAAAAGTATTGGTGAGATAAGTAATGAGCTGAACTCAAAGATCTAAGACTTTTTCTATGTACACAAAATACCTATTTCTCTCAAATATTGTTCACAAATCTGTCTAAATCTGTGTTAGTGAGCACTTCTCCTTTGCCGAGATAATCCATCCACCTCACAGGTGTGGCATATCAAGATGCTGATTAGACAGCATGATTATTGCACAGGTGTGCCTTAGGCTGGCCACAATAAAAGGCCACTCTAAAATGTGCAGTTTTATCACACAGCACAATGCCACAGATGACACAATTCCTGGAAGCTGAAAACATCCCAGTTCTTGCATGGCCAGCATACTCACCAGACATGTCACCCATTGATGTTTGGGATGCTCTGGATCGGCGTATACGACAGCGTGTTCCAGGTCCTGCCAATATCCAGCAACTTTGCACAGCCATTGAAGAGGAGTGGACCAACATTCCACAGGCCACACTCAACAACCTTATCAACTCTATGCAAATGAGATGTGTTGCACTGTGTGAGGCAAATGGTGGTCACACCAGATACTGACTGGTTTTCGGTCAGTCCCCCCCCCCCCCCCCCCCCAATACAGTAAAAAAAATTTTTTACATTTTAGAGTGGCCTTATATTGTGGCCAGCCTAAGGCACACCTGTGCAATAATCATGCTGTCTAATCAGCATCTTGATATGCCACACCTGTGAGGCGGATGGATTATCTCGGCACAGACGGACAGACGGATGGATGGATGGACATGTTGGATGGATGGACAGTTAGACAGTTGGACAGATGGATGGACATGTTGGTTGGATGGACAGTTGCAAGGATGGATGGATGGATGGATGGACGGACGGATGGATGGACAGTTGGACGGATGGATGGATGGATGGATGGATGGATGGATGGATGGATGGATGGATGGATGGATGGATGGATGGATGGATGGATGGATGGATGGATGGACGGACAGACGGATATACAGGCAGAAATATTAACACATCATATCCAATCATCGTTTATTGAAGGGTTAGAAACGTATTGTCCAAAAGTAAAAAACTATTTTCTAATACATAATATTTTTTCTTGCATCTGTCCATGTGGTTTCAGTGTCAGATGAAAAGTGTGAATTTGAATGTAAGTTAAATATTCTGGAGCTGCAAGCTACAACATGCAACACAACATATTAAAGTCTATCTGTTCTGCTGTAGCTAAAATTAGAATATCGTGAAAATATTATTCTGATATAATAAATGGTCATGAATCTTTTTAGCATATTTTACTTTTAATTTGTTTTCCTTCCCGCGGGCTGGACTGAACTCCTCCACAGTCTGCATCTTTGAAATGCCTAGTTTGATGGCTAGTTTAAATGAACTAAAGTAAATAACTTACAAAAAGCAAAATTATAACAAACAAAAATGCCACATTACAAATACTGACATTTTGCACTTAAGGCAAGAGATATTCCTCAGAGCCACATCAGCTCATGAAGAGGACTGAAGACCCAACGACTGAAAACCTTGAATGGCCTCTGACTCACAAACTGGCACAGCTCTGGGGAGTTATAAATGAGGATTTTATACATTTAGGTAATGTTGTGCTCATATTTTCTGTCACAACATTAAATGTCAACTCCATCACCCATATTGTCTATTTTTTTGTGGGGAATTTCAGATCATTTTACGTAGATCCAATTAGTAGCTGCAAGCAGCAGAAAATTCCTTCATATTAATACAGTACATTGTGCCCTATTTTTACAGATTTACAGAGTGTTTACAAAATACAGTAGTCAACATTTGAAGTGGATCAAAACCTTTCATCAAAGTTATACATGCATTTTGAACAATACCTGTTTTTGTCTTATAAATTTGATTAACTTGTTTGATCCACTTCAAATGTTGACTACATATTTATTGTCAATACCATCAGTTTTCAAACCCTGTCATATTTTCCACAGTTGATAGAGCTAAACAACGTTTGAAACCTATGGAAGTTTATGTGTAGCAATATTCAATTTGAAATGTAATATGCAAAATGACAATGCAATATGTAAAATGGCAATGCATTTCTGATTTTAAATTTTAATTTCCCCATACATTTGTGCAATGTTTGGTGCAAAATGAAAATGAAAATTCAATTATATAAGTTACATTTGCCATTTCATACACTAGTTTTAATATGTAAATTGAATACATTTTTAACGCTTTATAGGTTGCAAAATTAAAATTTAAATGTATTACAGAAATGATTAGATGTGTTTAACATGTTCAAGCAAAAACTGTGGCAAAATTGTAATTTAAATGTAATTTTTTCTTAATTGCATTTACACTCACAGTTAAGACATTTGCAATTGCATTTCCATTAAGTTTCACGCAATGAATGTAGCAAAATTCAATGTGCATTTTGAAAATGCATTCTGAGCCGATCACGTGCCCGTTACCTCGGCAACAGGTAAACATAGGCTTTGGTGCGTATTTAGAGGTGTCGGAAGGAAACAGTGCGGCGGCAGAACTGATTCGAGCGTTAAATTCACTAGCAGATGAAGTGGAGTGCGGACAGAGAAATGGTAGTGTTTCCGAAGATTATTACGCGTCTGCAGGTGATAGAACCAGTACGATGTTGGACCGTCTGGGTCTGGGAGAATGTTCTGCCTATCAAGCGTCGTCGACACCCATGTCAACATTGCTGCGCTGCTGTCTGATGCTGGACTGTGTTGATGGTTTCGTTTTGTATAAAATATTGTCATTGTCTGATACATGCTTATCTTTATTCTTATTGGCCTACTATTAACTGTAATACCCAATAATGTTGGAGATCCTATAGTTTTTCCTTACACATGCATAGGCCTATTACCCTGTGATCACATAATATGACAAAGCTCCATTGGTATTCGGTATTAATAGCTAAGTTACCGAAAATTAAATGTGACCGCTCTTTATTTATTTATAACTGACTGTAATGTTCAATAAAGTGATGAATGTGATGTGACCATCTCTGTTTATTCAGCTGTATAATCATAAAATATGAGGCAGACATATGCGAGTCCCTTTCCATTTTATAAAGCATATTGATAAGGTATTAATACATATGTACATGGTCACGGAATCTGACGGGTCAAATCCATCGACCTAGCCTTTTTTGGGTGAATGTGGAGCAGGTTTAACAACGAAGCAGCACACGAAACTTTAACCGGCACAAACAAGACTATTTGGGGTCAATGTGGAGCAGGTGGGGGGCTGAGTGACCTCAGGATGACCAATAAATAATATTTTAATATTTAAAGGTCCCGTTGCATGCGATTCCATGTTTCAAAGTTTAGTTAGTGTGTAATGTTGTTGTTAGAGTATAAATAATATCTGTAAAATTATAACGCTCAAAGTTCAATGCCAAGCGAGATATTTTATTTAACAGAAGTTGACTACAAAAAACGGCTCGATTGGACTACACCCCTCTACTTCCTGCATTAGTGACATCACCAGAACCGTGTTTAGACTAAGCTCCGCCCACAGGAACACAGGCGTATTGATGGCGAAATGTCAACAGACGGTTGATGTTTATCTATAATCGGATACCGCAAAAGTTTAATTCGAAGTTGTTAGTTTGCTCTGTCCATTTCACCACGGACTGTTTTTCTAACCTGGGATAATATCAAGCAGGCTTCTCCCAGCGTTTCATACTGACGAAGGAGGCAATTTCAACTATATTCCAGCAAGCGGTAAGTAGTGATTTAATATGGAAGTACCGATCACTCTTCACATCGTTTCTCTTAGTAGGATGAAAATAATCTTACTTAAACTGTGATTAATATACAGAAAGCGATCAAAGAACAATCCCTTTACAATCGTCCAAGCTGTCAATCAATCACACAGCGCAAGTTTATCTGGACACTTGCCAAAACTCGTTATGAAATCAATGACGCTGTTACACTGCACAACGAAGCTCTTACTGTATTTATATGCCTCATGTTTGCATTGGTGAAATCATTAGTGAGTGCAGAAACTGCGTTGCAATGATAAGATCTTTTTTTCACGCGATCAACAGGCTGCCATCTGCTCAACGCTCACTGCAATTTTTTATGTGATTGAAATAGATCTAAATACTTAAAAAACTTCTCACGATTCGTTAATCCCAATAGTTGTAATATTAAAAACGTATAATAGCTGTAATAGTAAAAGTTTTCCAGATAGTTCCACATGTAATGCCAGATATTTCATATGCAAGCATTTCAGCCAATCACAGCAGTGGGCGTTTACACTGAAGTCTCACAGCAGACACGCCCCTTCAAACAGAGTGTTCAAACCAGGGAATGAAATCAGGCTAGGAAATATGCCTTTTATTTCTAAATTATAACAATTTTTGATCTAAAAAACATAATAACATTATAAGGGCACCCCTGGAAACATGATAAAATAATACAAATAATCCATGGAATGGGACCTTTAAGAAAGCGAAGCAGCACAAAATAAACGTTTATCGGCGCAAATCAGAAAAAAACATGAGTCTATTTTGGGTGAATGTGGCCTATTTTGCCGACGTTTTGCATTGGATTGGGGGCGGAGCCAACTTCACGCAGTGACTGACAGGGCGGGGTGGGCACGTGATCGGCTCAGAATGCATTTTCAAAATGCACATTGAATTTTGCTACATTCATTGCGTAACACTTAAAGGAGAACTCGGTAACTCTAGCGAACTCTAGTCACTTCTTCGCTGATTTTCCCTTTTGTTGTCGCATGTTTTCCCCACGAGCTCCCCCTACAGCTGTGGTGGGGCGTATATTTCACAACACAGTCGTAAAAAACTCACTTGCGGCGGCCTCCTCCCCTTTTCTACCGCTGCTCATGTGCGTTTGTTTTGATCGGAGCAAGCCAACTGTATCGCGTGGAGCTATGTCTACCGAGGTGGGTAATCTGGTAATACATCATACATGCGTGTGTGTTTATGTCGAATTGCCGTAAAGCAATTTGTGTTTCGCGCTCGTTCTCATTCTAGTTCTCACTTCTCACGAGACTTCCAATTTCTATCTTGCCGGGACGGTAGTGAACAAGTTGCAAGGTTGGTTTTCTGCCTGGGAACGCTGGGGGGAGCGGGGAAAGTCACCAATATCACCAGAACAGGTTGTTTAACCATCCAAATGATTTCTAGACAGTTTTATTTAGTTAAAAAAGTTACCAAGTTCTCCTTTAATGGAAATGCAATCGCAAGTGTCTTAACTGTGAGTGTAAATGCAATTAAGAAAAAATTACATTTAAATTACAATTTTGCCACAGTTTTTGCTTGAACATGTTAAACATATCTAATCATTTGTGTAATACATTTTAATTTTAATTTTGCAACTTATAAAGCGTTAAATTATGTATTTAATTCACATATTAAAACTAGTGTATGAAATGGCAAATGTAAATTTTATAATTTAATTTTCATTTTCATTTTGCACCAAACGTTGCACAAATGATGGGAAAATTAAAATTTAAATACAGAAATGCATTGCCATTTTACATATTGCATTGTCATTTTGCATATTACATTTCAAATTGAATATTGCTACACATAAGCTTCCATAGAAACCATCATGTATTGTAAATTCATTAATCAAAGTGAATGTTTGATTTGTCAATATTCCTTTAAAACAGTCTGGGGACGGTGATGTTTTTGAAAGAAGTCTCTTCTGCTCACCAAGGCTACATTTATTTGATAAAGAAAAATACAGTAAAAACAGCTGTATTGTGAAAAAAAATATTGCAATTTATAATAACTCTCGTATTTGAATATTTTTAAATGTAATGCTTTCATCTTATGCAAAACTGTATTTACAGTGTCACATGATCCTTCAGAAATCATTCTAATATGCTGATTTGCTGCTCAAGAAAGTTTTATGATTATTATCAATGTTGAAAACAGTTGCTTATTTTTTTTATTTTATTTTTTTTAAACAGTGATACGTTTTCAGGATTCTTTGATGAATAAAGTTCGACTGGACAGCATTTATTTGAAATAGAAATATATTGTAACATTATACATGTCTTTACTAATACTTCTTAAAAAAAAATATATATATATATATATATATATATATATATATATATATATATATATATATATATATATTTATATTTATATATCTTATTGACCCCAAACAGTAAGCTTGCATCAATACAGTGAAATAACCTTGCAGTTTTGTACCCCGTTTTGTGAAAGACATTCTCAATTATCATACAAATGTGTATTGCCTCTTACAAACTGCACCAAACGTGTAGAAAATAAGGAAACAGACACCATTATGTTTTCCCAACAAATCTAAAGCGTTTCCCCCATGGGAAACAGCAGACTCTCCCAGACACGGACCCTCAAGGTTGTTCAGCAGACTTTTGTGATTAAGAGACATTGTTTGGTAACTCCTAGATTCCTGTGCAAGGTCTGCTTTAAATAGTCACTGTCTAATGGCAAATCAATAACAGCGGGAGGAATGATTAAGCATTTCTTCAGTGACTAATGACACTCCAAGTCCAGGTTCTTTGGAGCGTTAATGGTTCCAGCGTCGGGTTTTGCCAGAGAAATGAATCCAGCCAATTTGTCTGAAACAAAAGGCCAAATTTAACTGGAACATGGGAAACTATTACAGCTTACAGAAGAGGGAGGGTTTGGGTGAAAGGAACAGTGATCAAACAGAATACAAAGGGCTTCATCTAAATTCAATTAAAATTGCCATCGATTGGCAGATTTGCGCATATTGGTATGCAGGTCGGTAAAGTATGCTTTAATTTATTTGGCTCGGGATAGGAAGGGCATCCGAGCAAATCCTCCCTCTCACATGCTCAACATAAATGAATGAATTTACATGTGCTTGAGTAGTGCAGAGTGTTACGGCAGGGATAAAAAGGTGATTATGGACTGGTGTTCGCTGTTTGCTTGAATACCCATTCATTTGGCACTGAGGATGTTTGAAGTTAATCTCTGATGAATTCAACCCAACGTTGTCAACTTTTTGAGTATCCTATCTGACAACGTGCGTCAGCAGAGATGACGTTCCCCTATACAATCATCTAAAAATGTGTAATCCGAAACACTGTACAATCGTACAAGGAACGGCATTTAACAAACATAAATTAATCTAGTAGATCAGAATGGACTGTCATTTGATTCAATCCAAACTCAAGAGCTCAGCAATCAGTGTTCTTAATCAATGTTGATACGTCTCAGTAAGAGGTTCTTCCAACATGCGACATTTCTGGGAAATACCAGCACATCAGTGGAGGTCAGTGCAACAGCGGATATCCATTAGAGTTTAAACAAGCTGATTAGATATACTTGCATCCATTACACAATGTTAAAAACGCTAGATCTGTATTCTTAGAATAAAAGGCTGACAAAAGGCTATTTCTCTTTTAATTCACCAATAGACATTTCATTGGAAATAAACTGAAAAAATAATGGACATTTTTAACTTTGCATTTGAATGCCTCCCTAAAATGACAAGCATGAGACCAAACATTTACATTAGTGACTTTATGTTTTTCTCAGGACACATTTGAAATGGAATGGTTGGATTTTAAAATGGTAGATGAGATAAACAATATTTGATTATTTTTAATGGTATATTTGATGGTTTTTATACATTTGTTAAATATGACAACATCCAACAATCTGCATAAAGCCTCTGAATGATTTCTTCTGCTATAGAAAACAAATAAATAAATAACATTACTTTTCCCGACGGCTTTCAAGGAAGTTGCAAATAGATGCTATTTTCTCTTTGAGTGTCTCTGGGCACACGGTATGTGTCTTGAATACATTCTCCTCTTTCAAACTTGTTGGGAAAAATAGAAGAAGAAAAAAAAAAAACAGCTTCCATTATTACAACAGACTTTGTTTAACTTTGGTCACATTTTTTTATGAAAAGGGTAACACTTTATTTTGATGGTCCCTTTTGAACACTCTGTTGACTATGAGTAACTTTGCAACTACATGTCAACTAACTCTCATTAGAGTATTAGTAGAGTGCTTGCTTAATATCTGTTAACACTTTATTTTGACGCTCCTCCAACAGACATTCCACTGACTAGAAGTAACTTAGCAAGTACATGTCAACTGATTCTAACCCTACCAGTCTACTAATACTCTACAAACACTCTGATGAGAGTGTAGACTCTCATCTACATGTCTACATGTAGACATGTAGGTTCAACGTTACTTATAGTCAACATAATGTGTTAAAGAGACTATCAAAATAAAGTGAAGCCATGAAAAGTTATAATGCATTGCAATGTACATTCTGAATACCTACATAGAGGTCTAACCCTAACCCTAACCTAACTTTTAGTTATTTGCTTACCGACACAACTACATACAGTAGTAAGTTAATGTTCAACTTAGTGGTGAAGGAAACTCATCACGCGGGTGTTTCCTGAGACGTTCTCGAGATGACGTGATGCTAGTGAATGTCTCGCTCAGTATCTGTATCCTCCTATAATATTTTTTCGAGCACTGTTAGATGTACATTCAAACACAATAAGAAGGAAATACTGAGCACATGTCTGGCAGACTGTCAGATACGTCCTGATAAGACCCGGTTCTCCACATGAGCAGATTTGATAGCGCTCCCATCTTATGAGCATCAACATACACATCAATTTTCCAACACGCCTGAGAGCAGTGATAACTCCAATATCTGCTTTGAAGCAGATTGTATCAAGCTACAAAAAAGAACATCCCCGACACTACATGCGTATGGATGATCAAACCACAGATGACGTGCTGTTGCTGTTTCTGTGTTCGTGGCATGGCATTTACCAGTCTGTTGTGCATTTCTATTTCTCAGCTGTCTGGACAAATGTGTTCAAACTGAACGCACAGCTTTTATGACTGACGTCGCTTCCCTGCCGTACTTCATCACGCCTGCGTGCTGACGGATGATTCATCATGTCCATTCTCATGTACAACACTGTACACTCTAAAAACTGCTGGGTTAAAAAATAACCCAACCTTAACCACACGGCTGGGTCACTATTGGACAGAACACGCGCTGGGTTGGTTTGACCCAAGTGCTGGGTTTTACCATTTAACCCATATTTCTGGGTCATTCATTTGACCCAACCAGTGGGTGAAATTAACCCTCTTGCTGGGTTAAGTCTTACTCATGTGCTGGGTTATTTCTTGTCTCATTGCCTTAATAAAATTAGAAACAAATATTTGTTATATTATGAATGTAAAATAATTATTATCTCTGTAATACAATAAACCAGAGAGGCCACTGTATGATTTAAATCTCATTTTTTTTTATTTTATACATTTCTTTAATACTTTTCTTTATCGAATACAAATGTTAATCAATGTCAAAGGTCTGACATGTCCCCCTCATTTCATCCCTGAGGCACAGAATGTGCAGCAATTCACCAGTCATCTCATTTTGTAAATATTCGACCATGTTGGTCCTCACCTGTTGATTACACAAGTCAAGTCATCTTTATTTATATAGCGCTTTTTACAATACAGATTGTATCAAAGCAGCTTCATAGTGATACTGTAACATGAATATAATACAACAAAGTTTGTTTCTAGAAGAATATTGCATCATCATCCACCTTAAGTAAGGCAGATCAATAATATTGTTGAATATTAAATGTCCCCAACTAGCAAGCCAAAAGCCAAGGCAACAGTGGCAAGGAACCAAAACTCCATCAGTGACAGAATGGAGAAAAAAACCTTGGGAGAACCCAGTCTCAGTCGCTCAGTTCTCCTCTGGTCAACGAGCGAACAGTGTATGATTATGATCCAGGCAGCATTACAGGTCAGAGGTCAGATTGAATAAGAACATTCAGAATATTTATCCAGTTTCATCTGGCTGGAAGTTGGAGTCATCACACCGGTATGGAGACGAGTTTGTTGAGGATCAGTCATGTCGATGAGGCCTTCACAGGGCTGATGAGGCTGGCCCTTCAGGGATGCGTCATGGATGGGTCCAGGCGCAGGTCCACCTTCTGATCTGGATCCGACCTGGATCCGGCTGACTTCAGTAAACTTTAGAATGAACAGAAAGACAAACATTAGCATAGATGCCATTCTTCTTATTAAATAATGAGTACATCAGGTGTTATAGGAAAGCATCCCTGGTTTCAGCTGACCTATGTTAAATGTTGACCTATGTCAAGTTAAGCTTTTTTTTGTGGAAGTATCAATTTATTATTGAATATGCAATTAAAATTATTGCAAACATTACCAAGTGACCAAATGTGAAAAACAAACAAAATGTGTATTCAGCATTTGCAAACTGAATTATAGTAATAGTAATAAAATAGTAATTTGGACAAATATTATCAACATTAAGGCATTAAAATAAAACATTATTTTATTAAAAGTAAAATATTACTGTAATGTTGAAAGTGTCTTTAACATTAAAACTCACAAACCCACAAAGCTGCTCGTTAATCTCCTGACTGGCAGCGCTGATGATCGCCTCGTTTAGATGTTAACTTGCACACAATAAAATGAAAGATGACATGCATTATGGTGGGGTAGGCTATCATATAAGTTTACATTTTTTAAGTTTTAAATATTGACGATCATTCGTTCAACTAAACGGGTATACTTTTCTTCTCAAAACTGGCGCCTGTCCATTTATTTCTCCTTTCCTCAGTCGATGTTTATAAAGATTGCAAGTCATACATTTACTAAAAAAAACTAGGCTATATCAAGCTCTTGAAAGCCTTTTTTTTTTTTTTTTTTTTCAGAAACGATGGTTCGAGACATTACAGAAGACACACGCAGACTGCTGGAACTTACCTCAGTCATTTCTTCTGACGAGTATTTCTAAAACTACGCCAGCAGACTTTTCACTCACAACTCACTAACGTTATAGCTAGCCTACATTAGAGAGTTATTTCCCGCTGATTTTACATGCGAGCCCTGTGAGGGAAACTGCGCGTGTGGATTTCATACGAAACGCTTTTCTCACTTTTAAATACAACGTCCACAATGAATAGGCCTACGATAATTACATGATGAATTTAGAATTTAAACTGTATTTCAAAAAGGCTGCTGATATAGCTGGTTTAATTTCAAACGATGCGGCATATTGTCAAAAATTCTAACCGGCTAGCTGTGGCTAATTAATGTTTCACAGAATAAATACGTTACCCCTCACACTTCCATATCAAAGACTGTATGTTGAACAGTGAAATTAGCTTGCTGCTACCACCACAACTTATTAAAAATATAGGTAAACATCATATTAACTTACCATAAAACACTGCCTGCTCCGAGTGGCGTGCTCCTCGAGTCAGGTCAGAAGTGAAGAATCCAGAAAGTTCCGCAAAGAATGAAAAAAGTAACCAGTTGCTGGGTCAAAATAACCCAACCAGTGGTTTATTTGTGAATGACCCCCTTACAACTCATTTGACCCAGCATGAGCAACCCAATAATGTGTTTACAGTACCCCAAACAACCCAACTTTTTGACCCAGCACAATCAACCCAACAATGTGTTTACAGAAACAACCCAGCATTTTTTTGAGTGTACTCTGCTAATACTTCAGAACATAAGTCACTGTTTTCACTGATATAGAGTGAGATCAACACAGTAAAGGAACAGTTCACCCAAAAAAATACAAAATTCTGCTTCATTTACTCAAACTCACGTCATTTCGAATCAAAATGCATACTGGTTGGTTGATTTATGCGGATAACAAAAAGAGAATTTTTAACGCTCTTTTCCACCCACAGAACATCAGTTCAATGTGATCACAGCTGTCAAGCTTAAAAAAAAACAAATAAAAAAAAAAACCCATAAAATTAGTCCATTATTAGACAATACGATATGATACATAATAGTTGTACCTGTAAAATATAAATGAATAAATAAACAGCCAACCGTTCAAATCTTTGGGTTCAGTCCGACTATTTTCTTTTTTTTTTTTTGGGGGGGGGGGGGGGGGGGGGGGATTAATATGCATTGCTATATTACATTGTTACAAAACATCTTTTTAAAATAAATGCTGTTCATTTGAACTTTCTTTTTCATCAAATTATTACAAATGTATCATGGTTTCCACTAAAATATGATCAGCAACTGTTTTCAACATTGATAATAATCAGGAGTGTTTCTTGAGCAGCAAATCAGCATATTAGAATGATTTCTGAAAGATCATGTGACACTGAAGACTGATGAGTAATGATGTGGAAAATTCAGCTTTGATCACAGAAATAAATTACATTTTAAGATATATTCCCATAGAAAACAGTTACTTTACAGTATATTGTAATAATATTTCAAAATATTACTGTTTTTACAGAATTTTCGATCAATACATACAGTAAGCATATATTATTTATTTGAATGACTGAATTATCACCCATATGTTTCTTCATGCAACTCATTCAAGCGTGTAAATAAATGAGCTCTTACTTAAAACTAATGAGATCACATCACTTATTACATGCTACTATATATTTTTAGCTCACATTCATTTTTACACGGTTTAAATAAACGTGCATCGCTAGCTTTCTCTTGTGCCTCTTGAAGTTTGCTAAAGTTAATGGTCACACACTTCTTTGACTCATTAATTTTGAGGGCTAGTTAATACATGGTCCTTATGGGTTTCCACAAACCTGAAAGTCAAACGAATAATAAGCTTTTTTTTCTTCTTCTTCATTAAATCACTCTAATTGCCCCTCCCATATTAATAAAAGGTAGGTTGACTATGGTTGGGTTCATGGTTAATGATCCATTATTTAGGGGATATGTAATGGGAGCTTAATTAAGTACGTAATGGAAGCGCTTTAAAGCTGCAAGTACAGTGCGGCCACACAGATGGCCAAGCAAATGCTAAAATAATGTGTTCTGTTATCAGTTTGGAGCAAAATCACAGAGTTCAGCTAATGCATTCACACAGCATGAGTAATGAGGGAAGTGTTGAAACTGCAAACATCGGAAATACATTCCGTGGCATTTTATCTATTTTTATTATTGCATTTCGGCAAAATAGATTGAGCTGTCAGTTATAAAACTCGCACTACAGAGACAGTTCCCAGCCCTTGTGTCTTTAAACAGCCCCATATTCCCCATATAATTCACATAAACTGCATATAGATTTTACACTTTGCCTCCACATATGATGGCATGTCAAACACTTAATGAAGTTGCCTAGATTACACCAATAACACCACAGAATCTCCACGTTCCATGTTTTAGAAAGCTCACAGCTATACCGTATGTAAATCGGAAACCTCAAATATAGCCAAACTGATGAAGCAATTCTCTCTCCTGGCCGTTCTTTGGCCTGATCTGTCACTCAGCGTCAGCTAGCCATGCGCCGGATTGATGGTTACTGTTCAGGGCGACTGAATTCCCTGTATGACAAAATAATGAAAAAAAGATGTATGGTTAAAGTTCAATGGGGGACCTGCGGGCTTTCATGCCTGACAAACATATTATTTGCTTGATAAACTGACAAGGCCCGAATACAAAAGAGTTGAGTGAGCACATGACCTTTACTGGGAAGAAAAAGACCACAGAAAGAAAGTCCTAAATAACACATAATCTGGGAACTCTGTAACATGCATGGTTTCTAACGGGACAATTTTTGACACCCTTTTCGGTTTAACAGATTACCAGTCCTAGGAAGTAACTAACTAGTAGTGCTGCCACTTTGTTCAGTAACACTTTATTATACAGTAGTAATAACAGTAAATTGTGTAAAATTACAAGTAACTAACCTCAAACCCTAACTGTGACTCTATAGTAAGTTCATGTAGTTAATTAATATTACTTATTTGAGTAAGTACAATGTAACTACGTCACCTTAAAATAAAGTGTGTGAGAAAATATATAAGCATTCATCTTACTAACATGTACAAGTGATCACTTGTTGCATTTTCTGATAAAGCACTCAATATATGTGAATTATAAAGAATGAAAACAACTGCAAGTTACTGTAACAGTAAAACTGATTTGAAAAACAACAAGTAAACCATTTTTTGAAAGATAAAAAAGGGTTGAAAAATACATAAAAACGAATGTGTTAGTTTTAAAAAAAAATCTATTCAATTGAACATGATTCCATATGACGTGAAAAATAGTAATAATAATAATAATAATAATATGACAAATTAACACAATGGATCTGTATTTAAACTCTGTAATAAATAATTTTCAGTAACACTTTACAATAATATTTCATTTGTTAACATTCTTAACTACATTATTTAACAGGAATCGACAATGAACTTCTACCGCATTTATTCATCTTAATGTTCATTTCTACATTTATCAATGCATTATTCAAAAAGTTGTATTTGCTAACATTAGATAATGCATTGTGAACTAACAAACAAACAATGAACAATGCAATTATTTGACTAAATAACATTAACAAAGATTAATAAATGCTTTAAAAATATATAGTGCTTATTGTTAATTCATGTTAGCTAATGCATAACTAATGAGACCTCACTGTATTTTCTTTACTATTCAAGCTTGAAGTAAATATATGTGATTAATTGAGATTATTACTGGTTAATCCCCCTTTAAGTAGCTTCACTGTGGTTAGATGCTATTTGTTTGTAACTTTCAGAAGAGTAGATTAACTATGGATTAACTATAAATCATGGGTAGCTTGCTGCTGGGCAATTTGCAGTTTTAAAGTAGCTTCAACACTGCAGATTACTTTTAGATCCTGCAAATAAGCATTATTCATATGTAAAATTGTATTATCCATATAGAAATCTTTGAATTGCATATTACATTTGCACTCGATAGTTGGGATATTAGCTCATTTTATCTGCCGTATCCAGGAAAAACTCAGGACTATTCAAGAAATGCCCATTTTCAAGTCATATTTAAAAGGACCATTTTCAGACCTTCCTCAGTAATAAATACCGATTCGGAAATGGCTTCATAAATAAACCTAAATGAGTTTGAAATTGCCCATTTTCACAAGGCCAATTGGAAAATAACCCCCCTCATCTCCTTTCCGTCCACTACTATGCCTTTTTGGAAAATTCACAGAATAAGATTGCACATTATGCCATTTTTTTGTAGGAGAGTCCGGCGAGTGAAAGGAAGCAGAAATGCAAAGCTCACATCATGTATGCTGATTGGGTCAGTAGAGAGCTTCAGAAAATAAAAAAAAGAAGGAATTTTGATAACTCTGGGAGTTTCAAATGTATCGCAGTGTCCTTTCAAGCCTTTACAGACAGAAAAGGGCTTACACAAGCAACTTCATTCATTAGTGTCTGGACATGGGCTGCTGCCTTTGCCTTCGCTGGTCTGAGTGTGTCGCTTACTTAGAAAGTGCAGAACCACTTCCAAGAGTCCGTCCTAGTTCAACGGTGTGTGGCTAATTAAAGGGAATAAAATTCAGACATTATTTTCTCACTCTCATGACTCCACGCTCGCATTTTTATTAAACAAAAAGACAAAAGATTTCTATACAACGGCAGTTCACGGACAGCCTCCATAGTTTGTCCCAGCCAGTGTTCCCTATACTGAACCAGGGACAATACTAAGTTAAAGCGATAATAATGATTTTAAAATAAATTAGCAAATAATATTATAATGTTGTGTAGCCAGTTTTACTCATTGAGAGATTTATTCATAAGGGAATAATTATTAACCTAATTTCATATTTACCTTATTACCTTACCTAATTATTAACCTTATTGATAATAATAACCTAATTATTGTATTGGAGTCTTACACACAGTTACAGTCAGTTAGTCTAAGCCGTGTCAAACCATTTATTTTTTGGTATTAATGGTATATGTTTTTATCATCTCATACATCTATTTTGTAACTATTTCAAGTGTAACCACAACCAAAAACTGCCATTAAACCCTTTCAATTACAAATGATGTGCTAACTAGTTTTGATTCGGTATTAACCTTGAAGTGCTACCTATTGCAATATAATATCGCCACTCTATAGCAATGCTCTCCCACATATTAAGCTATTGTAACTGTGCGTGTTTCCGTCACTGGAATAGGCAGTGGGTGGTAATAGACAAGAAACATACAGTTTTCTCCCATCTTGCTGATAACGTTTCTTTAGTCATTCATCAAGTTCCTCTCACAAAGTATGGTTCAAAGTAATTGACCATGGCTGTACATGCTCTAAAAAGGACCAGTCACAATGAAATGTTGTTGTATGGAAAATAATTGTGTGAAAATCCTTCAGAAATTCTCCTTCTTTTACTTCTGTGTCAATAAATGTACCGAACATAGTCTATTCAGTTAAATGATGATGCCTATAAACTTAAGGTAAACTCTGTAATCTGGCTATTTAAAATGTGTAAAAGTCTGTTTATGATTAAATTACAAATTATATGACTACTACTTTAAAGGAGCATTTCACCCATGGGAATATTAATCTTTATTGAAAGCGGGTCTTATATGTAGTCGAAATGTAACATAAATTTCGAATTTTGTGCCTTCTTGACAGAGGAAAGACAAAAAGTAACTTTAGGGCGCATTTGTATGGAAGACAACAACTCCCACAATGCACCACATTGCACAGCTCCGCAAGCCACTCCCACTAATCCAGAACACTGCCTATGAGGTATCCGCCTATCAGAGAAATCACTCTTCCGTCTACAAGGCTAGCTACCACCAGCGCTTGAAATTAATTTCACACAAAATTTCTAGTTGGTTCGCAAGCTCATTAGTGAATTAATCCTCGTAACACTAGTCCGCCCCAGCTCAAGCCAGTCTGGGCTCCTCGTCCGCGACAGGCAGGTCTTGTGCCTCCTGTTCCTCCATCAGCATCAGCTGCTCTTCGCTATATTGCGGCTCGTAAAGGTAGCCACGAACATCTGATTCAAGCATTAGACTTTCAAAATCCTCTTCGTCCATATCACATTGAGTACCTTCCGCCATTGTCGTATCTTCACATCTGGCTCCACAGCGCCTGTTAGCTTAGCTTCCAAACAAGATGGCGGATATTGCTTTTTTAGTTTCTGCAAGTGAAGTCCCACCCACTGATCTGTAATAGGTCTGTAACGTGAGTGGGTCCCACCCCCTGGAAAAAATGAGGAACGAGTGTTTGTAGTCTCAACCCGTCTACAAATATATGGGACTTCCTGATTAGAAATGACAATTTTTACATCATTATAAGCAGAAACTGCAACACTGAAATCCGTATTTCTCCCTTCTCAGGGGAAAATGAAGGAATAATGCACGACCAATCAAAAATATGACTGGGTTTCTAACGATACAAAGCTTAATGCAAATGGCTGAAGTGTCCCTTTAACAATAACAGCAACTTTAATCTGTGGATGTTTCTCAGACTCAAAAAGAGCTTGTATTGAGATAAACTGCTCTTCAAGGTACATGACTCAAGTGTTTTGGGAAATGCTTCATCGGCTTTAGAGCGTGACCGAATAAACAGTAAACGTTCTCCGGAAATAGAAGCAGGCTACTTGAAAGAGAAGTCAAGTACAGGTATGGCGGTCATTTTTACAGCGAGTTATACGTAACAATATACTGTTGTCGAGTAAATGGCTTTCTGTATAAAGGATAATGAAGGTTGATCAAGGCCTGCTGGAGTGGCCAGGAAAAGTTGTTTAGGATGCAAGAAAAGCATGCAGTAAATGTCATCAATTTTAATCAAGATCAAAGTGCCCTAGAAAGAAAACAATCAAAGCAAAAGCAAGAAGGCTTCCTAGTATCCCGCAGGAGCAGCAGAATAACACAGAGTCCTCAACAACCCTGGGCAACGAAGCTCTGAGAGAGAAACTTTACAGTATGTCTTTCACAAGTTTTTATTGTAACCCGCCACAACCAGGGCTGCATTTCAGTTTCTACACTATAGCCCCAGCCATAGTTAAATCTCATTGGTCCAAAATCTTGCTTAAACCAATGGAAAAGTCAGCTGAATCACTGCTTAATCTGCTCCAATGAAACTTTATTCAAACAAGGTTTAAACCAAACAAGGTCTTTGACAGGCGAAGAAATCATGCTTCACTTCGCTATATATCGACACTAACATGAAACAACATTCGCAACACTTCTTACTTCCGTAATGGGACTTCACACCATGTAGCAATCATAAGTCCTATGAAGTTTATGAAGTTTCTTGTTTCCCCCCTGAAATTAAATTACATTAGATAATGTCACAGCAAGAACACTGCAAAAAAGGGCTGAAAACAAGGTTTTGGTGACAGGTTTTGAAGACGTTTCAGAGGCGGAGCCTTTTCTTTGGAACAAGACACACGAATGGACAGATCATAATACGACCAGCAATGCGTAAGTAAATAAAGTCACATTTTGATTGTATGTTGATGCTAAAAATGAAAAAAAGTTCTGACTGGCTGTGAATTTATCTCTTTGTAGCATTTTTGCTTTTAACAAAGACAGAGAAACTACTTAACGTTGGAAAACTGATGTGTTGTGCCTGGTTGACGAGGTGTAAGAAAAGCTGGGAGAAACTCACAGCAATCATACCAAATATGAAAAAAAAAGGGAAAATGAGTGAGGAGGGGGAACTCAACATGCTGGAAAAGAGCAAGCTGGCAACCTCTTTAATGCAATGTGATAATTAGCTGTCTGTTAAGACACTTAAGCACAGAAGGATGCAGTGAACCAGACATGAGATCGGCTCAGAGCATCTTGACACCAATCCTGGGGGGTATCTGACTGCTATCATTCCAATTTCTCCAAGTCTAACCTGCTTCAATTACTGGTGTCATCATTCTGATAAAAGTCATTCATTACATCCCATCTTATCCTTGACACCACGGTCTCTATGACAAGGATGTGATCTGATGGCTTGAGGGACTCTGGAGGTGATGCTGAGACTCCTTTATTTAGCTAGTACGCTTGGCCAAACAAAATCATGACTTACACCAGAGGCAAGGACTGGGCTGAGACTGTGACAAGAGCGTCCTAGCAAAGAACCGGAAAGAAGTGTTGACACCAAAAGAAACTGAAAGAGCAAGGCACCATTTAGAGTTAGATTAGATTCTGGCCCAAGGTGTTTGGAAGGGCAGAATGAAGGGGTGACCGTCTGCAACAACAAAGTGACGAGAAATCTTTGCTTTCAATGAGAATGGTCCATTTCATTTTTAATAAAAATGAGCTGGTTAGTTTTGGCACTTAGCCTCTGCTCATAGATGCCACCACTTAGGGGTGTGCCTCATGTATATACAATCAAGATACTGTATGTATTAGTCAAGATAGACTAACATATTATTTTAAACACCAATACATCCTAGATTTGCAGAAGGTAAGGCCAAAACAAATAACAATACAGCCACTATAGTCCTCCATGCAGTGATAAAACTGCTGTTACAATGTACCGGACATATAGACAAAAGTCTAGCAAACACAATATAATGTTGGAAAGCATTCTAGCCTCCAAGATCCTTCAAAAATGTCCAGCACTTGACATGTTTATTATGATCAAAGGGTGTAATTTTTATTGCATACCATATGCCCATGGCAGTGTATTAGTCATCAAAAAAAAAAAGTCAAACATCTAAGAAAACACAGCTGAATTTCGAATGTATGTTTCTCACAGATCTTTTGCCATGAATGATCTCTAAAGATGTTTGTGAAACCAAAACAAGAGTTCTGTCTGATCAAATGAAATAACGGAATATTCATGGAATCATCATATGGAATCATCAATTGAGTCGATATACATTGGGAATGCTATAGGTTTACTGCTTATTATAAAAGAAAACAATAAAAAAAAAACATACCAACCACTATGATAGACATTAGGGGCTTTTGCATTGGAGGAATGTTTTCATAGTTCCTAGAACTATTGGAGGAAGTCTGCTTTTTGCCGCAGGAACTGGGAATGATTTTAGTTATAGGAACGCTTTTTGAGGGACTGAGTTAGCTCCTACTGTACTTCAGAGTAGGGTCTAACTCAATACAATAGGAACTACCAGTGACCAGATCGTAAACTAATGAAGATGGAGAATAGGAGCACTGTGTACTCAGGCGCTGGTGTTCCCAGAGCCGTCAAAATAAAAGTCCCGCACTGGCCGAAAACAAAAACCAGAGCGGCAGGACTTAAGTGAAGGCTTACGACACTTCATATTTCTATATGCCATTGCGAATGCAAACAGGAAAATAGCCCACCGTCCTGGCGGCTAGTTCCTATAACTGAGTTCCTATAACTATCCGGTGTGAAAGCCCCTATTTAACAACCATATGAGAACAAAAGATCCAAGAACACCAAAGAACACTCAACTTAAAGGGGCAACAAACACAACACTACCACAGTAAATAACACAGTCAAATAGTACAGCAATGCATATCAAAGTAGCATTTCCACATGATTTATGCATGCCCAGGTGCATGCTGGGAAGAGTCCTGCCATAGAAAGGAAAATATTACAACATTATTATGCAGATATTGTTCCTATACAGTTAATTTTGCAGCTGTACATTAGACTATGTAAAATGAGCATAAAAGCCAATGAAATGCATTTAGTAGTTACATAATTTTTGGAGGACAGCTGGTTGTGAAGTCCCAAAACATTAAATTGTCATGATTAAATTGATTAAAATGTCACAAGAATACTTATCCATCTTTCCATCCATCCGTCTGTTCTATCCATCCATCCATCCATCTGTTCTATCCATCCATCCATCTGTTCTATCCATCCATCCATCCATAATAATTATACATTTCACTCTTTTCTAAACATTTACATAAATAAATAAACAAACATTCATTTTAAATTACATATTTAATTTGAAATTTGAACACAATCTCACTGGCCAAAATTATGGCATCATTTATGTACCCTCATTCAAAACTTGTGCTTGTCCTGAGGCTTTGACACAGCGGCACAGCTTCCTTATGAGACATAATGCACTCTCAGAGAAATCATCCAAGCAAATAAGCCGTCATGTTAAAGCATGTCAGAATGAGTCAGCTGTGATACACTGACATGATCATCTCGTGTATGATGGGGTTAAACCGCACAGGAAAGTCTCACTGAACGGATCCAGTAAATAGAGAACTGGAGTAGATTCTATTATTCACCGTCACAGCACGAGAAGGGAACTCAATATAGTGTAGTGTACATCCCCAGGCAGCTTTAAACGATCCAGTTTACTTTGACCTTCAGTCGTCAGGGCGGAGCGGAGCATCTCAAATGATTGAGGGGAGCGAAGCCCGCCGGAGACGCACGGCACAAGGCTTTGTGGGAATTGATCATGAACCTTCTAAATGCCTTCAAGGCAGAAGAAGGGAAAAGATGATGAGTAGGAGGAGAAAGCGAAACATTTTACGCTGGTTATGACCTGCTAACTTAAAGCTATGGTCTACGATTTCAAAGATTGTTCATTATTAATAACCTCGTTTAGATGCTGGTTATGGTTCTACAGTACAATCCTAACAATATGAAGAGAAAAAAGAATGAAAAAAATCCATTCACTCTATTGGGTGTACAGCTGCAGAGAAGTTGACCAATGTAAGCTGTCCGGTCGGACAGCTTACATTGGTCAACTGCTCTCATCCAATCCCCCGCTCCACTTGACGCTCGTGTCTCCACCCCACCGCACCCCACCCCGCCCCCCTCATGCGACATGAAATTTCGCGGGCAAGCAGCTGACAGTCTATGGTAGCTAGCAAAGTAGCATCAGCTCAGCAATGGAGAAATAACAAACCGAAAAAAACGACGCTGACACGGCTGACTTTTTGTTGAGCAGGTAAGCATTTATTTATACTTTTATGGTGTGAGGTGTTACATAAATAGCTTTTTATCAGCCTGACAACATGCTTATGCTGCCGGTCGGCATTGGAATGTTAGCCGTTTAGCATCGCCTATCACGGGTCAAAGTAATTATATTTCTTGAAGTGCTTGAATATATTTCAGTAGGCCTAGCGGGTTTGTTCGAGCCGATCGGAATTTGAACAAGATACGCCGATGTTTACTACCGGTGATCACAGCTTGACTGAGTGACGTTGTTCAGGTCGTTTCCCGGTGGGAGGGATCAGGTAGCACAGAGGGGAGGGGGGTGTGTGTGGAGGGGCGGGATGAGTTTTTTAAAACTTCTCAGGCTTTCTCGACCGATTTTCAACATCGTAGACTACAGCTTTGATCGAGAAAAATGACACAAACTGCAAAGGTTTCAATTAGATACTCACATAAAAGAAAAAGTTTGGAATGTTAAAGTCTAAAGGTGTTCCTTCAACTATGGCACTTTTATGTCCCATTGGTTTCTTTTCTTTTTATTTTGTTGAATGAAGGTCACATAAAAAAAAAAAAAAATGTTATGCTTTCATTTAGTTTTGCTATTTTCCCAAATGCCTTTAATGTACAGATTGTGTTGTGATGTGTAAAATTTCCAATTAAGTTATGCAAAAAAGTGTGAGAATATTAAGCTGTTGTATATTTACGAAAATAAAAATCATCCTTAGTCTGCCACTTTGTGCCAATAATAATAAACTTGTTAAATTGATAAAAGTTCTTATTTCCTAAACATTCACAGTGATAGTGCCCATAGTTGAAGAAACACCTTTTTATGTTTCCACATATACAGTGCATAATGGCAATGTGTGCAAATTGTACATGCAGTAATGCATTCACACTGAAAGCAATGCAACATAAGAGAGACATAACTGCTGAATATCATCAATCTAGGCAGATTATCTAATTTCATGGGTTAATAACAATTTCACATGGCTGCAGTTTTCATTAACATCAATGACCTCACAATGTGAAATGCTAACCATAATTAGTGTCTCAGACAATGACACACAATGCTAACCTTCAGCTAATGGACGTCATGGAGGATAAACAAAGCTTAAAATCACTTACGAGTTCTACAAAAACACTCTAGATGCAGATAATGAATGGTCACTTCTTAAAACTTTCCACATGGAAATTAGTGAGTTTAAACATATAGATGTATCACAACGTTAAGACCCATTCACTATAATAACAATAAAGATATAGATCTAAAAATCATTCTCAGTGTTAAAGAATAGCAGAGTCCACATCACAACTATAACTGCACAGAGAAATGATATTGTTGGAATCACTTTCAGATTTTTTTTAAAAATTATTATTATTATTATTATTTTTTTATTTGTACGTTTAATCAATTTTACAACAAAAGTTATTGATGAATCGTGATTTGTTTGTGAAATCATTCATAAGCAGATTTCATGCACAAATACACATGCTTAGTGAATGAGTCAATTATGCATTATCGGTTGCTGCGGGTTCTGTCACCAAAGATAACCCCATAAAGCAACTGCTGAGGTGAACATGACAAATCCCATGATTCTACAGTCCGTCACTGCGTCATCAAACTATTTCTTTGTTATTGTTTTGAATAAGCGACCTCTAGCGGTGAAACATATTGTGCCTTTCAAGTGGTAGTCGACAAAACTGCAGTAACATCAGAATAAATAGAACAATATTGTGTGTTGGTGTGGAAGCTAATATAGTTATCTTAATATTTATCTTTATAGTTATCGTTCCTGGTGTGAATATTTACGGTCAAATCACGTCTCAAATGACGAAATAAAAGCATATTTGAAATTCATTTTGATTAACGAATAAGGATAGTTTTCGAATCGTTTATAGAATGAATCATTTGTGAACTAGCTCTACTGAATAATTGAAAAGAGCCAATTTAAAAGAATGATTCAATCAAAAGTTTGTTCGTTCATTCATTCATTCATTCATTCATTCATTCATTCATTCATTCATTCATTCATTCATTCATTCATTCATTCATTCCACAAGCAATATCCAGCCAGTATGACTCTAAAACTATAGAAATGTCCATGACTTAAGTTTATAACAGAATATTTCACTAATTGCCATACATTTTTTTATGGTTATTAGAAATCATGTGAATCCTGCTATATCCTTTAAGTCAACACTGCCATTTTCTTTGTCAGCTTTGTTGATGAACCGTAAGCTGTATCTACTAATAAACCAACCATTTGGTATAGAGCAACATTAATTATCAAATGTTAATATATCAATCAAGCAGACTTGTGACAACTTAATGTTTGTATATTGTCTGCATACATGGAATTTGTTTGTATAAATGATGTTTGCCGGGTTAATGAGGTTCCAGCATTTTAATGACAGCCAGTCAAACAAAGCTTTGCTTTTACTTTACCTTGACTGATCCCATTTTCAAATTCGCATTGGTTATCAGTCATGTAAAAAGTCTTTGTTTTTAAGTCCATTCATTTTTTTTTTTCTTTCAACTTATTTTATTCTGCATGCACAATAGTTTGGTTTTCGATTTATACGATATCTCTTCATTATTTAACACCCACAAACATGCTTCCGCTCTTTATATTCTCTCAATCTTAAGTCTCTAAAACAACAACTATGATTTCATATTTAATATTGCAAATATATATGCATCCACACATACATCATTAGTTTGCTTGAAAGAAAATTCACTTTCAGAGGCAGAGGTCAAACTAAACTCAGAACACAGAGCAAAAACTGACTTCACACACTGTATGTGGGCAGAAGAATAATTATGAGTGTTACACAACTCAAACATGAGACTTAAAACGATTTCTCATCGCAATGTCCTCACTTTATGATGTCCTCAAATGTGCATACACACACACACACACATTTTTGAGACGAAACAAGACGAAATTACAACTTAAATACTGCATAGTCGCCAGACTGCTTGAAGTATGCTTTCAATTTGTCCACTTCACCCAACTCATCATTACAAAATGAAATGTTCCTCTTAACTATTTCCAAGACTTTTCGCCGTGTGCTTTATTTTCCAAGCTCATTGCATAAAAGACAAAAAGAAACACAGAAAATGTCCTGCGGTCTTTAAAACACTCTTTTAAGACTCACTAATATGCGATGTTGCAGTGCAGATGTTATAGCTGGAGCACTGACCTAAATTTTACACATAAGGTTGTGATTGTGTTTTGATGCACTGTCTCCTAATGACTCGTTAGGCTTTGAGACGCAGCCACGGTTTCACCCGAGGCTCAGCGGCTTGTTATCCTCACCGACACACAAATGCCTTCATCATCCGGGGAGTTCTGGAATCAAGCAGGCAGAGGCCGGTCGCATCTTACTGGGTTACGACCCAAAGGATCCTGTGTGTAAGTCCTGTTACGCCACGGGGGAGAACGAGGCGTTACGGAAGAAGTGATGGCCTCTCATTAGACCGAGGCAAAGCACACCGAAGGCTGTACGTGACACAAAAGTGGACTAGTCATACATAAATAAAAAATAATAATGAAAAATACATGCAAAAGCCGCATTCCTCTGAGCTTATAACAAGGTGGGAATAAAAGCAATGGTCATGTTGCGGAAAATTGATGAAAACTGTAAAAATGTGCCATAGTGTTTCTAAGGGTCATTAAACTATTGCTCTCAAACTGTTGTAAAAGTTGTGAAGTGCCTCCAGGATAGTAACGGTTTCTAACAGAGTTTAGCTATTTATATGCTTTCTTGTCCTCCATCAGAAATGCATTCAACTCATAATGTTTCTACAATGAAAACTAATTCAAATAATAATGATCATAAAATTATATTAAAATTAATGAGCTGAAACGTTTTATTTTAAATACAAAAAAATAAATTGTGTGTATTTGCATATGCTTTCTTGCCTCCCTCCCTCACAAATGCATTAAACTCATATCATATTGTTTCCACAATGAAAACAACAAAAATACTAATAATAATAATAATAAACAATAAAATAGAAAAATGTAATTAAAATTAACAGGAAATGAATTAAATAACCACAAAAACACAACTTGCATACATTCATATAGCATTATTATGCTAAAATATCACTAATTGTTACTAATTAAAATAAAGCACTACAGAATGTTATAATGCTCCCTTGAAGCGTCAAGAAAGGTTGTATGGGTGTCAATACTGTACATTCAAAATGCTCAACCACATTACTTGAATATTGTTTTGCCTCTAGCACGTCTCTAGCCTATAGTCTTTATTGATGAGATACAAGATATGGTATCTAATATGATATCTATATGTTAACTAAATACAGTGACCGCACTAACCTTGAGAGGGATTCAACGTGGCTGTTCTCGAAGTGACGCTGGCCTGGGCACATTCAGCAGTGTGTTGCTTGGGCGTTGGTGTCTTTTAATGTGTAGCTTTGCAAATAAAGGCTTTTTAAATACTGAAGTGCCTGGACGAGGAAATGCGTCTCTTTCGCGAGGAAGGATCCACTTATAGTTGTTTACATTTTTGTAAAACTTTATGCATCGTGTTCATTAGGGAGAAAATAAGAAGCATCACCAACTTCTGCTTTCTCAAATGAACTACTGAGCTTAAATGTGATTGCACCGTAATTGCATTGCCCAAAATTAATCATGCCGAGTCAAGCAACACCACGCCAAACACTGCCCTGTCATTTCGGCTATAATGCCTGCAATAAACTGAACAGAAAACAAACAGATGGACAAAAGGATGAAATTCGCATTCAAGATGTGCATATTCCGCAGATGCAAAATGATATCAGAGCTGAGCTTGTCATTGGTCCAACCGAAGGCAAACAGCTGCGGCTCTGCTGCTAGAAACAGGCTGATATGGAAATTGTTATTTTGGAAGAAGAAACCCCTGCATGCTGACAATTCCATAAAAGCACTAAATCAAAAATCAAATGTTGGTTGTCAAGTGTCTCTCATAGTTAACAGATCAACTAGTCCATCGGCTCCTAATCTCTAATCATTAAAGCAATAATTAGCATACACCGCGTGACATTTCATAACTCCCCTTCCAAAAAGTACGGGTCGTAAACAACTTTTTCCCACTGAAAACAATTTGTTATACCTTAATCGCTTGCATGGTTCAGTAAATGTGTGACATGATCATATCTCATGAATATGTTTATCCAATTATGCTTGTGACTAATTTTATCGCTTGATGGAACTCTAAAACCCCTTAATCATATATCCATTATGAGCAACTCTTTTTTTTTACTTTAGATAAGGATGTTTATGCAACAATGTTCCCTAACAGGCGTCCAATTACGAGGGAATAGAAAAGGAGATATTTATCATAAATAGCATTGTACATATTCACAAACCAATAGCAATACCCGTCTGAGCAAGTTCTGCTAAAAACCCAGAAATGCAATTGCTAATATTAATTATAGCATTGCTGAGGAAATAAAGAATCATGAAGTGAAAATATTTATCAAAATATTCATGCAAACATTTCAAGTCGCTTTGCTCTCCAAGGTGAAATATTATTGAACAGTGATTTATTTAAATAGAGCCTCATTATTATGAATGATTACAACATTAGCATTTGAAAATGAGGGAAGGCCCTTGCCTTTTTTCCGAGTGCCGTCCTCTGCAAGGTTGAAATGAACCAACCAGGTGTGATACAATCTGTGACGTGGGTGATGATATGCATGCAAATACATTCTTCAAACACACACAATCAATAATAGAGAGGCTAATTTGTATGTTTGAGGAATTCATAGAGATTTGTTTCTTATTACCGTCCATATCAATTTGTTTCATGTCTACACACACAATTTATTTCACAATATGAGTTTATCTTTTCTGTTTGACACATTTTACTGCAAGCTGCACATAACTCAATGTAGAAAGGTGCCATATTGTTGCTAGGCAACAGCTCATAAAGGACCCAGAGATTATAAGCAATGTTTGGAGATTACAAATTAGCTTCCCTTTGTTGCCAGCAGCAATATGTACTAGCTCGTAGTGGAAGGTCAGCCAGCGTAATGCAACATACACACCAACACACGATCACACACACAGCCTTTTTTTTCCCATTCCCACGGTCATGAAAAAAAAAAAAATGTCTGCAAAGCTACGCAAATTATTTAAATCTAAAAAAGTTGCATAGTTAGCAAACGTAGCATACATTTTTTCTAGTTATGCTCAGATGTAAAAATCATTGCATTGCTCTTGATCTCTGAAATATCCAGTAATAACAAGTGAATGGACAAGCATAAAAAAAAAAAAAATGCTCTGGTCCATTTTTTTATTTATTTATTTTTTATTATTAAAAAATAGGGAGCTGACTGAAACACAAACATAGATTGCGCGTGATGCAATGATTTTAAGAATTAGAAGTACATTTGAAGCACTTGGGAAATGCAAATAGCCTTTGAAATGTGCAAAGGCTATTTGCATTTTTCAACTGCGTCAAATGCACTCAGATCAAAATAATTTCAGCCCAACATTCAAATCTGTTTTATAGAGCACTTGTTGTATTTCTTTAAATCATTACATTGCACGTTCCCTATGAGTTGCACGCACATGCAGTGCTGAAGCACTGACATCATTCAAAAGCCCTCCACTGATGGAAATGCTGTTCCTATTTGTTGAAATCTCCTAAGAATGCCTGGGCGATAACAATGGTCGGTTTAGCTTTGACCCAGGGAATTATTGTTGGGTGCTGTATGAATGTAACTTTGCAAGTAATTAACATGAATTAGCATTTGTCTGCCTTTAAGTAATTCCCTGTGCAATGTGGCTGGCACTAACCTCTCAGTGGATTGGCATAAACCGAAAGGTATTACAAAGCACTGCATTTAAATAAGGGCTTTAGACATGGATTCAAAGAGTCCAATGCCCAAACAAACCCTCTACAATGCGAGTAAATCACCTGCATACGCGACTAAATCTTCACACTGGGCGACTAAATAATGTCTATCATTAGCCATTGGCTAAAAAATTATTCAGTGTGTGTGTGTGTGTTAGAGGCTTAGTATAAGTTTAGCACAGATATGTTTTCACTCGCTGAACACTCTTAAAATAGCGCTGTTCTATTGCTAAGGTGTGCATAGAGGGTTGCAAATACATAAATATGGATATGCTGCAGTTTGGAAATATGTATAAAACAGATACTACCCAAATCACTACCAATTACAGACAAATCAAATATGCCTGCTGCTTATAACCTCTGCTTAACTGAGTGTTCATGACCTCATTTAACATCTCTGACAAATTGTGTTTGTGCTTGAATGGCTTAATACTCTTTACAGTGCACAAATACTTATATATTTAACACTAACAATATGCAGCTGAATCTCATGCAAAACCTGCCAAGAACATCCCATGTCATATTTCAATGCATTATATTTTATAAATAAAGAAATTCTATTCTATTCTATTCTATTCTATTCTATTCTATTCTATTCTATTCTATTCTATTCTATTCTATTCTATTCTATTCTATTCTATTCTATTCTATTCCATTCCATTTCATTTCATTCCATTCATATGTCATAGCAGCCAAGGCATTATATTTTATAAAGAAATAAATTATATTATATTATTACATGGCTTGGTTGAATTCCAATGTAGAATGTGGCATGTTATTTCTTGATAACAGACCGCTGCGAAGTATAACACACCGCCATGAAAAACAGAGCGTTGCTATGGACGCGGAACGGACTATTTTCTTTACAATCATTTTTAAATCAATAAACTCCTTTTTAAATCAATATTTTGTGTCAAATTATTGATTTATTTTGTAGGTAGCCATGTAATAAGCGGGATAATGTATAGCGAGGCAGTTGTTATAGCGAATATCAACCCCTTCAGGCTGATTCAAGATCCCACCGCTTTGTGTCGGGGTCCTGTTCAGCCTGTCGGGGTTGTTATTCGCTATAACAACCGCCTCGCTATACATTATCCCTTACTTATATTATATTATATTATATTATATTATATTATATTATATTATATTATATTATATTATATTATATTATATTATATTATATTATATTATATTATATTATACATGCATACATATATGCATATCCTTTAATTTATGCAATTCAACAATATGAAAAATCAAAAAACTGAACAAAATATATATCTTTGTATTAGTACATAATAGTTCATTGTATATAAAAAAACTAAACAAACAAGAACACAAATATAAGTACATACCAGTGTTAATATTATTATAACATCAATATTAACATTAATATTAAAAACATTTCTGTTAATTTAAATAAAGCTGAAATAAAATATTATACATATTACAAAATTTGCATTGGCAATAAACTGAAATAAGTTTAAGCTGAAGCATTACAGTTAACTGGAAATAACTAAAAACTAAAACTATATAGCTAAAACTGAAATAAAAATAAATTAAACCTAAACAGCAATATTTTAACACAGAAATAATAAACACAGAAATAATAAAACAAATAAAAACAAAGTACTAATAAAAAATAAAAAAGCACATAACGAAATGACTAAAAATGTAACTAAAATTAACATGAAAACTAAAAAAGCTAAAAAAAATAAAAGCTAATTCAAAATATTAATAAAACTATAATAAAATCTAAATAACACTGGTGCATTGTAAACAAACAAACAAACAAACAATAAATAAAGCAAGCAAGCAAGCCTATATATAGAACATAGAATCACCATTAAAACTAACGGGGAACAAATGTAAAAAAATAAATAAAAAAAAATTAGAGGGGAAACATTAAAATCCAAATAACAAGGTGAAATGTGACTCTTACATGTTTTGACCCATGCTAGAACTAGATCAATCATCTGATTGAAACACGAATAGTCAGTTATTCATCATAAATATAAACTACTGCCAAACAGGAGACCGTAAAACGATGCAAACATGCAAAAGGGTATCGGACTATGCTGTTATAAAAGATGGACATTCCAAAGGTTACGGCGAAATGCGCACTCTGGACAAATGGAGGTGTAAATTAGACACTAGGGGCGAGATAGCAAGCAACAATATTGAGCTCATATCGGCAGGAATGCTGTAACTCATGCTGTTTTCAGATTGATGCCTCTCTAATTGCAAGTCTGAGAGTAAAGGTCATGACCTAAGGTTATAGGACGATGATTAAAAGAGCTACAATTTATCACAAATGATCAACTGTGTCAGTCTTTTGGTCTGTGCAGCCCTGCTGGTGTCACCTTAAGAATGTCAATGCAAAAAAATGGGAGCATTCAAGGACACTGAATTCCGAGGTCATCACAACTAGCTATCGGTGCGCCTCATGCTAATAACTAGTTCCCTGGGTCATTCCTGCTATGCAGAACATTTTTATGTCCCCATCAATCTGCTCCACATCAACTGTTAACACACACAACTGGCAATTTATTAAGAAATATCCCAGGATTCTTCAATTTTACCTTTCTCTCGCTCTCTCTTTGCTTGCACAGTAATTAATTTCTTGTCATTCCCACTATTTTTTAGCACTATTACTCCAGTCTTCAGTGTTGCATGATCCTTCAGAAATCATTCTAATAATAATAATAATAATAAAAAAAAAAAAAAAATCATCAATGTTGAAAACAGTAGCGCTGCTTAATACTTTAGTGGAAATCATGATTCTTTATGAATCTGGCCGACTTGTTTTCCCTGCTAACATCATAAAGACAGTGCTGGGTAAACACTATCAATACGCATATCAACTAGTCTGCAATCAATATTGTGCTAAATCCTTTCGCAAACACATGGCCATCATTTGAGAGTGTGTGAGAGAGAGAGAGAGAGAGAGAGAGAGAGAGAGAGAGAGAGAGAGAGAGAGAGAGAGAGAGAGAGAGAGTGTGTGTGTGTGCGTGTGGCTGAAGTCTAGTGAACTTCAGTGGATCATTTACTGATACTCACACATGACAGACACATGAACAACAAAGTTGTTTATTTGGTATGTAAATGGGTCACTAAGTATTAATTGCATTGCTGGGATTTGTGTGGACGTGATAAATATATCAAAGACGGGGTGTGTGGCATTAAGTGGAGCCGGAGTCATAATTCTTCATCTCGCATCTTGTGGCGTGTGTGACAGTGAAACGGGCAAGCAGGAGAGAGAGAGAGAGAGAGAGAGAGAGTGAGAGAGGCAGTCATGCACATTTCAACGCCAATTCACATCACATTCATCGGCATATTCTCTGCGGCACTGGCGAGTTCGCATGACTGACTGAAATGAACGCAAACTCAAAACACACTGAAATGAAGCCAAACGAGTATGCCGTAAACACATTTCCTTTTGTTTTGGACCGTCAACACTAGAGGGAGATTGGGTTAACAAATTTCCACTGTGTTTCGTCGTTTCCACTCGCTGTAGCGCTTTTGCCAACGCACGTTTGGCTTGGGTGAACTCGAGCCAAGTTGAAAATCATTAAAGGCCCTCCTCCGCTTGGACTCGGGCTGTCGGTGTTCATCAAGGGAGTGTCATCATTACAGCAGCCAGTCAGAAGGAATTAGGGTGACATTTGGCTAAAGACGCAAGCTCTTTTGGAAGCCGCTCAATGGATAATCACTCCTGTTTTTAGGTGTTCGCAGATTAGCCTCAACAAGATCTGTGATGTTCCTGGGACAATGCTGAGGGGCTGAGATGAATATACCTGCATCCCTCCTCAAATGTATATGGTAAGGTCCTGTCATGCTCATAACGTTCTGCTCTGTGTATCCAGCTTGGGTCAGCTGAAACGAAATACCCAACGGTCTCCACTGTGGCCAGCTTCCCTTCCTCTACTGCACGTTCCTTAAAAAAAAACATCATTATCCAAAAAATGCCTCAGACCACATTTAAGCCCATTATGCACAACTTTAAATGGAATTTTACGCTTGCTTTTACAATTTATCAGAGATAACAGAACATAAAATAAACAATATTAATGCATTTTGATTACTGCAAAGCCATTGTACACTATACCTGAAAGTACATAACGTATATTTGTGTAGTTGTATAAGCAGTGCAATGGAAAACAAATACAACAACAACACACATATGGATGGATGGATGGATGGATGGATGGATGGATGGATGGATGGATGGATGGATGGATGGATGGATGGATGGATGGATGGATGGATGGATGGATGGATGGATGGATGGATGGATGGATGGATGGATGGATGGATGGATGGATGGATGGATGGATGGATGGATGGATGGATGGATGGATGGATGGATGGATGGATGGATGGATGGATGGATGGATGGATGGATAGATAGATAGATAGATAGATAGATAGATAGATAGATAGATAGATAGATAGATATGAAGTATGTTTCCACTACTTTACTTTTATGGAGAAAAACTCTTTGATATTTTGACAGACTTTTGCATAGTTTTGGCCTGACGGTTTCTGTAACTGCGCTTCTACATTATGCTTTGGGACACAGCTGTTGCTCCATCGTAAAATAATGCATGGATATGAAAGCTTTAGCATAAAGTTCTGCCAGGAAGACTTAATTGGTGCGTCACTTGACCTTTTATCTATCCAATCACATTCCAACACTTGTGGTATAAAAGATCGGTACTTACTCATGTTTGAGTTCGCAGATGCTGACGCTCCAATTCGCCACCATCCTCCCCACCACCTCCAAGTCAAATCCTTCCCTCCATCCTCCCCACCACCACCAGGATGGTCCCTTCCATACCTCACAGGGGGTCGGCTGCGCCCCTGCCTTGGTCTTCAGGCAGGATATGCAGAGTCCGGACCCTCAGATTGCGAGCTACGGACGGGGCCTACGCCAAAGAATCTTATTGCTTGCTTGGTTGTTAATAAATGGATAATTGTCACAGTATTTATTCTCTGAGTCTTTCTGGTAGAAGTTATTTTCAACATCATCGTGTTCATTCACGGACCCGTGTTCATGCGCGATATGAAAAACAGGGAGCATCCTAAAGAGTGAACAATGTGATGTTATATAAGCTAATCATGAACTTTTGCTCTCTTGACCTTGTGTACTTGAGTCAGGCTTCAGTCTAACATTTCCTGAACAGCTGAAGTGGAATGGGACGGAATGATCACATAACTCAGGATGGAATTATCGTATAACACAGTGCTATAGTTTGAAAACATTTCTGCAATGATTATGCACTGCAACTTCACCCTTGTACTTTCTTTACACACATTCTTGGTGTTATTGTGCACAATTAAAAAGTGCATGTGCAAGACAAATGCCTATAAGGTCTGTAATCTTTCATCAAATTATTTAAACTTGCTCCACCTCTTAATGATTTTCATTTGGGGTTGTCCAATAGTTAAATAAGTATTGTATAAACTAGTCAGCATTAATGAAATAATACTAGGGTAATAAGGGCCCCTTTCAGGAGGGAAGCTGTCCAAAAAAACAAACACGAAAAAACTCCTGGTCCATGTGGTAAATGTCGGGTAGGAAATCCAAACATTTGTGCGCTTGAGTGGACAATTTCAATTTTAAAAGCTCATATATTATGGTTTGGAACAATGTTAACGTTATTGTTAACATAACATATAAATTCAATGTTAATGTTAACGGATACAAGCATTTGCGCTGTCAATGCAATGCTGTCACGGCAGACTAAAAACAAAAGGTGTGAGGACTCAAATGCTGGAGAAAATAAGAATTTATTAATGAAAACACAAAACAAACCCACGAGGGGGAAAACAGAACTAAGTAAATACAAAAACAACAACAGACTAAGAAAACTCTGGAAAATCTCAGGGAACAGGAAACAAAAGACAATGTACCGACACAGACTGCAAACAAGAGGGAACTAATAAAGGGAAACTAATCAGGAGGGAACAGGTGGATGAACTCAAACAATAATCAGATAACAAGGGGGAGGGATCAGACAATAACACGAGCACATGGCCCAAAACAACAAAACACCCATGTGCAGCACAAGACAGGACAGGCATGTGACATTACCCCCTCCCTACGGAGCGGCTACCAGACGCTCCATCAGACCATGGCGGAACGGGAGGGACAGCCCAGGGCGGGACGGGAGGGACAGCCCAGGGCGGGACGGGAGGGACAGACCAGGGCGGGGCGGGACGGGAGGGACAGACCAGGGCGGGACAGACCAGGGCGGGACGGGCCAGGACGGAGCAGACAGTCCATCGGGCGATCTGGGCGGAGACGACCCTTCAGGTGGCCAGGGTGGAGCAGGTAGTCCATCGGGCGGCCAGGGTGGAGACTTGCCCTCGAGCGACCACGGCGAAGATGACCCATCAGGAGGCCACGGCGAAGATGACCCATCAGGAGGCCACGGCGGAGACTCTCCCTCGGGCGGCCAGGGCGGAGACTCTCCCTCGGGCGGCCAGGGCGGAGACTCTCCCTCGGGCGGCCAGGGCGGAGACGACCCCTCGGGCGGCCAGGGCGGAGACGACCCCTCGGGCGACCAGGGCGGAGACGACGACGACGACCCCTCGGGCGGCCAGGGCAGGGACGACCCCTCGGGCGGCCAGGGCGGAGACGACCCCTCGGGCGGCCAGGGCGGAGACGACGACGACGACCCCTCGGGCGGCCAGGGCGGAGACGACCCCTCGGGCGGCCAGGGCGGAGACGACCCCTCGGGCGGCCAGGGCGGTGGAACAGACACCGGCTCAGGAACTGGAACAGACGGCACCGGCTCAGGAACTGGGACAGACGACACCGGCTCAGGAACTGGAACAGACGACACCGGCTCAGGAACTGGAACAGACGACACCGGCTCAGGAACTGGAACAGACGACACCGGCTCAGGAACTGGAACAGACGACACCGGCTCAGGAACTGGAACAGACGACACCGGCTCAGGAACTGGAACAGACGACACCGGCTCAGGAACTGGAGCAGACGACACCGGCTCAGGAACAGACACCAACGGCTCGGGTTCAGGAACAGACACAGACACCGGCTCAGGAACAGACACAGACACCGGCTCAGGAACCGGCTCAGGTTCAGGAACAGACACCACCGGCTCAGGCTCAGGAGCAGACACCACCGGCTCAGGAACAGACACCACCGGCTCAGGCTCAGGAACAGACACCACCGGCTCAGGCTCAGGAACAGACACCACCGGCTCAGGAACAGACACAGGCTCGACGGCGGCCATCTTGTCAGGGGACACAGGCTCGGCAGGCGTGACGTGAACAGACTCGGCGGCGGTCATCTTGTTCGAAGACACAGGTTCGGTGTCGGCCATCTTGTCCGAAGACACAGGCTCAGGAACAGTCTCTGGCTGGGCAGACGTGACGTGAACCGTCTCTGGCTGGGCAGACGTGACGTGAACCGTCTCTGGCTGGGCAGACGTGACGTGAACCGTCTCTGGCTGGGCAGACGTGACGTGAACCGTCTCTGGCTGGGCAGACGTGACGTGAACCGTCTCTGGCTGGGCAGACGTGACGTGAACCGTCTCTGGCTGGGCAGACGTGACGTGAACCGTCTCTGGCTGGGCAGACGTGATGGATCGCTGGGGTGGCGCAGGCAGTGCGAGCAGCTCGGGCGGGGCCGGCAGGGCGAGCAGCTTGGGCGGGGCCGGCAGGGCGAGCAGCTTGGGCGGGGCCGGCAGGGCGAGCAGCTTGGGCGGGGCCGGCAGGGCGAGCAGCTCGGGCGGGGCTGGCAAGGCAGGGTACCAGGGCGACGCGTCAGGGATGGCAGTCATCTCCGGGATGGCCTCCGGGTTAGGAGCCGCCGGACAGGTCATTGAGGAGGCCTTTCTCTTCCTCCTCCGTCCCCGGACCACCGGAACTGGGACCACCGGAACTGGGACCACCGGAACTGGGACCACCGGAACTGGGACCACCGGAACTGGGACCACCGGACCCGGGACCACCGGAACTGGGTCCACCGGAACCGGGACCACCGGACTCGAGACCACTGGACTCGGGACCACCGGAACTGGGTCCACCGGAACTGGGTCCACCGGAACTGGGTCCACCGGAATAGCCACGGAGGGGTTCTTCCTTCTCCTCCTCCGTTTCGGAACCACTGGAACTGGGACCACCGGAACTGGGTTCACCGGAACTGGGATCACCGGAACTGGGATCACCGGAACAGAGACCACTCCCCTGGCGATCCTCTCCTGATGGCGAATGTAACCCTCCACCATCGCCTCAAAACTGACGTGATCAAAAGCTCTACAGATCAGCCAGTCCATCGGTTCATCCAGCGCATAATTAAACAGATCCCTGCAAGCCTCCTCGCCCAGGTTCAGCCCTTCAGCAGCGCGACGGAACCTCTGCCCGAACTCCCTCACCTCCATCCCCTGCTGACGGAGGGAGACCAACTCCTGAAATCTGAGAATCCGCTCCCATTGCGGACAGGAGACTGGTTCCGCCTCTCTTCTCCGCTGAGTCCTCATCTTGGTCGGTACATTCTGTCACGGCAGACTAAAAACAAAAGGTGTGAGGACTCAAATGCTGGAGAAAATAAGAATTTATTAATGAAAACACAAAACAAACCCACGAGGGGGAAAACAGAACTAAGTAAATACAAAAACAACAACAGACTAAGAAAACTCTGGAAAATCTCAGGGAACAGGAAACAAAAGACAATGTACCGACACAGACTGCAAACAAGAGGGAACTAATAAAGGGAAACTAATCAGGAGGGAACAGGTGGATGAACTCAAACAATAATCAGATAACAAGGGGGAGGGATCAGACAATAACACGAGCACATGGCCCAAAACAACAAAACACCCATGTGCAGCACAAGACAGGACAGGCATGTGACAAATGCAGAGTCGTACATCACTGAAAAAGCGAAGGTGGCATCAGGTGGGCACAAACCCACAGCGATTACAGCTGTGAACTTTGCTACATTCACCAAGGCTGAAACAAGGGCAAAGCTCCTTTTTTTTCACCGCTTTAAGAGACCAAGGTTTTGCTGACCTTTAAAGATGGTGTGGAAAGGGTCCATTTTGTCTGGGTCCATTTGCCAAATCATGCCGCTTTTACGTTTTCTTTTTTGGTCTATGCTCTTCTGGTTTAGTAAGCCTACCTTGGGTTGTTTCGCCAAGTGAAGATGCAGATATCAGATATGAGTCACGTTTAAAAGATGTAACCTGGCCGTCCAAAAAAATCTGATGCAGTCAACAAATCAGATTCGGGCATTAAGACCTGTAGTGTAAATGTGGCCTAGTACCCACCAAACAAACAACCAAAAAAAAAACAACCAAAAAAAAAAAACATCCATCCCTCCACTTTTATGATAAATATATAATATCTTTCTTTTATAATATATGTTATATTATATGTTGTAGTTACATAACTATATGTAGTCATGTCCTTGGAGATCCAAATATGTGAATACAGCTCTTTGTGTGTAACTGGTAAAGTATGTAAATCCATTGCCCAACACTTGTAAGCATGGCATGTCTGCTGTACAAGATAATATCGAACTTCTCTTGGAAAAAAAAAAAACTTGAAAGCGGGAGCAAACTTGAAAGCTAAATCTTCTTGTAAAAAGGTTACTTCATAGCAAACAGTGTGCTTGCAAACATTCAATATGAAAATCTTCAATGTCCTTTTCTAAAGGCATCATTAAGGTCTTCCTTCATCAGCCCTCAGTTCCACAACATCATAATTAATTGCATGTGAAGTAGGCAAGAGGGAACCTGCATTATACAAAAGCTGATTTTAATAATATCTTAGACAGAAGCATACTTGTTAGTACAATTAGAATAATCAAGGACTTCTTTTCCATCTCTGTTTCTCTTCAATGAAGGTTGAGTTTTGAAATTGCATCTCGTTACATCCTATGATACTGTATAAATGTAATACGACATTTATAACTACCAAATCCTGTGGTGTATTCCATTTACTTTCAGATTATGACGTTTTTAAAATAAGAAAATTTCAAATGGAATGTACAAAGCTGGAAATGTCCTCCAAACCATCGTCGCTTAGAAAAGGACTAATTGAGAATTTAGATCCGTGCTTTTGTGACTAAACTACTCAAAATAAAATATTGCACAGGACAAGGAGCATTTTAATGGTAATTAGTCATCTGAAATGAAATAGTGGACTGATGTGGGCTTTTCAAACATCAGACATCTAAACACCAATATCTAAAACCCTTTAAAAAGTTACTCCAGACAGAAAATCAAATACATTCTCTAACTAGATGGAATAAATTCATCTAACATTTACACAGATCTAGTTATAGAAAGAGAAAATGTTAACTCTGAATTCTGTGAAACTTCTTTCAATAACACATTTTGTTGAACATTCGTATTGTCAGAGTTATATTGGAAATCCAAAGTCCACAGATGGACAGCGTCTATGAAATTGCCCCTGTCCCTTGAGATGTGACTGCACATGGCTGTCTTTGAATCAGCCGAACTTATGACTGAGTAAGCTGTGCAGCGAACACAAGGGACAATCAGACGTTCTGCACGACCAGCTTAACATTCGCCTCGTGTCCGGCTTTAAAGCAAATCGATCTGGGCCATAAGTGGCCCAGCATTGCTGAAGTTTCTGTCCTTGGGAATTCACAGGATTGAGACCAGTGTTTAAGACCACAAATCTATTAAAGCTGGTAAAACAAATAATTCCATTTCAATTGAAACTCTGATGTTTACCATGCTTTGAGCACCAAACAGCAGTTTATGGAATAACCATACTGTGTGAGTATATAAATATATATATATATATATATATATATGTATTATGATTTTTGTCCTGCAAATAATGTAAAGCAGCACTGAATATGTGTCACCATGGTATAGCATTCAACATGTTTTGAATATATTTGACTTTTGACACGTTTCTTTCTTCTGTTGTATGTTAAATACACTAGTGACTGTTTCACAACTTTGATTTATGCTCACAAAGGCAGCATTTATTATAAAGAGATATTGTGAGATATTATTTCAATTTAAAAGAACTGTCTTCTATGTTAATATATTTTGAAATGTAATTTATTCCTGTGAATTTTCAACATCTGTTCTTCACTGTCACAATAAACTGTGAAAACGAGGGCATTTTGTTTCATTTTGTGATCACTCAAAATGCGGATCGATATCTAATATCAGCCATTGTAACAGTTATCAGATTCAATATAAATGATTATTGATTGTATGTCAGCTAAATTTCCTTATCTGTGCATCCCTAATTCTTGTTGTTTCATCGCAGATAAACGGCATGTTAAACAAAACTATCTTTGCATCGCACTCAGACAGTCTTTTTCTGTCTAATTGGACAGTTCTGGACAGAATCCGCTTCAAAGTCAGTAGTCTGGCCACCTTAGACTGAGCATTATTACGTCCCAGCCAAATAGTTTGCTAGTTTTGGTTGTGAAAGCAAGCAGGCGGCACTTCAGAATTCAAATGCATTCAAGTTGTTAGATTGTTTTGGAGATGCACATGACTGTTAACATTTCCAGTTGTCTTATCACTCTTTCTACCTACAGTAAAATGTGCGGAGATAATTGAGCAGAAGATTAATTGCTGACTGTCTGAGGAATTCCAATAGACCTGACTGAAATAAACCTGCGCAGATGAAACTCAAATTAATGGTTGCTGAGCAACATCAATCCTGCATGTATTCACCGTCTCTCTCTCTCTCTCTCTCTCTCTCTCTCTCTCTCTCTCTCTCTCTCTCCTCTCTCTCTCTCTCTCTCTCTCTCTCTCTCTCTCTCTCTCTCTCTCTCTCTCTCTCTCTCTCTCTCTCTCTCTCTCTCTCTCCTCTCTCTCTCTCTCTCTCTCTCTCATCTCTCTCTCTCTCCTCTCTCTCTCCTTTTTTATTTAGCCCCTCTGCTTAAGTTAATCTGAATTTCATGGGGCCGTGAGATAATTAATGCAAATTTCAAATGAGAAACTTATTTAGTATGAACTCTAAGAAATAAGTTAACAAGGCTGTGATGTCCCAATTATTGTTATTTTCTTTTTTTTTCCTTCAGCACAGCAGGATGTGGTACGTCAAATGCTTTACACGACCACATTTCATTTAATTATTCAGGTGGAAGTGGCATTACTCTGATTAAGACGGTACACTCCCAAAAACATATTCAAAATTAGTTGTGCTGCTTGCTTATGAACTCTATTAGCAAAATGAAAGATTATAGAGTCCACGTGATCATTTTAGTCTCCTGCAGAAAACTAAATGCTAATATATAAATCTAACAAGCCAAATTGCTGGCTCACTTCCAGTAAGGATGCCAAATAATTGAGAGCAGTGTGGCCTTTTTTATATTATATTTTTCCACATATTTTTCAGTAGGTCAGACTAGAGGAGATAAATATGGCTGTATATGTAAATATGTCTGTCGTATATCCGTCTGGCTCATCAGTCTTGTTTTACATCTCCTAGAAAGAGGCATGTCACTCTCTACCTAATGCCAAGCTGTAAATCAGAGGACTCTCAGAGAGAAGAGACCGCCTCAGTAGTGCAAATTTATGTAAATATTGAAGTATACTCCTGGCCCATATCTGTGGTTGCCCATGTTATATATATATATATATATATATATATATATATATATATATATATATATATATATATATATATATATATATATACATATTAGAGGATAAATACATGCATACATAAATGGTAGTCATTTCCATGTCCTCGAAATGTTAACAATAAAAACACTACCTTGATGGAATTTATATTTGGTTTTAGTATATAGAACATTACATAGTGTAAAAATACTAAATAGAATTGTATTTGGTCTCTATTTGTATATGTATTGTTTATTTAACCAGAAAAATTAAGTGTAACATGGACATACATTTACATTTGATATTTGATTAATGTTAATATATTTTTCCCTTATCTATAATGCCAAAAATCAAAGAAATATGTATTTATATTTATATTCTCAGTATCCCAAGCACATTTTAACAATCACTGTAAAGTGATCAGTTGACTTAACTTTAAAAAAGTGAAGAAACCCGATGCGTAACTGAAAGAAATTCACATTTTTTTTTTTTTATTACACATGAAGTTTATTTACTTAATAATTTTAAGGCAATGGGTTTCCTCACTTTTTTTAAGTTAAGTCAACTGATCACTTTTACAGTGTTGGTAAGCAGTTCAGGTTAACAATTGTGAAAAACTGTGTCCCAAATTTGTATATTATCCCATTGAAACATTCTGTGATCCAAAAAAATCATAAACTAAGCAGTGAATTGGAGATAAACATTTCCTGTAACGGAGCAGATGAAAGTTGTAGCTCGAGGGCAGCCAATTTGCTGAGCTGGTGCAAGACGCTTCCGTTGTGAGCGCTAAAAGCCATATGATAAATCATACGCAGCCATGGGACCAGTGGCATCGGGTGTTTGCCTCTTTGAGCGTTGTCTTTGCACACTGATGCCACATATTTGTCAGCAACCGTTATCTTTGTGCTTGTTTACTCACAACATGAGGCTTGAACTTTCCATGTATCCAAAGCTTTAGCTTCAGAAAGTGTACTTTGGAGGTGATATGTAGCGTCTGGCTGCTGTGATCCTCTGATGGTTTATTTATATATTGTATTACAGTGTCTGCTGTCCGGGCGAGCTTTATTTTCTGGATTCACCCTTTTGTGACAGTGCACAATTATTGCATGACAAATCCGCCAAAGGCACAGCTGTCGTCGCACTTTGCACAAACCCGAATCCCAAAAATTAATGGCCCAGAAATAATTTGACGAATTACTGTTTATTTTTAGAGGCTCTATTCTCAATGTATATTCAATTTGAGACTATAACTGAGCGGTATGTATTGTAGGTGCAAAACATCTAAATGGACTTAGAAAATAAAAATAAAAAAATAAATAAAAAGGTCAATCACACTTTTTTAAAAAGGGAAGGCAATATGTTTGTAGATGTGGTGTTTTTTTTTATGTTTTTTTTATATTATTGAATATTAAACAAAGTAGCACAACTGTTTTCAAAATTGATAATAATAATAATAAATGTTACTTGAGCAGCAAGTCAACATATTATAATGCTTTCTTAAGGATCATGTGACAGTGAAGACTGGAATAATGATGTCGATTTTAAAATATATTCAAATCAAATCAGTTATTGCGAATTGTGATATTTTCACCATATCAATAAATGCAACTTTTGAAACATTTACTGGAGTATTTCATGTCAACAACCATTTAACATACAACAGTAGAAATGTGTCAAGACTATTCTAAACATGTTGCATGGCTAAAAAAAATATATAATTTATTTTTACCTTGTTTTCTACTGTATTTTTGATCAAACCAATGCAGCTTTGGTGAGCGAAAAGGGTTCAAAAGGGTTCTAATATGTACCATTTAGGGACTAAAATGGACTCTTTAGGTACAAAGGTGTACCTTTTGAAAAGGTGTGTACAAGACCTTTTAAAAACATAAAAATCTTGTCAATCCCAAACTTTTGTATGGTAGTGCAGAAAACAATCATTCATATCCCTAATATATCCATATCCATATATATATATATATATATATCAGGAAGACACTTTTATTTATGTCAGTCCAAAAAAAAAAATTTCACAAATTATTTCACAAAAATGATTTAACAACATGCAGTTCTGCTTGTGGACATCTAGTTTGCCTGCTTCTACTCAGAATACAGTATATTTTAAAGATTGCCACAAGCAAATCTAGAGATAAGTTCTTCCTTGCAAGCTGTATAGAATCAAATAGAATATAGGACATCAATCTGGTCTTTAAACAAGTTTGTTGTTTCCTAGATGGACAGACGAAACCAAGCGTCACAAGCTGTGTCGTCAAGCAATGTGACTGGAGCTTGCGACTGGAAGTTCTCGTCTTGTGTGCAGTATGCATGATGCGGTCAGTCAATGGACTGTGGGCGTTGTGCTTGAGGCTGTGAATGCAATGCAAGCAAACAGCAAAGATGTAGAAAGAAGGGGAAAAAAACACACACACTTGTTTGGAGTCAATAGAGGTCAGCAACAAACGGCCAGACACATTTGAACTGGCAGAGAAGCTGCTGTAAAGGCACAAGGCATATGCTTTTATCCAAAGCTATGTACTGTACACTTATGGGCAGCCCCCTTGGAGAAGGCAATTTGATCTAGCAATTTCATGCTATCTGGTATAAAGACACTGTATCTTCAAGGCACACTTTGTGGTGCAACAGCAAACCTGCTTTTTTTTGTTTGTTTTTTTATGAATGCCCTTTGCCCTTCATAGACCAATCCACACGGCACAGACAGATGCTGACAAACCTGGACAATCACTAGATTACAGCACACCACTTCTCAGATGTTCCACGGCCAGATAATAAACGTTCAATCGGCGAAAACGAGCACAGAGAAACACCAACAAACGCCGACAGGGGTAACACACTGATCCAACAAAACTCGACGAAGTGTCTGTTGGTTGCGTGTGAATTGGCCGTGTGTGTTCGGTCAATAGATGGATCTTTCACAGTAACACAGATACATGGAACACACTCTCAAGGTTACACTGCAGTAACCCTAAAACATATTCAAACACTTAAACTTCACATAAAATGAATGAATGGATGTAAAAGCGAAGTACACAACTATTTATGATTTTGGTTTTTGGGTTTACTAGAATTGGTTTTCATGCTTGAATGTTCAAAAAAAACACATTATTTTTCACAAACACACACACAGTTTTTTCGTCCAATCATTGCATTCAGTCTGTGGACTAGCTTGCTATTGTTAGCCTCTATGAAACTGCACACCTTAGCTTTAACATCATGATTTTCTGTAAAACTGCTTGCCACCAAAATTATCTCTGTCACTATGTACTCAGATACAATCATTTAGGTGACTTTAAACTGTATCACCCTTGTGGAGCGGATCTGGGCATAGGTGTTTGATCTAAAGCCAGTGCTCACACACGTCAGCTCCCTTGTGCTGGGCCTGTCCTGGCTCCCTTCAGTCAGTCAACACTGATATCAGCCAGTGTTTGAACAGCTTGACCAACGCAGTAAAAAGTGACCTACAAAACTGGATCAGGTTGGGTTTATACCCCCAAAAAACACAAAATAGCCATTCTTTATGAGCCCTTTTAGGCCCAAAACATACACAAAATTATGTTTACATTAAATAAACTATTTATTAATCTAGGTTTTATCAAATGCAACATAAGAAAAAAGCGTTTTATCTCAGTTGGAAGTTGGTATGAGACTACAAAATGCTAAAAAAAAAAAAAAAAAAAAAGGTTTTGCAATATTTAGTAATATAGCATGCACTTTAATTGAACACAACATAAGACAAAGCAATTCATCCAAAGTAGACAACACACGATATGCATTTCATCAGTTCACACATTTCCTGTAATTTAACCCATGATGTTGCCATTCAGTTTTGGCCAACAGGAAAATATTTTTTTTTGAAGGGAGAAATACACACACTGATGAGCCAAAACATTATGACCAATCACAGTTGAAGCGAATATTGTTGATCATTTCCTAACAAGGCCACATCTTAAGGTCTGATTACGTGGTAAGCAAACAATCAGTTCTCATAATCAACATGTTGGATGCAGGAGTAATGGACAGGAATAAAGATCTGAGTGACTTTGACTAGGGCCAAATTGGTATGGCAAGGTGACTGGGTCAGAGTACCTCTGAAACAGCAAGACTTGTGGGTTACTCCCGGTCAGCAGGGTTGAGAATTTACCATCAGTGGTCCGTGGAGGGACAAACCGGCGACTGGGTGTTGGGTGCCCAAGCCTCACCGATGCATGAGGGCAACGAAGGCTATTCCGATTGGTCTGAGCCAATAAAAGGTCTACTGTGGCACAATCATACAACATTTTAGTGATGGTTATGATAGGAATGTGACACAACATACAGTACATCGCACTCTTCTGCGTATGGGTCTGTGTAGCATCAATCAGAGTGCCTTTGATGACCCGATCCAACGGCAGAACTGGACCTTGGAGCAGTGGAAAAAGGTCGCCTGGTCCGATGAGTCTGGTTTTCTTTTATATCACATGGACGGCTGTGCATGTGTGCACCGTTTACCTGGGCAAGTGATGGCACCAGCATGTACTGTGGGACGACGACGAGCCAGTGGAGGGAGTGTGATGCTCTGTGTAATATTCTGTTGGGAAACCCTGGGTCCGGCCATTTCATGTGGACTTAAATTTGACACATACCTCCTACCTAAACATTGTGCAGACTGGGCACAAAACTTTATGACAATGATTTTCCCTGGTGGAAGTGACCTCTCTCAGCAGGATAATGCACCCTGTCACACTGCACACATTGATCAGGAATGGTTTGAGAAACATGATGACGAGTTCAAGGTCTTGCCCTGGCCTCCAAATTCCCCAGATCTCAATCCAATTGAGCATTTGTGTGATGTGCATGGCAGCTCTACCTCGCAACCTACAGGACTTGAAGGATCTGCTGCTGATGTCTTGGTGCCAGATACCACTGGACACCTTCAGGGGTCTTGCAGAGTCCATGAAATCAACATAAAACAAGCTATTAATCCAATGAATACACAACACAGTTGGAAGTATGAAATAAAGCGCTGCTGCTGAGAAAACTCGAAATCATTTACATTTATTAATCTAGCAGACTGTTTTATCAAAATCATCACAAGAAAAGGCAATTCATACAAAGCAGACAACACAAGTACTATATTTTACATTCACATTACAATCACAATTTCATCCAAAGCTACTTACATTGCATTCAAGACATACATTTTTATCAGTTCATTCCTTCCCCAGTCATCAAACCCATGATTTTGACCTACAGGAAATCAATAAATAAATAAAAAACGACTGTGGGTTTCACTCTTCAGGTGGCAGTTGGTTCCATGATTGTGTGTGATTTCAAGGATCCTTGCATTCTGAAACGTGTCAAGTCGTGATTCAACAAGTGCTACATTCATCCACGGTCGGTTTACTCATTCAGGTCAACTACTGTCAAGGCATTTTGAAGAGAATCCAGCTTAGGTAAAGCTATTTAGTCCACTGTCCCCTTGATGACTGAGGTTTTAGAACGTTTAGAATGTACAGCAAATATCATGTTTGCAATGCCTTGGCCATGCATTAACATTTTCATACTTTCGTAGAATATGTTTCTGGTGTAAAATAGAACATCTGTTTATATGTATATATATTATATATCTCTGTTATTAAAACACATGGCGATTATGGCTATCTCTCTTAGAGTGCAATACGTTTGCTTGTATAACAGCTTGTGTTTAATTGTGGACTGTCTGTCTTGATTGTCTTGGGGTTGGAGGAGGGTATATGATGAGATTTATTAGGTGACAAACACAGCAGGAAACCAATCAACAGAGCGACTTGTGCCAACAGGGCTCCTCCAGTCTAAAGGGTGTGGAGCGCATTGGGGAGTAAACAAACAAAAAAATCGCTCTTATAACAATTTTGGGACTTATAGGCTAATATCAATATCACATGATCATTCAGAAATCATTCTAATATGCTGATTTGCTGCTCAAGAAACATGTCTTATTATTATCAATGTTGAAAACAGTTGTGCTGCTGTATATTTTTGTGCTTGATACTTTTTTGTAAAATTTAAAATGTCTTTATGGTATTAATTAATTGAATCTTACTAGACCCAAACTTTGAACGGTAGTGTAAATCCAGTAGGCTACAATAAATACTAGCACGATTATGAATTTAAATAGGTAATACAGTATTTACAATACCATGTGTAACAGTCCTAAATTGATATATTTGTTCTGTCTTTGACTTTGGGGTGAAATATGACCTGTATGATGCTCTCGATAGATTTAGTGACATTCACTATAGCATTGTACTACTTATATCTGCATATCAGGAGCAGCACGTCTAATAATTTGATCTCATTAACCATAAATTTCTGAGCCGTTCATCTCACATGATATTAATTATTTATCTCACAACTTGCCAGACACCCGCTGTTTTGAAATGGCTCCGGTGTTTCTTGCCAGCTCACTTAGTGTGTGCTCACGCTGTAATTGTTCACCTCATCAAAGGAGAAGACCAAGCCTTCCATCTGCAAATTAATTCAGTATTCACCACTCAGTCATCTGCAAACTGCCGCCATTCAGTGTTTGGCAAAGTTGGCTAGTTTAGTCCTTCAGCTTGCAGGCCGACACACAGAAGGGGAAAACAAGGTGGAAGGTGGAAGGTAGACGGCAGGTCAAAACGCCTACAGAATAGAAACACCTTGTTGTATTGTTAGCTTTCAGAGAGTAAAATGTTGGCGCGTTATCACAGTTAAAGTCTGCTCAATGGCAAGTACTATAATGGAGAAGCTCAGTATCACAAATAAAGATTAATATTAGAAGTGAAAACAATGGCTTTGTTTCAGGGAATTACTTACTGTAGTTATGTGAAGTTGCCATCATACCAGTAACTGTAGCTACATTACAAATACAGTCAGATAACTGCATTCATTTGTTTGATTTCTAGGGAAGGGAATTATGACAGAAATGCCAATGAATGAATGTTTTACATAACATACATATATATTTTTTTCATATTCAATAAATAAAGTTGCAATTAGTTTATTAATTTCAAAAGTGAACATGCATAGGAAATGTGTATACATACACACACACACTAATTCAAAGATGTTTATCTGTGAATTAGTGAATAAACCTTAGATTTTTCAGTCCATTAATATCAGGAAATCACTCTAAAATTGCTTATACAAGCACGTATGGAATATGGAATCTGACACAAGGTGAGTCGTCTATCATCAATGCCTCATTTATTTTCTTTCATCCTTTGTGGCCTGACAGTCGTGGCTACATGATCTTAATGCCTTCAGATCTAGTATCCAGACAGGCTCTTCCTAGAGCTCTTAAGACCATCATCTGTGCCTTCTACTAATAGCACTGATCTGTCAAATCCAATGATGGTGCCTCAAGCCAGGATTTTTTTATTTTTTTTTTTGTCCACAGTCAGGCAGTTTCCCTAACTCAGAAACTCTGAACCAATGAAATGCCGGCAAATCTCAAGACTGATTTTGAGATTGCATGAGGTGCACATGACTTTGGCAGTGCCGAGTTGCCTGAACAATGATTCATCTGCACTTTGGAGTCTCTGAGGTGACAGACACCCACACAGAGCAATGAAGCCATTCTGTTACAGGCTGTTTATGACACTGGGTCGTTGCATGTTGGTAGAACTGATACTGTGATAAATCAATAAGCCATGAGAGGCCATGGATTACTGTGGCTTTTCCAAGTTTAAGGGGTGTTATTTAACTCTGGCTTATTATTTTTGAAAAATAGCAGCAACAGGAATATGATAAAACAAACCAATGTTCAATAAATGATGATGATGTTGTTAATCCCACACTGTATCTTATTATGTTCTTATTTGATGGGTAACCTGAACTGCTTAACATGCATATTATAATGCATGGGATGAAAGAAGGTTACAAGCAGTTAGTCAGCCCTTATATCTAAAGTGGAATCAGATATTAAATCACAGAGTTTGATAAGTCAAAGTGATTCATTAATACAGAGTGAGACCTCTTCAAGGCAATTGAGGTCATCAATCACATGCAGCATCCCCGACAACAGAATATTCATCTGGCACATGCATATTTCAGGTCATGACCTGGCATTTAAAAAATGCTGATAGGATAAATTTTGACTCTTGTCATTTTAACATGTGAGAAATACCACAGAGCACACAACTGAAATGAATTAATCATTCAGACAAGCAATCGATTTACTATCATGCTTCAACTTTACCTGTTCTTGGTGACTTCAACTATCAGAGAAACATGCATGTGCATGTGCATGATTACAGACAATGAATGTCATTAGGCAACATCGCATTAAATCTCGTTTTCAAAACTTTGACCTGCAAAATGTGCTCTCCTGAGATTATTATTATCATGATACATGTTATCTATAGGCACCTAACATGACACTCAAGGACACCTTACAAACACAATAAAACGATCAACAATAAACAAATACTCATTATTACAGCCTGGATACCAGTATTAAAAATGTAAAAGTAATCACATAAAAGCCAGCCGAAAAAGATGGGTCTTAAGGCGAGATTTAAAAACATGAAGACTTAGACCACGAAGAAATAGTGCGAGTTCGAGTGAGAACAAGAGTGAGTGAAGAAGATGATCTTAAAGTCCGAGAAGGAGTGTAAATATGAAGAAGGTCAGATAAGTATGAAGCAGGCGCGGATTTATGGGTGGGCCTGGGTGGGCCTGGGTGGGCACGATTGACCGGTGGCCCACCCAATCAGATTAATAAAAACCATTTAAATTTTTAATTTTAATAATAATAATAATGAATGAATAAATAATTTCATTTTAATGACATGTCCCCACCAATTTTTGCCAGGGTCGATATTGTCCCCACCACTTTCTAAAACATCTCGCAGCATGAATGTACCAATTCTACAAATAAATAAAACATCTCCAGTTAACTGGCAGAGCATTAATTTTGTTCGTTTTTAAAATAAGAGACGATCTAGTGCTGAAATGTGTTTTTTTAAATCAAGTGATCAAAGTGCTTGTTGCCGCTGCGATCAGTGGCGCGGATACAGTGTTTTCTCATGTGTTTGATATATAATCACTGATGAACATAATCGGTTTTGATGAGAAAAAAAAAAATCTATACGAGAAAAAAAAAAAAAAAAAAACTATACGAGTGCGGATTAGAACCCAGAACCTCTGACACGGTTGGCAAAAGTTCTACCACTGGACCATTAAGGTATGCGTTGTTAAAATGGGCGGATCTATGTATTTATTCACACGAAAATTCTCGACACTGACAACATATATTAGGCTACATCTCATTAAACGTCAAATTAAACCCCATGTAGCCTACTATTTAAATCGATTGCTGGACATCGTAATGTTATTGTATATATCTGATTTAACAAAGTTACGCCACTGGGCGTGTATATAAGCTTAAAAAACCGAGGCCCCCCGTATATTCACCAGCCCACCTATTAATGAAGTTCTGTATCCGCCACTGGTATGAAGGGGCAAGATTGTTGCGAAGAAGAATTTTAAAGTTACGATATTTAACCGGGAGCCAGTGCAAGTGTTGTAATGTGTTCAGGAGTTCTGCAGAGGATTCGAGCCTCCAAGTTCTGTACTAGCTGGAGTTTGTTGAGTACATTTGAAGGCAGTCCATAAAAAAGAGCGTTGCAATAATCTATGCGGGAAGTGACTAAAGCATGAACAAGAATTGCCGTGCTTTTTACTGAGAGAGCCAGACAAAGTCGGTTAATATTACGTATATGGAAATAAGCAGAGCGAATGACACTGTATATGTGTGCTTCAAATGAGAGAGTACTGTCAAGGATGACCCGCAGACCTTTAACTTGTTTAGATACTGACACTTGTAAGTTGTCAATATTCACAGATGAACATGTGGATTTGGTCAGATTGTTTTTTGAGCCAACAAGAAGAATTTCCGTTTTACTGATGTTAAGTTTAAGAAGATTTGAAGTAACCCATTCTTTAATCTCTGCTAAACAGATTAAAGAATGGTTAAACAGATTAAAGATTAAAATACAGATTTGGCTGCACTCAATCAATGCCTGTTTGCGTGGAAAATGATGGTCTCACCATTGACAGAAATATCTTCTGCATCTCGGGAAGAAAGAGAGGAAACACTTTGCATTGATTTTTATCCTCAATTTATCCCAAGCAGAATGTACCAGGCCTGACATTAAAAGGTCAATTGCTCCCTACAATCGACTCAAAAATCATATTACAAATTATAGAAACAACAAATCAGTATCATAAATGGCACACGCATTAAGTGGTCAGTTCTGTCACAATTGCTGCCTTTAAGAATGATAATACATTAAAAAAGTGAGAGTGTTCTGACATTTGCTGAGTTTGAGATAGTTTAGGTTGAACAGTAGTAATGTGCATCTGTTCAAACTGTTTCAATAAGTACAGAATAAACATTTCCACAAAATTAATATTGCAAGTGTCCACATTGCATTACAATAATGCACCAATATTTAACATTAGTTAATGCATTAACTAACATAAACAATAAGCACAACATTACAGTGTTTATTTTTATTAGTATTAATCTTTATTAACATTAAATAATATACATATAAATACAAACTGTTGATTCTAACAATGTATTAGCTCCGCACATATACTGTTTGTATTGTACCTTGTTTGAATTTAACTAAAACAAGGGAATTATTTACTACAACTTAGCCATGATTAAGTAAAACGCAGACACATACTATCATATTGTGCCCACATTCGCACAATTTACTTAAAACGAGGAAACAAATAAATAAAACATTCTGATGTTTTAGTGAGTTGTATGGACAAATTTGTTAATTTATGGCCACAAAACATATTTATGTCCTGCATGTCATGTGTGGGGCTCCGTAACATATAAATGTAAAAATTAACATTAATTAAGATTAACAAATGCTTTAGAAGTCATTTCCATTGTTCCATTGTTGTATTCAGTAATGATAGGAACCATTTCTTAAGCCACATTGTTTGGTGGGGAAGATATATTGATGATATCTGTCTAGTTTGGTCGGGATCTGAAATTGAACTACAAGCTTTTCACAGTTTTCTGAACAATACGAATTCAAATATTAAACTGGATCTTTGCTACAGTAAAGAAAGCATAAACTTCTTAGATCTTTTTATTTATAAAGACAATCAAGGTACCTTACATACATCTTTATATAGAAAACCAACAGACAGAAATACAATCCTCCATGCAAAAAGTTTCCACCCTAAGAGGCTAAAAGAGAATATTCCATTAGGACAGTTCCAACGAGTGCGACGGATTTGTGACCAGGAAAATGACTTTAAAACTAGATCAGAGGACATGGCGGCACGTTTCCAGGCAAGGGGATACAAAAACGCTATCATTCAGACAGCTTATACAAAAGCTAGAAGTCGGGACAGACCAACTCTATTACAAAAAAGAAGTGATCCCACACTGAAAAATGACAGAGTGGTTTTTGCGACAGCATATAGCACAGAGGCAGAAAGAATTAAACAGATAGTTAAGAACAATTGGAGTATCATTCAGAGTGATACAACACTAAGGGAGATTTTCAAGGAACCACCTTTAATCAGTTTCAGGAGATGTCCAACTTTACAAGACAAATTAGTCCATAGTCATCTTCAACCAAATGACCAACAAACTTGGTTGAAAACTAAACCAAAGGGGTCCTATAAATGTCATCACTGTAATCACTGTACTAATGTTGTCCAGACCAAAACCTTTAAAGATTGTATCTCTCAGAAAGAGTACACTATCAATCATTTTATAAACTGCAAAACCACATTTGTTATTTACAAGTTGGAATGCACAGAATGTAAAGTCTTTTGCATTGGTAGAACAAAAAGACGCTTTCAGGATAGATTGGCAGAACACAAATATGCTATTCGTATGAGTAATCTCAACTATCCTATGGCCAAGCATTTTCTGCAGCATAATAGTAACCCATCAACTTTACAAGCCTATGGAATTGATCATATCCCCATTTCGATAAGAAAAGGTGATAGACAGCGCCAGCTCAATCAAAGGGAGGCTTTCTGGATTTTTAAATTACAGGCCACTAAATATCCGGGTTTAAATGATGAGCTAGATTTAACGTTTTTTCTGTAAAGCCTTTTGTAGATTTGACATTATTTACTTTCACCAATGTTTATTGTGAATTTTTTTTTTCTAAATGTTATTATGGTGACATGTTGTATCAGACATCCATGTTTGTAGTTTTTTGTAGTTTTGTTTCTAGTGGGAGGAGTTGATCATTGGGGTTTTTCCACTATAAAGACACTTGTAACCCTTTACAGCTGTTTGATTCCCTGACGAAGGCCAGTGTGCTGAAACGCGTTGGAGTCATTTTAAAAGTCTTTTTTGACTATGCCATAAAATAAAGGCATTTTTAATATTCCAGGAGAGTGCCTTGGAGTTTTTCTTTTGTTTAAAATTTCCATTGTTAGTTTAACCAGTTAACTAATGCTAACATATGGAATCTTATTGAAAAGTCTTACCACTACTTCATTTTAAATACATTTGTACTCATTTTCTCATCTGGCAGGACATTTTAAGTCCGATTGTAGTGGTGAGAAGTAGTAGTATCACTCTTCTCTTGGAGCACAAATCAAAATGTGATATTTATTGCTCAATTTGTTATGAGGTAATAGATGCTCGCCTTAGCAAACACCGCTAATCAAGCTCTACTTTAAGCAGACTGAGGCTAAAGAGGATTTAACCTGATTTCTATAAAGAGAATTCAAAGACAGTGTAACTTGCAGAACCAATTCTGAGCACAATCAGTTAAATTGGACGTTTTGTGAGAGTGCATCACTAAAAGGCCACAATCTGCTTGTTGGCTCAATTGAGGCAAGCACTGCTGATATTTCAGCCAGTCATTTCTCTCTCGTTGAGGAAATTGCATGCAGCCATATTCCCCAAAGCCCAGCACACGGAGTCAATTACCTTATTGGGTTAGAAGCTGTAATGGCCTCTGAAGGGCAATAGAAATTACATCTCACACTTTCATGCCGCTGGATTAGAACAATGCAGTGGTAAATGATCGCGGGTGTCACATTACTCTTGCCCCATTGTCTAAAGTTGCAGCACGTTGCAAAAGTTTCTAGAACCCTAACCAATTCTTTCATTTTATGCAATTGTAAAAAAAAAAAAAAAAAAAAAAAAAACCTCTCTTTGATATTTCTAAGCACAGAAACTGTTTTATGTGACTGTTTTATTTCAGAAAATATTCTTAATATATGGGTGAGACTATATCCCCAGTCTCACCCATATATTAAGAATATTTTAGTCAGTAACTAACATTTGTATAATAAAACAAAAAGTTGGTAACACTTAAAGCCTTTATCTACATATAATGCATTATAAAATGTATTATTATTGTATTTATAATGCATTATATCTTTACATAAATAATTGTAACCTAAGTTAAAATGCATTAACTTTTGCAGATTTATTGTTGGAAATTGGTTGTGCCATGTGTTTTAATGCAATATACTTTCTAAAGGTGTATAAATAGATTAGCATTTTAATATAACCATGGTTACAATTATTAATGAGATCATACAATGCATTAAAATGTGCATTGCAAGGTTTAATTAATGCATTAAAAATACCTTTATAATGCATTATATAAAGTGTTTTCAGTGTGTGTGTGTGTGTGTATACAGGTGCATCAAGCTGGCCTCTACATTTGAACTATAAAAATAATTAGCATATTTCCTGAATAAAAAGGATCATTATTCATGCATCTGAAGGACAGATCAGATGTGAAAACTGAGACAAAAGAAATAAGATTACACAGAACTTAAAGTACAATAAATGCATAAATAAGTATGAAATGGGTGGAAAAACAAGATCCTGTAGTTTGAATGTCCTTGAGGTTGCTGTTGGTTTAATTATAAGAAAGCCGAGGCTACATTAAACCACCCATCACAAGAACAGCATTTCAAGAGCAGCAGATAGCTGTTAAAAGAGGAGCAAACGGTCATTATGAAGGAGCCGCATAGATGAAAACAGAGTAAAAGTGCACCGTCAACCACATTAAACAAAGCCTGTTTGGGGAAAAGTCAACATAAATAAGTTTTGCAACTGATTTTATCTCCATAATGTTATACATTTCTTAAATGATAAGATATTCATTGTGGACTCGATTGTATCCTCAGGAAACAAATGTATTGTGAGAAGTGTGTGTTCCGAACCAGAATGGAGCCAGATAAAAATGATGCATACAAAAGCTATTTGGCTATTTAAATTGAACTAATAGTGCACATGGCCTAGCTGATGTCGAGCTCTTTAAAATCAGGATGGATTCTGTTATAGGCATTAGTTATGCCGTTTGTATGCAGTCTTTAGTAATACTATATTACTAACAACTAAGCCATAATTACTGGCTTATTCTGGTTTATAAACTTAAACATCACTCAATGACTGCCATACAAAACAATAATTATTGTGGATATACTTTTCACTTAAGAACAGGGGCTCAAATTGTCTTTATTACACAATTTTAAAATTCAGTTTACTTAATAGATGGTAAATCACAGGAATATAACATTATGCAAATCACTTAATAAACAACAAAATTATATATAAGTCATAATGGCTAAAAGGGGTGATACTTTATTCAATAGTCCACTTTAGACATTATCCTAACTATAAGTAACTTTGCAACTACATGTCAACTAGAGTATTAGAAGACTGTTTGCTTGATATCTGCTAAAGCTTGATTGTGATGCTCATCCAACAGACATTCTACTGACTAGAAGTAACTTTGCAAGTACATGTCAACTTATTCTTCTAAATCTACAACTCTAATGAGAGTTAGTTGACATGTACTGTAGTTGCAAATTAATGAAAGCTAGCTGGCATGTTGTTAGCAAAGTTAGTAGGATGACTAAAGTGGACTTTTGAAATAATATGCAACCCTAATACATTTTAGGAACAAATTCATCTCTCAGCAGGACAGTGATATGCAATGTCAAATTAACATTCTAGCAGTTCAAGAACAAAGAGGTGCGGGTGTCCTACAACGGCCCAGTCCCAGCCCTGATCTCATTCCCACTGGGAGTGTGTGACACATCATACGACTAACCTGCACAACCTGCAACAAATCTGCAGAGCAAAAAGGCCAGAAGAATTAGGCATGTCATTGAGGGGGGAAAGTGTCTCTACTAAAAATGTGAGAGCTTTTATAATTGAGCCTGAAAGAGTCAGAATACTTTCACATGGTACAAAAACAAGATGTTAGCATCAGCTGAATCATTCGGTGACTTTGTCTCAGATGTTTATTGTAAAGCAGTGTTGTTATTGCTGATTAATACCAAAAAAACAACAAACAAACACAAAATAATTTCTTGAAAGAAAAATGTAATTAAATATAAGATGGAAAACTTAAAGTCGTAATCATAATTGTATCCCTTAAAACTCATCTTTGATCACCAAAATTACATATCTAAATGTTTTTTCCTTGAAAAAACAATATTCATGCCTTAAAATAGCTTGGATGTCCTTGCCTCATTTAATATACGCGGTTCTATGAATATGCAAATTAGCCTCGCCCCACTCACTCACAGCATCTCAGAGATCCACACGTTGATCTGATTGGTTACAAGGTAGTTTGTGACGTCAGAAACACCAGCGATTTCAAACCGTGTTTTTGAGACTGTCTTGGGTTCACTTAATGAGAAAATACTCAGCAATGGTGTTGACTTATAAAATTGTACATGGTTTGTCCTAAAGGGGTCATCGGATGCCCATTTTCCACAAGTTGGTATGATTCTTTAGGGTCTTCATGTAAAGTTTGTAACATACTTTGGTTAAAATCCCTCACTAGTTGTGTGAAATAACATCCTTTTTACCTACTCAAAAACAGCTTTGTCCACAGTGACAAGTTTCAGTGCATGTCTCTTTAAATGTACACATACTAATACGGGACAGTCCGTCAGTGGTCATGGGCGCAGCATGAGCAATGTGACATCATATTGCTCAGAAAATCCAAACGGCTTGAATATTGAGAGTGTTTAGGCTTTTTGAGGAGTAAAAAAAAGGAGTGAATGGATATTTTTTTATTGTATGGTGGTTGTGTCCACACACTGCAAAGACACATTTATATGCAAACACCATATAAAAGTGAATTTTGCATCCGATGACCCCTTTAAAGCATGTTAAAAACACCACATAGACAACATTAAAAGCTTGATTTTCACCACAGGGCGATTTTAAACATTTTAAATGCTGCCATTAGCAAATATCTGAAAAAAGTGTTCTTTCTTTCTTTCTTTCTTTCTTTCTTTCTTTCTTTCTTTCTTTCTTTCTTTCTTTCTTTCTTTCTTTCTTTCTTTCTTTCTTTCTTTCTTTCTTTCTTTCTTTCTTTCTTTCTTTCTTTCTTTAACTTAGACTTAGACTTAGATTTAAACTTTAACTTAGATTTAAATTCATGTATAGAGGACAGGGATCTCAAAGATAACGGGAGGCTATTCCATAGCCTTGGTCTGACAACTGCGAAAGCACAATCCCCTCTTGACTTCAACTGTGTTCGAGGCCGGGACAGATTGTGACTGCTTGTAGACCTTAGACACCTGACAGACACGTTCAGATTTAAAAGTCCACACATGTAAGAGGGTGCAAAACCATTTAGGGATTTAAAGACAAACAATAGTATTTAATAGTATTTACAATAGGAGTAATGTGTTCACGTTTGTGAACCCCAGGTATGAATCTGGCTGCAGAGTTTAATTGTAAACTCAAGTACCAAAATTACTTGCTAGCTGAAGTAAAAATAAAGCTATATAGGAATATACACTCACCTAAAGGATTATTAGGAACACCTGTTCAATTTCTCATTAATGCAATTATCTAATCAACCAATCACATGGCAGTTGCTTCAATGCATTTAGGGGTGTGGTCCTGGTCAAGACAATCTCCTGAACTCCAAACTGAATGTCAGAATGGGAAAGAAAGGTGATTTAAGCAATTTTGAGCGTGGCATGGTTGTTGGTGCCAGACGGGCCGGTCTGAGTATTTCACAATCTGCTCAGTTACTGGGATTTTCACACACAACCATTTCTAGGGTTTACAAAGAATGGTGTGAAAAGGGAAAAACACCCAGTATGCGGCAGTCCTGTGGGCGAAAATGCCTTGTTGATGCTAGAGGTCAGAGGAGAATGGGCCGACTGATTCAAGCTGATAGAAGAGCAACCTTGACTGAAATAACCACTCGTTACAACCGAGGTATGCAGCAAAGCATTTGTGAAGCCACAACACGCACAACCTTGAGGCGGATGGGCTACAACAGCAGAAGACCCCACCGGGTACCACTCATCTCCACTACAAATAGGAAAAAGAGGCTACAATTTGCACAAGCTCACCAAAATTGGACAGTTGAAGACTGGAAAAATGTTGCCTGGTCTGATGAGTCTCGATTTCTGTTGAGACATTCAGATGGTAGAGTCAGAATTTGGCGTAAACAGAATGAGAACATGGATCCATCATGCCTTGTTACCACTGTGCAGGCTGGTGGTGGTGGTGTAATGGTGTGGGGGATGTTTTCTTGGCACACTTTAGGCCCCTTAGTGCCAATTGGGCATCGTTTAAATGCCACGGCCTACCTGAGCATTGTTTCTGACCATGTCCATCCCTTTATGACCACCATGTACCCATCCTCTGATGGCTACTTCCAGCAGGATAATGCACCATGTCACAAAGCTCGAATCATTTCAAATTGGTTTCTTGAACATGACAATGAGTTCACTGTACTAAAATGGCCCCCACAGTCACCAGATCTCAACCCAATAGAGCATCTTTGGGATGTGGTGGAACGGGAGCTTCGTGCCCTGGATGTGCATCCCACAAATCTCCATCAACTGCAAGATGCTATCCTATCAATATGGGCCAACATTTCTAAAGAATGCTTTCAGCACCTTGTTGAATCAATGCCACATAGAATTAAGGCAGTTCTGAAGGCGAAAGGGGGTCAAACACAGTATTAGTATGGTGTTCCTAATAATCCTTTAGGTGAGTGTGTGTGTGTATATATATATATATATATATATATATATATATATATATATATATATATATATATATACACTATATATAAGACAAAATTACAACAACAATACCATATAAACAATACTAAAATAACACTGCTGTGAATAAATAAAAACAGACACAAATGAGACTATTGACATTGACATTAGACAACTTTGGAGAACGTCATGAGAAAATTTTTAGTTCATATTAAGATTTCAGACATTATATTGCAAACATTGGTATCAGAGGAGACTCCATTTTATCTCCAGTTCCTCGAATTGCTTTCCAAAGGGATACAATTGTGGTATAAAAGAGATCTCATTCATTTGTGATTTTCTTTTTTTCCTACAGGATAGATGCAGGTTTATCAGACTAAATTAGCACACTAGTAATGCTAATGACATGTTTTGAGCAAACTGTCACGTCTGTCAGCTTAGTGAAGTGTTTTTGAGCACCACCTACAATACGGATATCACCATGAAGAGCATTACTCCAGAATCATCCTGATGCGAGCGCAGGCAATAAGTGAACAATAACCGTGAAAGTCACAAAAGAGAATCAAAATAATTATAATTGATCAGTGCTCCTGGTTGCCGAAAGCCAAACAATAACGGCTCTTTCTCTCTCTGATTTCCATCAATGTGAGCTTTATTGCCACAATCAAGAGGCTCCAACACGTCTGTGAGCATTTCATTTTACACTGCTTACTTTGTCAGCAAAAAATAAACTGGTTTCTGCTGTGAGTGACGAACAGAAACTATTGCATCCATCCAGAGACAGTGACTTTTTCAGAGAGTGTGTTCATGTTATTGATCTGGAGATAAGAGACATTGGGCTTCTGAACGGTTGAACAGAATGAAAACATGTCACCAAACAAGTATGATCATTATTTTCAGCTTCATACTGCTATGATGGAATACTGCAGGAACATGGGGAAACATAATGTAAATGTTTAACTGTCTCAAAAATTACCAGAATAACTGGTAACTGATAATGTTTTGGTATCAGCTTATTGCAACCGCTGACAGAATGGGCTTTCTAAACGTGGCTGCCTATGCAACAGAAAGGTGAAAACATTTACATTTACATTTATTCATTTAGCTGACGCTTTTATCCAAAGCGACTTACAATTGCTATATACATGTCAGAGGTCGCACGCCTCTGGAGCAACTAGGGGTTAAGTGTCTTGCTCAGGGACACATTGGTGTCTCACAGTGGATTCGAACCCAGGTCTCTCACACCAAAGGCATGTGTCTTATCCATTGCGCCACCACCACCCCAAAAAAGAAACAACACTAGAGAAAAAAAAAAGGCTGTTGTCTTACCTTTTGCCAAAAGGTAAAACTTCAACACCCACAATGCACTGGGCATGCCAATCCCACCAGTCTGCTTTGGATAATCTTACCAGTCAAATACCGCCTTGCTTTAGTAGGAAATACTGCTAAGTAAACTTTTAGTCATACGGGTGTCGACTTAGAGTAAACAGTTAGCGGGAGTGAGTTACTTCGGTTTCCGGTGAAGAATCCAGCGCATTATAGTCAGTGGATAAAGGCTGCAAATAATCGTAAATGACAACGAACACAGTGTTTTAGTCCAAACAGAGGGAAGAAAACTGAAAGAAATGCCTTCACATGCAGCTAAAAAAGTTGTTGCATATGGTTTCATGTTTACCATAATGTGGTTTAAAGAGTAGACAAAGTATGATACAATTTTCATTCTTACAATAACTGTTCTGTTAATAACCCTGTGTCGATTGACTGTCCGTGGGGTGGGGGGGAGCATAATCTGTAAGTATATGTGTCCGGAATATACGGACACCTATACGGAACAGACGTTTGCAGTGGTGTCCGAAAACCATAGTGGACATTATGGAGTGCATTCATTTAATCCCACAATGCACCGCAATAACGAGTGTACAACCGATGTACGCTCAATAGCTAGAGAATACCCATAATGCACTGTGAGAGTCACACACCGAATGAATTCCCACATCTGACCAGAAGATGGCGTTCGCAGCTGAATTATCCATTCATCCATTTTCCAAACTGCAGGTCCAGTGTGGCTACAGCGTGATATCATACAGGTATAACTTCCTTTTTAATTGATTATTAAATTGTTTAATTAAGGTTAATACATTCTAGTTTCCATGACAGAGTTAAATAAAAGATCAATTTTTTCATCACTACTGGAGCTCCCAGATTGCTATGTTTACAAAATAATGCAAAAGTGGCACACGCAGTGTCCAAATTCACCCACTCGTTGTCATTCACTCTTTCAAGGGAACTATATTAGTGGACTAATTTAGGGAATAGGGTATAGGGCACAATTTTGGACACAGCCATGACAATTTCTTGGTCAACATAACACGGAGAATGAGTAAAATTGTTAATTTATACTAGCAACATTGTAACAATACAAAACAGATTCTAGTTACACTTTAAAATAATAGTTCACCCAAAACTGAAGATGCAACTGCAATGGAGACTAAAGCTTTCAACCCTCAAAAAGCATCATAAAAGTCAAAGTATTACACTTCAAAAGACATTAATGATAGCGTTTAAGAAAGCAAGTGTACTTTGCAAGAGAGACTTAAAATCTAAACATTAATTCATAAAAGTTTGTGTATATTTAAGTGTTGCATTAACGGGTCTACCAGATCGTTTACATCAAAGGAACCTAATTAGTTATGTTTCAAGAGGAAAGAATACACCCTTTTCACCCAATAATTGCTCCACCAGAACTGTAATAAGATGTAATTTGAGTAAGACTGTGTAATCATAATTGTAATCACACACACATTGTTCTGTTTTATAGACATACCTAGAAATTTGAAATGAACACGGTTCATCATGTCCTTCATTCTGTCAGCTGTGCATGTTTGTTTCAAAGTGTAATGAAGAGTTCTTCATACGAACACTTCATTAAAATTAACATCAATTTCAAGCAGTAGCAAGGAAAAGTGTAAAAAGTGGTTTTGGGGCACTTCAAATCTCTGAATGTTATTGCATCTGATCAAGTAGCATACAAACAAAGGTTGCATGAGCTTTTCTTAAACTTAACTTACATTTTCTTAATTTTTGCTAAATGACACATTTTGATATTTTCTTCTCTAATGACATTCAGACATTTTTAAGTGTCCAAATTTGAAGTCACTATAGTACAGTATATGTCTGGGTATTTGGACTACTTATAGATTGAGGCCTATTGTTATATTTCTATACAACTGTCTTCAACAAGCCACATGATTTCAGCATAATTCATCTTTGTAGCACAGATAGTGCAGAAGCAGCTATGCACTGAAATTTGATACGACCAAAAAAATGAGACAGCAATTAGAAAAATGCAGTTCATAAAATTCACAATGCAGATGGGACAATTTCAGCACTCAGTATAGAGAAAATGGATTTCAACCTTAGCAAGCTAACAGACATTTCATTTCACTTGTTATGATTCTTCCCTTTCCTTTATTGATTTTTCTCTCTAGCTGATCCTTATATTGCTCAATTAATTACCAAAGATTATGTTTTAACATAACATTCAAGTGTAAAAACATGACGGTCTCAAATGCTTTAATATTCTAATGCTATTCAGAAAGTCCATAAATCATTCGATACAAAGAAAGTCACACTGGTGCTAAAATATACAGTAAATCGTTGCTGAGTGGACATTAATAATCGGCAAGCAAGAGATTTGTCCAATTTGAAACACAAATCTCCATCGCAGTTTAACAGGTGCTCAGAGACCATGGGACCTCGGAGACCTTTTACAAATTAGTTTTGATGCTAAATTAAAGTGAAGAACAAATGCTGGTTGTAAATCTCTTGTCAAGCCTTTAATAGCAGCACCCAGAGCAATAACACAAACTCCATGTGTAAAACCTACTAATGAGGGGAAGAGACAGCTGCACATTTCAGCACAGAGATTTCACAGCTTGGGCAGCATGCATTGCATCCACAAACATGTATATATATAAAAAAAAGTTAAAATATATTTAAAAAATAAAATATCAAGCCTTAATTAATGTGTACAATCAAACTAGAATTAGTCTACAAATAAAAAGCTTTAAGTCTGACTCATGAAAACCAAGGAAGAAAAAAAACAATCACCACAGGAAAAAAATAAAAAAATAAATAAAATTAAATAAAATAAATCAAATGATATACAATAACAATAAAATTTATGTTTCAGTTATTTCTCAGAAATTATTCATATTTTTCAATCCATTTATGATTTTCGAAAACAAAATAAAAGATAAATTATTCCCAAGTATAAACTGAACTTAAAGTTTTTTCAGTTATTTAACTCAAGTAAATAAAACTACTTAAAATAGTGGCAGAATCTTTACAGAACCATTGTTATTGTTAAGTAAAACTATTAAACATTTTTTTTGTTAATTAAAAATATATAGGCTATTAGATGAAAAACTTAAAAAGTTTTTTTTTTTTTTTAAATAACAACAACAATAATAACAATAATAGTTTAATAAAATCTTTTGATATTTGATAAAAATTCAAATTTTTTCAAAGGATTTTTTTTTTTTTTTTTATTCTCCATAAAAGGCAAATATATACGGTCTGGTCATTAAAATTTGCAATAAATAATATAATAGATTTCAGGATCCCTTGCTTGATTACATCATGTCCGTAAACAAGGAAAATAAAACCCAAAAACTGCTAGTGTTCCTCATTCAGGGCTCATTCAATATATGTACTGTATGAATCTAATCGCTTAATAAACCATTAGGCCCGAGGAAACATTTAGTACCATTAAACTACTGCAGACATTGTAAATCACATATGAATTTATGGGACATTAAAACAGATTTAGGGTATTAATGTTAGAAAGATATATCTTAGAAAGATATAATTCTGACAGATTTTCACATTAAATATAGAACATGGCGGTTGTAGGAAATGATGTTCAGCCTTTGAATTACCACTGAGGCATTGCTTCGTCTTAAGACAATAATTTATATATAACAAAAATCAATTTATAATACATTTTGTGATCATTTTTTGTCTTAGATAAATGGTGATAATTTTTATCTGAGATAAATGGTGATCTTTTTGGTCTTCCCCATTGAATTAAACAGGAGTTGTACTTCTAAATAGCTGCCAAGTATTACCAAGATGGCCGCCAAGCTGACTTGAAAAGCTTAAAAAGGACTTTGCTTCTATCCTCTAATTAAGCTTAGAGAAAAAATTAAGTAAATAAACAGCAGCTTATGAGGTTTACAATGAATGAAGCTCAGTTTTCCCCTTCTTCTTACAAGTTAAACGTCTAAAAACACGCTCTCCTGTTGTCTGGTTACATTTATGTCATTACTGGATGTTAAACATGCGATCAGGAGAATTACCGGAGCTAGTAAGACAGCGCAATATACTCTGTCACAGTGAAGATTTAGCTTATCTGTCCTTTTTAATGTGAAATGTAAGAACATAATAGACATTCATGCTCCACTACTTTTTAATCTAGAAATAGACACAAGAATCTGCCAAGAATAAGCCTTTTAATTTGTCATAAACATAAAGCACACTGAATATTGTCATTGTCGCATATTATGGCTGGAATTACACTATTTATTAATACGCCTCAGAGAGTCAATCAGACTTTATGGTATATAACGTGGGGGGGGGGGGAAGGCTTTTGTAGCAACATTATTTGTAATCATTAAACGGCTAGCGGCTAAAGACGTTGTCAAAAGTGATCAATGAAATGTGCTGGCAGAGCAGACGCTATTGTTTTAGTCTCAAAAAGGGCTAAAAACAGCTGACTGTACTCTCTGCACCACAGCGTGCTTTGACAAGCATTAAGGGATTGAAGCTACAGACATTAGGAAAACAAGAAAGAGAAACTCTTTCCATCTCTGTAGCTCTGAACCCACAGTAGTCTGTATAGGGAGCTGCCTTCTAAGGCAGCATCTTCACTGAAATGGTATCTCATGAATGCTGGAATACAATGCATGACTTTTGCCATGATTTAGTCTGGACAAGTTGATGCTAGTTGCCGAAAGTCAGAGCCAGTCTGCAGATCTGAGTTGCCAGATTTCACAGAAAATGGTGTAGTGTATGATGGTCATGTTTTAAAGTTTGATTCCATCCAGTCGGAGGATATCAAACACGTTTGATATTTCGAGCCGATTTCAGAACACAGGTTGTTTTCATTTGACATGCATTTCCTAGCAACAAAGCATGTGTTTCTGCCAGAGTCTGTTCTGTTCTGTTCTGTCTTGAAAGTTTGGTAGTATGTGATTATCAGTCGTTTAGTGTACGATGCCCAGTTTTTAACTATTTACAGTCGGCAATTGTATAGATGACTAGTGTTTTAAATTATGTTCAGATTTTAAAAGTCCTGTAGTGTTTATTCCAGTCTTAAAGGGACATGTTCACCCAAAAATTCCATCATTAATTACTCACCCTCATGTCGTTCCAAACCTGTAAGTCTTTCGTTCATCTTCAGAACACAAATTAAAATCTTTTTGAGGAAATCTCAGAGCTTTCTGTTCATCCATTCACAGCTAGACAACTAACACTTTGATACTTCAAAAAGTTCATAAAGAGATCGTAAAACTGATCCATGAATTGAGCGTTTTAGTCCAAAATTTGCTGAAGAGAGGAGACTTGATCGCTTTACATGATGAGCAGATTGAATTTAGGCTTTTATTCACATATAAACATTCAGCAACTCACAAATCAGTTGTGGTAAACAGAAGCTCAAGCATGTTCACGTGTTACGCAGCACGTTTGAGCTTCACCAAGAACCAATGAGGTTCATTCTCGTGTTACGCAGCACATTTGAGCTTCAGCAAGAACCAATGACAGTGTGGATCGAGAGGTCCTATGGAAGCTCCTCCGGTACTATGGCATCCCATCCAAGTTGGTAAACCTGATAAAGAGCTCATACGAAGGCATGACCTGTCAAGTGATCCACGCAGGACAGCTCACCAACAGCTTCCGGGTGAACACTGGAGTCCGACAAGGATGCTTGTTATCCCCGTTCTTTTTCCTCATCGCCATCGACTGGATCATGAAGACTTCTACCAGCAAACGCAGGAATGGGATTCAGTGGACCTTATGGAATCAACTTGATGACTTAGACTTCACCGACGACCTCGCACTTCTCTCGCACAGCCAGCAACAAATGCAAGAGAAGACCAGTGTGTTGGCAGCCACATCAGCACAAGTTGGACTCATTATCCACAAAGAGAAGACCAAGATCTTTAAAACCAACTCCAGCAACATCAACCCAATCACACTGAGCGGAAGTCCTCTGGAGGAAGTGCAGTCATTCACCTACCTGGGCAGCATCATCGACCAGCATGGTGGAACAGAAGCAGATGTCAAGGCAAGGATTGGTAAAACAAGAGGCGCCTTCATCCAGCTCAAGAACATCTGGGCTTCCAGAGAGCTGACCTTGACCACCAAGATCTGACTGTTCAACTCCAACGTGAAATCAGTACTGCTGCACGGCGCTGAAACCTGGAGGACAACCAAAGCCACCAACAGTAAAATCCAAACCTTCATCAACACCTGTCTCAGAAGGATTCTCCACATTCGTTGGTCTGACACTATCAGTAACACCAATCTTGACGGCCCATACCCCGGGAGGGGAGGAGGGCATAAGTAAGTAAGTAAGTAAGAACCAATGAGGTTCATTCTCGTGTTACGCAGAACAACTGAGCTTCTGCAAGATCCAATGAGGTTCATTCTCGTGTTACGCAGCACATTTGAGCTTCAGCAAGAACCAATGAAGTTCATTCTCATGTTACGCAGCACGTTTGAGCTTCAGCAAGAACCAATGAGATTCATTCTCATGTTACGCAGCACGTTTGAGCTTCAGCAAGAACCAATGAGGTTCATTCTCGTGTTACGCAGAACAACTGAGCTTCTGCAAGATCCAATGAGGTTCATTCTCGTGTTACGCAGCTCGTTTGAGCTTCAGCAAGAACCAATGAGGTTCATTCTCGTGTTACGCAGCACGTTTGAGCTTCAGCAAGAACCAATGAGGTTCATTCTCGTGTTACGCAGAACGACTGAGCTTCAGCAAGAACCAATGAGGTTCATTCTCGTGTTACGCAGCACGTTTGAGCTTCAGCAAGAACCAATGAGGTTCATTCTCGTGTTACGCAGAACGACTGAGCTTCAGCAAGAACCAATGAGGTTCATTCTCGTGTTACGCAGCACGTTTGAGCTTCAGCAAGAACCAATGAGATTCATTCTCGTGTTACGCAGCACGTTTGAGCTTCTGCAAGAACCAATGAGGTTCATTCTCGTGTTACGCAGCACGTTTGAGCTTCAGCAAGAACCAATGAGGTTCATTCTCGTGTTACACAGCATGTTTGAGCTTCAGCAAGAACCAATGAGATTCATTCTCGTGTTACGCAGCACGTTTGAGCTTCTGCAAGAACCAATGAGATTCATTCTCGTGTTACGCAGCACGTTTGAGCTTCAGCAAGAACCAATGAGGTTCATTCTCGTGTTACGCTGCACGTTTGAGCTTCTGCAAGAACCAATGAGGTTCATTCTCATTACGCAGCACGACTGAGCTTCTGCAAGAGGTTTGTTCTCACGCAACAGGCAGGTTCGTTTCAGCTTCTGTTTATGTTCGCTGATCAATGTTTATATTGAATAAAAGCCTAATTTCAATCTGTTCATCAAGTCTATTTAGAAAATGTTGACTAAACTGCTCAATTAATTTGCATTATATATGAACTGTTTCATATGTTTCACAATCTCTTTACAAACTTTATAAAGCATCAAAGTGGTAGTTGTGTAGCTGTCAATGGAGGGACAGAAAGCTCTCAGATTGTTCCGAAGATGAACGGAAGTCTTACGGGTTTGGAACAACATGATCTGAGTAATTAATGACATCATTTAAATGTGTTGGGTTAACTAACCTGATTTGGCACATCCATTTATCTAAATATACAATTAGTTAGTACAACACCAAAAGTAGTTGCATTGACATTTCACTGCAATGTTCAAAACATAAACATTTCCAAATCAAATGTGTTTTTTTTTTTGTTTGTTTTTTTTGCTGTTGTTGTTTTTTTCATTAAAGTGGTTTAAAACTTAATTACAGAATTCAATTTGAATTTAAATGCATGCATCTTTAAACAAAGAGAACAAATATTGTGATTGTATTCTGCATCACAAATAACACTCCACACAAGAAGCTCACAATAATTTCAATAACGCTATGTCATAGTGCTCTGATTGTCTTGAGTCTTTCTGAATTGATCCACAAATTGAAAAACATGTATCGCATTTCTGCAATTTATTTTATCAAAAACTGATTTATGAGAACAAAACAATGAATTTACAATGATTGTGTTTAAGGCACACTGCTGTAAGCGTTCTTTGGCTAATACAGTGAATATAATTAGCTAAATTGAGCAACAAAACCAGCTTTGCAAGTGTGTTCATGAAGTTGACAGACTGGCAGAATACCTCACTCGCCATATGCATAATGTCTTTGCCAAATATTGTGTTTATAACCTGGCACTGCAGTTAATGCTTAAAAGAAAAAAAAAAAAAAAAGTTGATGATAAATGACATTTTGCCAGAGATGCTGTTGATAGAGATTAAGATGAATTGAATCCAGAACATTCATTAAAGTTTGGTACAGGCGTCAGAAACGCTGTCTCCTTACAGCAGATCTACGTTTGTGTGCTTTGACTCCTTTACACATTTTATACGCCATTCTCATCTGGTAAAAATACCATGTACGCAGACACAACGAGAGTGTTTAGTCCAGCACACAGCATTGTTTTGGATGTTCAGTTAGTTTTCATTGCAAAGGTTCGGTGTTAAAAAATGACGTACTAAGCAACCCATGACTAATTTTTCTTTTTTGGTCCAGATCAAAACAGACCTAAATTACAAGTGTGAACATTTAGTCAATCTGTAATATCATGAATTTCACTGATGATATATGGTATGTCATTTAATTGATCAGACTGTTCTGACACAGAAACGCCCACATCCCTCAGCACGTCCGCAGGCGCAGCGAGGTCACTTCCTGTCGAGTGAGGATATGATGTGTGCGTCACAGAAGCAGATTGCCCTCATTACCTCAACTGTATGCACTCTGGGATGCTGCGCAGAATATGTTTAATAAAAATTGTCAGGGGCAAGGTGTTTCAGAGGAGGTCTTACATTTGATTAAAGCCAGATGGTGAACCATATTTTTTAAAGCCTGAGTTGATGCATAGAAATTGAGGCTTAAAATAATACACCATCCCTATTTAGCAGCTGCAGGCAAAGTTTCCCTCATATGTCCTCTACAAATGTATAAATGTAAAAACGTATCTCTAAAAAAAGAGATGAATTAATTTTGTCTTAATTAGTCTCTGATGTTAATAAAGTTAAACGACTTACTCCATACCCTGAGACGCAACTATTTTCAGGAAAATATAACTCTAAAATAAAGACCTGTCAGTCACCCCAATCTAGCAGGCCAAATAGTTTTGGAAAATAAAACGTTTAGGTACAACAAAAACAAATAAAAAATAAAATAAAAAGGCAAGCTGACAGCATACATTTTCTGAAATGGACAAGCTCAAACCAAATGTTTTCATTTATAAATGACTCAATATGCAATTTCTGATTTTGAAAGAATTTCCTTTGCAACTAGATTTGCAGTGCATTCTGGGATGCACTAGTAAGGGCAACAGCACAGCCTTTGCTGTGAATGCTTAATACACAGTTCTGTATGACAGATCAATCTGTGTTTTGAAAATGTCTTCATTTAAAAAGACTAGAAGGCAACTGAAATCATCAGCAGTCCAGTATAAAATGAGTCAGTATTAATAGTGCATGGAGTTGAATCCAAATTTTCCATCACTAATGGCATAGTTTTGCTTAGGGCTGGCACACTAACTTTATATTAAGTATGACATCAAATCTCACAAAATCATATCCTACTCGAGTACTATCCTACTGTCAGAAAAAAGAAATGTACAAAACTTGTACCTTTAGGGATACAAAATATTGTCTCTTTAAGCATCCTTAAAGGAAAATTTGTCTACCTTATTTATACAAGTTCATAGTAGTAGTACCTTAAGGGTGCAGATTACTACTCTGAGGTACTAAAATGCACCTTTTAGGGATTGATAAGGTCCAAAGGTCAAAACATTTGCCTTTGTTTCTCTGACAATGTATGCAGAATGTTCACACAGTTAATAGATTGTTACTGTGCATAATGTGAACCTCAAATATCATTAATAATATATATATATATATATATATATATATATATATATATATATATATATATATATATATATATATATATATATATATATATATATATATTTATATTAAGTATTAATTATATATATATATATATATATATATATATATATATATATATATATATATATATATTAAGTCACACTGTAATTGTTAATATTACACCCATAAGTATTAAACCATTTAAAGTTGCTAATTAAATTTGGATACAATGAATCGATGAATGTGTGTTGCTTCACTCAAACAACCCCATTTTTACAAGTGATGTGAAAAACAAGTTGCATCATATAGAGCAAATAGTGTTATGTTATATAAGCTGATCTCAAAAGTTTGGTCCCTTGGCCTTTGCTCTCGGGTCAGGCTTCAGTCTATTTCCTGAACAGCTGAAGTGGAATGAGACGGAATGATTGTATAATGCAGTGCTATGTTTTCTACACAAAACACTCAAAAAAAAAAAAAAGAAGGTTTTGTACAATAACCTTTCAATGAACACTTAATGAAATAACCATCGTGTGAAGAACATTTTTCTATTCTAAAGAACATTTTTCCACTATAGAAGAACCTTTTGTGCAATGGAAAGGTTCCATGGAAGTTAAAGGTTCTTCATCATGGAACCATCGATGCCTATATAACTTTTATTTTTTAGGATATTTTTGGGACGATTACCAAGATGACAGCAGCCACATGTCAGAATGCATTATCAAAATATCAGTCAAAATATGGTTTATTATAAAAGTAAAATGGAATTCAAATAACATTAAACAAATCCATGCATTGGCAACTATATGCAATAGTAATAATAATAATAATAATAATAATAATATTATATATATATATATATATATATATATATATATATATATATATATATATATATATATATATATATATATATATATATATATATATATTTTTTTTTTTTTTTTTTTTTTTTTTTTTAAGTCTAACATTAAAATTGCAGTAAGGGGGCGGGTACAAAAAAAATAAAAAAATAAATGTTTCCTTCAAAGCACAATGAAAATCACAACAACATATATAATTAAATCATATGTTACCTTATTCTGGAATTGTCTAGGTGTTAATCCACCCAAAACAATTATTCCAAAATGGTGATAAAACAAAGTCAGAATATACATTCCATTTCATTTTGCTCAGTTACAAATTAGGCGGGCATAGGCCCAAACAAGTTTCCTCCAAGCTTTCTGTTTTCAGTTAAAATGGCTTTCCTCTCTACAGGTGTGCCAAATTACAACAACTCTGCTCAACTTTTCCTGCTGTGTTCTGGAGCCATAAACAAACAGCAACATTTAAAAGTCTGCCAACCACTTTCATTTCCAAATCTGTAATATAAGTCACATTTCTGGCACATAAAATGGATGATAAAAACGTTTGGTGATTAACACAAAAAAAAAAAAAAAAACATATTTTTAACAACAATCTAACTCAAATGATTTTACACCCATTCCCAGCCATACAAATAAGTGATTAAAATGCTTGAGAAGCACAGATAAGTCAAACATAGAGAGGCAGAATTGCACTTCCGTCCACTTTTAAAGTGCAAATGAGAATAAAGAAAGAAAGAAATGAAGAGATATGGAAGACGACGTGTCATGGTTGTGTTTGCACTGCATTGTGAACACCTCTGCTGTCGTGTTGTGCATTGTGGTAATGAACTGTAACACATATCTTGACGTGTTTACCTCAATAAAGCTTCTTGTTAAGTTGAACTTATCTAGTGTTTCATATTTCATCAAGTAATCACCTGCCAACTTACAATAAAGAAACTGTCTCCAGTTCAGTGTTCAGTAAATACATTAACTTACCCATGTTTACACATCACACAGAACAAATCACTTGAAATGCATCAATAATATTTGCAGACTTTGCAAGGATGTGATTACCAATCTTCATAACAAATATGTCTATTCCACGTTGTCTTTACGGGCTAATGGTATTACAGAATTGTCTTTGCGGTGACAGTAAACAGTCTCTGCTGTCGTGCATTGAAGGAGTGTATTATAATTATTATATTACATATTATGTATAGAAGCATATTATTTGTTTGCTCTCTATTGCTAATTTTGCACTAAAGATCCTTTAATAGACATGGATTGTTTTATTTATTTATTTATTTATTTATTTATTTTTCAGTACCATTACAGATTATTTGGTAACACTTTACGGTAAGGGTACATGAATTATCATGAATTCATGTATAAATTCATGCATGAAATATCAAGTATCAAGTATCAAGTATATTTGTATAGCGCTTTTCACAATACAGATTGTATCAAAGCAGCTTCACAGTATTAAAATAAAATAATACAACAAAGTTTGTTTCTAGTGGAATTTATTGATTGATAGAATAAAACTAAATATCCCCAAAATAATATGCATTCATTCATGCAATAATATCTCATGAATCATCAGGAACTAACACAAGTTCAACGTTTTTCATTCATGACTTCATGGATGAACAACACCTTAATTAAAACATTAACTAAGATGAGTACATCATCATGAATTATGATTTATTACGCATGATCATGATGTTTTCTTTGTTCACACAAAAAATTGGTCTTTACCACCCATTGTGGATACAGCTATGATTATGGTACATGAATCATCATGAATTCATGCATAAAAAAGTATTAATTTATGCAAGACTAGCCTACTCTTCGAATTATTAAAGGAATGTACAAAAATCCACATTATCTAATGCATGCATACAGGCTAGAACAGTATTAATGTGAGAACTTTTTTTCTCAATTATGATCTGAGTTTCCAAGCATGTTCATGTCTTCTTCATAGCCTGCAGGTAAATGGACAGACCCCAAAATTGGCCAATCACAGCACATATTATACGAATTCTGTTGGCGTTCAAATACAGTAGTCATCATTAACTAAGCATTATTTATCTATGACTTCATCATGTGTGTGGCCCCTCAACTAAAGTGGTGACTTGGTGCTTTGAAACACTGATGAACAATGTGGCATAACTGTGAAATGACATGAATATGAACATGAAAGTTCAAGCCTTTGCAAACAATGTAACGTTACTGTGGACACAAATGGACTTTGATCTTAACTTTACTGCTTTATAAACCAGTTAAAAACCATAAAGCTGTTTTTAAAAAAATGTTTAACAAACAGCTTGATCTCTTTTGGGGTAAAGAGTCACCTTTTAATGTATGCTACTGATGTGATTTCTTAAAACTACGTAGGAAATTATAAATTAAAACAACAGACAGACAATCACAATCATTTATTTATTGAGAAAATGTCAAAACCGGTACTTTTTGAATTTGAATTCACCACGAGCGCGGGATTTGACGTTGACAGTCTCCGCTGAGAATGAGAAATGGAGATGAAGATCACTGGATAAAGGGCTGCATTTGGATCTTGCAAACAACGTATGGATTCTAAAGATTTGGATGACATTAAGCTAATAAAATGTATTTCTTTTGTAAATTTATGTTGTGTTTTAGTTTATTATGAGTCTAGGAGAAAACGCCTTTTGTGTCTCATGGTAAATAAACCAAATATTACAAAATGGTTAAACGATTAAAGGAGTTTTTTTTTTTTTTTTTTTTTTATCATATCATATATGTATTATGTGTATTCTTGTTTAACACCATGTAGGCTAATCCTCCGAAACGAGTTTGCAGCAGAAGGCACTAACAGAACGAAATGTTATTATTTATGAGTAGCCTAACATTATTATAACGTTAAACTGTATTAATAAATGCGACTGATAAGACAATTGAATGCAGTAGAGTCAAAACATTAATGCCACAATTTTAATATGCATAAGTTAAATAGGAATATATGGAAGCCCGTTTCCGCCACGTTGAGTAAAAAAAAAAAGATTCTTTAAGTCATAATAATGAGAAACTTTCTCATAATAATGACTTAACATCTCATAATAATGAGAAACTTTCTCATAATAATGAGAAACTTTCTCGTAATAATGACTTAACATCTCATAATAATGAGAAACTTTCTCGTAATAATGACTTAACATCTCATAATAATGAGAAACTTTCTCATAATTATGACTTAACATCTCATAATAATGAGAAACTTTCTCATAATTATGACTTAACATCTCATAATAATGAGAAACTTTCTCGAAATAATGACTTAACATCTCGTAATAATGAGAAACTTTCTCGAAATAATGACTTAACATCTCGTAATAATGAGAAACTTTCTCGAAATAATGACTTAACATCTCGTAATAATGAGAAACTTTCTCGAAATAATGACTTAACATCTCGTAATAATGAGAAACTTTCTCGAAATAATGACTTAACATCTCGTAATAATGAGAAACTTTCTCATAATAATGACTTAACATCTCGTAATAATGAGAAACTTTCTCATAATAATGACTTAACATCTCGTAATAATGAGAAACTTTCTCGAAATAATGACTTAACATCTCATAATAATGAGAAACTTTCTCGTAATAATGACTTATTTTTCGCACTTCTACGCATGCGCAAAGCAGCGGAGCAGAAGGGCGTGCCACACTAGCGACATCCGCTGGTCAAAGCCGTGTAAATGCATCACAGCAAACATGGCACGCTCTGCAAAACAGTTGTTTTCATTAAAGTCAGTTTGATCTACTAAGTGCAATCTGTAGTATCATTAAATAACATCATCAGTAGGCCTATATCTTCCATACTTTTCCATGCGCACGATAAGGTGTGAAAGTGGAATGCAGAAGCAGGACGGTTACCATGGTAACGAAGGACACCTGCTTGTGCACACCGATGGAAATTGTTACATGAATTTACAAAACTATCAGATTAAAGTTGGAATATTACATTTATTCGTCAAGTTTAAGTGTAACACATATGTGTGTTAATATAACACGTATTTTGCAGATATTTGCTAGGTATTTGATGTGCAGGTTCATCTGGAAGATATCAATACAGAAATCACCTTTAAGATGTTTATGACTTTGGGGACATTTAAACATAAGTGGGCAGTGGAATGGGGGAAAACGCAAAGTCGAGACGTGTTTTTAAAAGCTGAACTTCTTTTCAATTGAGCGCCGCGTTTTTAGAACGCCGTGTCATGCGCGAGACGCTGCAGAAGAGCGAGCGCAACGTCCGTCTAGTGCGCGTTTGCCTAGAAAAGCAATGAAAAAGCGCGTTCTGTATGAACGGACCCTTACACAGATTTCCAGATGAAGTGTTCTTAAACAGATTTGGAAAGGTGTGCTGTCTTATCATTCCTCCATCTATTTGAAATCCATGGATCACCCTTGTGTTGCTGCTTGTTCATACACAAAAATACAAATGAATATTACAAATGAATAAAAGACTATCTAGTATGGAAGCCTGTCTCATACTGATCATTTATCATTAATGTTATTCACTGCAGAGCGTGCCATTTGCTGTGATGCATTTACACGGCTTTGACCAGCGGATGTCGCTAGTGTGGCACGCCCTTCTGCTCCGCTGCTTTGCGCATGCGTAGAAGTGCGAGAAAATAAGTCATTATTACGAGAAAGTTTCTCATTATTATGAGATGTTAAGTCATTATTATGAGAAAGTTTCTCATTATTACGAGAAAGTTTCTCATTATTATGAGATGTTAAGTCATTATTATGAGAAAGTTTCTCATTATTACGAGAAAGTTTCTCATTATTACGAGATGTTAAGTCATAATTATGAGAAAGTTTCTCATTATCACGAGATGTTAAGTCATTATACGAGAAAGTTTCTCATTATTACGAGATGTTAAGTCATTATTATGAGAAAGTTTCTCATTATTACGAGATGTTAAGTCATTATTATGAGAAAGTTTCTCATTATTACGAGATGTTAAGTCATAATTATGAGAAAGTTTCTCATTATTACGAGATGTTAAGTCATAATTATGAGAAAGTTTCTCATTATTACGAGATGTTAAGTCATTATTACGAGAAAGTTTCTCATTATTATGAGATGTTAAGTCATTATTACGAGAAAGTTTCTCATTATTATGAGATGTTAAGTCATTATTACGAGAAAGTTTCTCATTATTATGAGAAAGTTTCTCATTATTATGAGATGTTAAGTCATTATTACGAGAAAGTTTCTCATTATTATGAGATGTTAAGTCATTATTACGAGAAAGTTTCTCATTATTATGAGAAAGTTTCTCATTATTATGACTTAAAGAATCTTTATTTTTTTACTCAATGTGGCGGAAACGGGCTTCCATAGGAATACGCCCGAATTTGTACGTCGCTGTTTGTAACGTTATAAGTTGTTTTTATACGTAAATTAGCCTACGTTTTTGTGCTGTCAATACGTAAATGTTATATGTTTTAGTGCTGTAAATACGTCAGTATTATACGTTTCTGTGTATAAAACGTAAATAAATGTACGTATGGTAGAACTACACTCTAACAAATACACACATATTCTCATGAGATCACGTTGCAAGTTAAGATCAAAGTCCATTTGTGTCCACAGTAACGTTACATTGGCTTGAACTTTCATGTTCATATTCATGTCATTTCACAGTTATGCCACATTGTTCATCAGTGTTTCAAAGCACCAAGTCACCACTTTAGTTGAGGGGCCACACACATGATGAAGTCATAGATAAATAATGCTTAGTTAATGATGACTACTGTATTTGAATGCCAACAGAATTTGTATGTTATGTGCTGTGATTGGACAATTTTGGGGTCTGTCCATTTACCTACAGGCTATGAAGAAGACATGAACATGATGGATAACTCAGATCATAATGAAAACACATTGTTCATCAGTGTTTCAAAGCACCAAGTCACCACTTTAGTTGAGGGGCCACACACATGATGAAGTCATAGATAAATAATGCTTAGTTAATGATGACTACTGTATTTGAACGCCAACAGAATTCGTATAATATGTGCTGTGATTGGCCAATTTTGGGGTCTGTCCATTTACCTGCAGGCTATGAAGAAGACATGAACATGCTGGATAACACAGATCATAATTCATAAAAAAAGTTCTCACATTAATTGATATACTGTTCTAGCCTGTATGCATGCATTAGATAATGTGGATTTTTGTACATTCCTTTAATAATTCGAAGAGTAGTCTTGCATGCATGAATTAATACTTTTTTATGCATGAATTCATGATGATTCATGTACCATAACCATAGCTGTATCCACAATGGGTGGTAAAGACCAATTTTTTGTGTGAACAAAGAAAACATCATGATCATGCGTAATAAATCATAATTCATAATGATGTACTCATCTTAGTTAATGTATTAAATAAGGTGTTGTTCATCCATGAAGTCATGAATGAAAAACGTTGAACTCATGTTAGTTCCTGATGATTCATGAGATATTAATGCATGAATGAATGCATATTTCATGCATGAATTTATACATGAATTCATGATAATTCATGTACCCTTACCGTAAAGTGTTACCGATTATTTTAGTACTTAAACTATATATTTAACGATACAATGGTATTTTTTTTGCATTTTATGCACACAACTGTTCAAAAGTTTGGGGTCTACTTGGAGACTTTTTACAACGTTTTGAAAGAAGTGTCTTATGGTCATCAAGGCTACATTTATTTGGACAAAAACATAGTAAGAACAGTATTATTGTGTGGAATATTATTACCATTTAAAATTGCTGTGTGATTTTATTTTATAATGTAATTTATTCCTGTGATCAAAGCTGAATTTTCAGCATCATTACTCCAGTCTTCAGTGTCACATGATCCTTCAGAAATCATTTGAATATGCTAATTTGCTGCTCAAGAAACGTGTATTTTTATTATCAGTTAATTGTGTTGCCCCAAAGGCACATACAACCCTTTGTTCAACTATAAGCATCTAAAATAACTTTTTTTGTATCAGACTTGTATCAGTTTCTCAGGATGTAATCAGCAACCAATCACCCAAAAATTCTTAAACCATCCGGTCTCCCAAGACAAAAAACTGTAATCAGGCCAGAACCTCTCGCAGCTGAGCATCCACCACCCTTCTCCTCCCTGTCCACTGGCATATCCGAGATAGATTGGGTGTGAGACTCCACATTAGTAAAAAGAACAATAGTGTATAAGGGAAGGATGCTGGTAATGAGTTTGGGATCAGCACACAGCGCACACAATACCCTTAACAGATGGGCACTGGGAAACAGCAGCTGTGGAGGCAGTGGAGTGCGGAAGGGCCGACCATCACGAACGCTAAATAAAACTCAAAGCCATGAGGTGCCATGTTGTGGATCCCGCATTCTTTATGCCAATCTTTAGAGACAAGGGCCGACCTGTCATGGACGGGTGGCATCAGGTGGAGTAAGAGAGGCAGGAACTGTCACCCAGTCCAAGGACGGCGGTCTTTGATCCGATGCATGATTAATTGCGAGATGGCCGAGGGCAGCTGAGGTAACGCTGCAGGCAAGATGAGCTCTTGAAGAACATCCCAGACAACATTATCCTCCAGGCTAGCTAGCGGCTCCTGTCATGTAGAGAGTTTTAAATGGCGCATTTCAAATAAAGTTGCTTATATGATTGGACAATAATCCTATAAGCAAAAATAAAAAAAAATAAATAAATAAAAAATTTATGTACATATATATATATATATATATATATATATATATATATATATATAATTCTTCAGCAGCAAATCAGCATATTAAAATGATTTCTGAAGGATCATGTGACACTGAAGGATGATGCTGAAAATTCAGCTTTATGTCACAGGAATAAATTACATTTTTAAATATATTCAAATAGAAAACAGTTATTTTAAATTCGAATAATATTTCACAATGTATATATATATATATATTTTTTTACTGTATTTTTGACCAAATAAATGCAGCCATGGTGAGCAGAGGAGACTAACTGGCCCTGATGTTCTACTTTTTAAACATCAGAATGAAATCAAAATTATTATTAAAAGAAAATTCAACGCATGGAAAAAAACAAAGCAAAACTGTGAATCTATAAATGTCTGTCTTTTTAATATTTCATATAAATGTAGAAACTCCCGATGAAAGTATTTGAAACTTTCTATCGACTTATTCAATGCAATTTTGTCATTCTTGTTGTTTAATATACTTTTTCAATCAGAAATACATATTGCAGAAGTTAAATGAGTTGTGAAAACCATTTTATGACTTAGGAATTAACAAACTTTTCATTTTCAAAAATACATATACAGCCGTAAAGTGTCTTTCTCGTATTACATGCCCACTTATTTGCTTGTTTGATACTTTGTTTGATACTTGTTTTGTATGGATATCATTTCAGTACTGACACCACAGTTCCTGTCTGAGGGTTTTTAGCCAATTATCCGATTATAAATAGTAAATAATAAGCATAAAATATGAGTAATGGCATTATCAGTTGTGGCCCGCAACGGGGGGGGGGGGGCACTTTCTGCTGAGCGTTTATGCACAGAACGGGCATGAACACAGCCAGCAGGGTAAACAGAAAAGTGCAAGACATACAGAATACAAAGGTCCCTCTGATTAAGGTGCTTTTTTATTTTATTTTTATTTTAGTAAACAATCATTAAAACACTATAGCCAGTGGCTTTAAAGAGCCCAGTCGGCTTTGTTCAAAGAAACATATAGGGCCTAAACAAACATCCTACTAACGTGAGATATATATAATCCTGAGACATACTGCAGCTATATGCAGACAAAGATATTCTTATGGAATATTGTTTTAATTCTAAAAAAAAAAAAAAAAAAACCTAAACTACTAAAAGCCACTTCTTTAATCACATCATTATACAGGAAGTGACATCATTTTGGAGGGAACAACAGCATAGACATAAGTTGGTGTTGGAAATGGATTCTAAGAATACTGATGTTTTGTTTCACTTTACAACATCAAATCCTGTTAACTTTAACTCTTTATTTAACTTTAGTCAGCTAACTTTAGCTCTTTATTTAACTTTTTTATTCATTTTCTTGTCTTTCTGTGTTAATAATCCAGTTAATATGAATACAGTTTAAGTGTCTTGACCAGGGCTTACTTCTAAATGTCTGCTGTACACTTTTATTAAAACACATCCTTAAATTACAACAGACTTAATTTTATAGAAGTTACTTCAAAATGTTCTGTACTGGAATGACTCTGCTTTTTCATCTTCACAAGCAGGCATAATTTCTGCAGGATCCTTCTAAAGTGCAGTCCATTGCTCTGACATCTCCTCCCCACCATACTAAAGCATCTGGAGTTGAAGATTCCCCACGGATGTGCCTCCTTCCTGCCAGGCACAATCTCTTCTGAAGCTCTGCTTACAAACTCAAGCTATGGACTGGACAATCATCATCCTGCCTGTGTTGTGTTGGCAGGTCAGACACATTATAAAAGTCCAGTAATGAGCTCTGACAACTCTGACAAAGCCGTCTCTGTAGGCATCTCCTCCTGTCCACCTGAGAGTGCTGGCAGCATTCATGTCTTCTCAAAGCATGATCTGGAAGAGCTGTTTCTGCCTTCTCCTCTGCTGTCTATAGGCACCCAGTGCTGTTAAAGATGATTTTTTTATATCCTGCCACATTATAAATCACATTGTTTCCGTGTATAGAAACCCTTATTTATCACAAATCTATATATTTTTCATATGCATACAATGTATTTAAATATATACACTCACCGGCCACTTTATTAGGTTCACCTTGCTAGCACCGGGTTCGACCCCTGTTTGCGTTTAGAACTGCATTAATTCTTCATGGCAGAGATTCAAAAAGGTGCTGGAAACATTCCTCAGAGATTTTGGTCCATATTGTCATGATACCATATTGTCATCCATGATGAGAATCTCCCGTTCCTCCACATCCTCTACTGGATTGAGATCTGGTGACTCTGGAGATCAATTGTGTTTAGTGAACTCATTGTCATGTTCAAGAAACCAGTTTGAGATGATTTGAGCTTTAAGGCACCGTGTGTTATCCTGCTGGAAGTAGCCATCAGAAGATGGGAACACTGTGGTCATAAAGGGTCAGCAACAATACTCAGATCGGCTGTGGAGTTTAAATGATGCTCAGTTGGTACTAAGAGGACGAAAGTGTGCCAAGAAAATATCCTCCACACCTTTACAACACCAGCAGCCTGAACCACTGATACAAGACATGATGGATCCATGCTTTAGTGTTGTTTACACCAAACTCTGACCCTACAATCTGAATGTTGCAGCAGAAATCAACATTTTTACAATCTTTTATTGTCCAGTTTTGATGAGTCTGTGTGAATTGTAGCCTCAGTTTGCTGTTCTCATCTGACAGGAGTGGCATCGGTGTGTGTTCTGCTGATGTAGCTCTTCTGCTTCAAGGTTTGATGTGTTCAGAGATGCTCTTCTGCAGACCTTTGTTGTAACAAGTAGTTATTTGAGTTACTGTTGCCTTTCTATCAGCTGAACCAGTCTGGCCTCCTCTGACCTCTGGCATCAACAAGGCATTTTCACCCACAGAACTGCCGCTCACTGGATATTTTCTATTTTTCTGACCATTCTCTGTAAACCCTGTGTGTGAAAATCCCAGTAAATCAGCAGTTTTTTAAATACTCAGACCAGCCCGTCTGGCACCAACAACCATGGCACGTTCAAAGTCACTTAAATCACCTTTTTTCCTCATTCTGATGCTCAGTTTGAACTTCAGCAGATCATCTTGACCACGCCTACATGCACTGAGTTGCTGCCATATGATTAGCTGATCAGATATTAGGGTTGATGAGCAGTTGAACAGGTGTACCCGGTGAGATATGCCAGAAGAACGACATAACATGCAATGCAAGAGGTACATGTGTCCCAGTCATATTTCACCTGACATTGCATTTTGTTAAACTGCAATTTTAATAATGTTACTGTATGTAAAATATATCACATTTAAATACATTAAATGCAAAGTGATTCCTTACATAATGCATCCATAAGGAGAGAGTGAATGCCTAAAATGGCCAATATCCTAAACTAACATCACTGTCAGTTTGTTGTGTTGGTTTATTGCAGCACTGGCATCGAGGTAAGAACAAATGCAACCAGGGAGTTCATAAACCTGAACAACCAAAACAAAGCAATCAAAAACAACCAAAACAAAGTGAATAAAGTTGATTTGTTGATAGCTGTCTTATAGTGAGAGTAGCACTGAGTGGGAGGATTTGAGCCATATGACATGCAGCTGGGTCATTTTGTGTCAAATCAGACAAAATCCAGGAAAACAGTTGCTGCACCCTCTTAGATTTTGCTCAAAGTTTATGCTACCCTTAATATCAGTCTTTTCACACTTTTTTTCCAAATCTAGGGCATGCCGTACAAACTTGTAATGGTTCAGTCATATTGACATGTTTGTCTTCCACCCTACAAAGTTTGGGCTGCCTATGAATAATACTTTTCATTCTATTAATGAAGATTTGAACAAAAATATTTTACAGGCCTTGGTTTTGGGACACATTGTTGATATAGACAAGGTTTGAACAAAATCTGAGACAGTGCAACAACAACCTGTAATTCCATTTTAACCCAGAAGACTGACAGTGCACACAGGCACCTGCCTGATAAATAGCCTATATTGATTGAAAGAAAAAAATAATAATAATTGCCAAGACATATACATTTATCTACTGGAATAGAGCAGTGTAAATATTGCATAAGGCCATCCTCAACCTTACAGTAGACTACTTGTATGACACTCCATCTGACACCACTTCTGTTCAGCAATCAACGATCGTTTTTATGTACTAGGCTAACATTTGGAGTTTTAATTTGCGGTTAGTTAACGTTACGGTTACTGTGATGTAACTTTGGCTATGTTCACTGCATATTCCACAAATGAACGTGCCATAACGGACATGCAATACTACCATTACATTATCACACCAAGTACCCTCATTCACTTAGCCTGTGAATTCCTAGCTAACAGTTACTAGAGAGAGCAGACTCACCCATTGTGAAAAGCTGCACATCTTTTTTGCAGACTTTACAAGAGGCAATTTGTGGGGTTTGTCCCCGTTTAATCCATAATTTGTATTTTTCATCTTCCAGCCAACGTTCATTGAGGGTGCTTTGCTTTCACACTGGCAGTTTAGTTCGGAGCGGGGTACGGTTCGCATGCAAATCGCTAATGTGAACGCTGTCATGCGGACCCAGGTACGCACTGGGGTACCAAACCCGAGACTACCTGGAGGAGGTGGTCTGAGTTCGGTTGCACTCGAACCGTGCCGCGGTTCACATGTATGTGAAAGCAACGCGGACTCGGGTGCGCACTTTTTAAGGAAGTAAAGTAACTTGCGCATGCGTTTTAGCTGATTATGATGCATTTAGTTAAATAAAACATATGTAAGGGATGACAGTGTTGATGATTTACCTTGGATGCGAGTGAGAGTGAGCCTGCAGTGTATTCGCGCATAGCGCGTGGAATCAGGGCAACCAATGAATGGAAACCCACGGGTTCGATAGAATCAAGTTGAGTGTGAAACCAGACCAATGCTGTGTGGGGCGGCTAGAACAATCACGCTCGGGCTCGGACCGCATCAAACGAGCCCAGTGTGAAAGCACCCTGAAACGACAACCTCCCGGCATGGTGCACTAGTGGTTTCTTGGGGGCGGAGTCACACATGGAAATAGACTGGAAATAGACTAGGGTTGTGCCGATGGACGATATCATCGTCCATCGTGATGGCTGACCGACATCACGATGGAGAGCCGCCATCGGGATACCACGCCCCCCCCCCCTTTTTGTACCGGCAAAAGTGCGTGTTCAGTGCTGTTCACGAGTGTCTCTAGTCACCACAACAATCAACTAACTGCTTATGTTTCTGTGGTAACCTACAGCTCCAGCACTGGGATTCAAGCAGCTGCAGCTTGTTTAAGGTAATGGCGAAAATCATTTTAGAACAGCAGCGAAAATGTAAAAGTAGGCTATATAAACTTTAATAAATCCTTCTATTGAAACGGGTGCTTTGCTGTGCAAAGAGACATTTCGAAACATTTCACCCGCTGACCGCTGGTAAGTTACTTTCACTTTTGCCGCAGACACTTTATATATTATAAATGAGTCGTATTGTTGATAATCCGTGCAGATTTCAGTTGACGATTCTGTTTAAAGTTATTAATAACAAAACATGAATGAATGAGAAAGAAAAGAGCATGTGCTTTATATTGAAAAGAAATATTAAAAGCGCGATAAGTCGGATGCTGTGCGCGCGCTCCGAGCGCAACACGGACAAGCGCTTTGTCTTCGGTTGCGCGCCTAAACTGCCAAATAAACACAGAAAATTTTCAAAATGCCAAGTCGAGTATTCCCGTAAACACAGTATATGTAAGTAGCTACTATGTGCGCTCTCTCTCTCTCTCTCTCTCTCTCTCTCTCTCTCTCTCTCTCTTTTCGTGATGGTCAGCACTATTCCGTAGCATTAAGAGGAACGCTCTTAAATTTCTCCATTTAATAAACAAACTATTCAGTCAGATAGTTATTTGTTGTGAAAGAAAAATTAAGCACTTTTCAAACCTTGAAAACGCAACATCAAAATTCAAGCATTTTCAAGGATTTCAAGCACCTGCACGAACCGTCAAACATCTAAATATGCATTTCAGGTACTTTCGAGAGAGGTTATTGCAGTGTAGGAATATCCTTGGATCATGAAACTTTAGAGAGTGTCAGAGGGTAAGTGTGAAATTAACATACTGAATTGTTGGCCTTCTAACACACTGGGAAGGCATTTATAAAGGTAAATACATCTGATGTAGGCCTCTGCAAAAATATGCATGTTCATTTTATTTTAAGGGGGTCAGTGAGGTGTAGAGATATTCCAGGATCGTAAAACTTTAGAGAATGTCAGAGGGCTGATCTCAGGTGAACATTTCCAAATTTCTTCCTTGCTGGAAAGGCATTTCAAAAAAAATAAAACCCCAAAACAAAGTATGCATCATGGTTTTTAGATCCAAAGGCTTCTTAAAAACACTTTCAAGTATTAAAGGGAAATGCATCATATCAGTGCTTGTGTGTGAAACGAACCAAAAGGAAAATTATGTCATTATTTACTCACCTGTGTTGTTCCAAACCTGTTGAAATCAAATGTTGACTGAAAATATTACCCTGTGCCAAAGCTCACATCTAGTCCATTTTTTTTGGATCCAGAATTCAAATATGTATTTGAAATGACATAAGGGTGAGTAAATGATGTCAGAAATTTCTTGTTTTGGGTGAACTACTCCTTTAAAAAGAAAATAAATCTCCTTTGGATGACATAAGCTTGGTTTCCCACATCCAGAACTTATTAGTAATTTAAGGGGAATCACATCAACATGAAAGGTCAACCTCTTCTGACAGTTAATATTTCCCCCAAAAGTTTCTATATCAGCGAGGATACATATAATGAATTAATTTTCTCCACCGAGAACTCCATATCTCTCAACATTATGCGCAAATTGATACGCACAAGCTCTTGACGAAGATCTAAAGACTACTGGCATATCAAAGAAGACTTGCAACCAATCAGCTATATCTCAATTTTATTGCTCCATCTTACTTTCCAATGCAGAAGTGTATAAGCAGAAATATGAGAATGACATCACCCAGCTACTGTATGAATAATTAAATGTAATCTAATTGTGCTTTTTTTTTTTTTCACACCCAAGAGAAATGGAGTGTCAGTGCATTTCACAATTGCGATGATAATTGCATTTCCCATGACTGCTTTTGTTTGATAGGGGCAGCCCTCACTTTAGGGGTGAAGCTGGTGATGGAAACGACTCTGTAATTACACGGGAGTTCTAACGAAGGGTATGTTGTGGAAATATAATGTCTGTTTTGCTGCTAGTGTGACCTATATTTGAACCTGTTATTTTAAATGCAATTATGGAACGTTAAAACATTAAATAAAAAATAAAAAAAATTATTTTTCTCCAAGATATTATGAGGAGGTCATTTGACAGTGCTTGATATATTTGATACTGCATAATCCAATAAATAAATAAATAAAAAATGCTGGTAGGCCGTATACATAGCCAATGAAACCATGGTGATAGTACTAATAAATAAATCTTTATCAATCAAAAAGAAATAAATCTGTATCATCAAATTCACTTTTAGCGACACAGCTCACTGTGAAAAAAATAAAAATAAAACATGCTCTATTTTTTTTTAAAGGTCTGTATGTAAGAATTGTCATGTATTATTATTTTTTTTTTATTATTATTATTATTTTCCTGCCAATGTGTGGACAGCTTGTAACAAAACGTAAAAAAATTAGATCTTCCCCGACTCCCTAGGTTGTCTATGAAAGCCTGTAGACTGATTTTTATTCTATGGACTTGGGATGTTTTTGCCAGGAAAATCAAAAGGTCGTGACGCTTGCGCACGCTTCCGAGAGCGTCTCTTTCGTTCTATGACACTTGAAACTAATGCTTATACAATGTTCAAGATAATGCCAAAAGAGCTATTCTGTACTGTAATGTCAATATGTCATGCAAAGAAAAGAGATTAATTCAAACTATAGTCTCACATAGTCAGATCTATACAGTCTATAATCTCAAATTTACTTTATAATCAAACCATCATAACAGTGTCCTTTTTATTACCTCATCTGTCGACATGATGCCGGTGAACTACAGAGCTTGTGCAAACATATTCACATCACTATGACCAGATGCTTTCTTAACTGCTGTTTTCTTACTGCTGTCATTTTTGTTGAGCTTATTTTGTTATTGAGAGGAAAGCATGCAGCACATATTCACATATTCATCTAAACGTCGCTCTCAGCAGCATGGACAGCATCTGGATTTCCGTCAACAGTAATCACTGTGAAGGACATCAAATGTCTTTTTTTTTTTTTTTTTTATGCATACCTTACTGCTATCCTTAAAGGTGCATTAAGCAACTTTTCATGTTAAAAATACCCGTTTTCTAACCCATACATGCTTAAACAATTGCCTGATGGGCTGAATGAGCCCTTCTCTGATCACTGAGATTGTCTCTATAATCCTGTAAAGTAAAATAAATAAGAGGGATTCGGGCCGGAATTTTAGACTGGGCGTGACGTCATGCGCGTTCACGGCACGCTCACATAGCTATGCCTGACAGGTTTGTGTATTCGCCGGCATTCTCCGTAGAAGATGGTTCCCTTTCGAGGGAACTCGCGCTGCGTCGAGAATCGACACATTGGGGAACGCCTTCAGCGTGACGCGTCTGAAGCCTGTATGGAACTAGTCCAATCTTGATTGGTGTAACGTGATGACGTCACTCGTGACGTCGCATGTGACGGTGAAGCGGAAGCTATAAAAAGGAGACCGGAACATAACAGCGCTAGCTTTCTGTTCTTCAGCAAGCGTTATATGTGAAACTGTGTGTCTTATTTGGTGTTGTTTGTCGGTAAAAAGGTATTGATGGAGAAAGAGAAGCAGTTCAGACCGTGTGTGCCTCCTTGCCCACGTTATTTAAGCGAGGGTGACACACATGTGCTCTGTGTTGTTTGTCTGGGAGTGGAGCATGCACGGGCAGCGCTCGAGGGCGCTGTCTGTGCAAACTGTGATCAAATGCCCCTGAGAACGCTCCGCTCCCGGCTTGGTCTGTTCGATGAATCAGGCCAAGCCCGCGCTCCCCATGGATCGGGTCCCGCGGCTGCCGAGGCAGCGCGGCGCTTGCATTCATGGGGTTCGCAAAAGGATCTGTCTGAGAATGTCGAGACGGCCGCGGCCCTTTCTCAACATTCATCGGCCAGTTCCCACGGTCCTGCTCGCGAGGTGGAAGCCCGCCCAGCGGCTTCTTCCGCCCGCGTGGAGGACCCGATGTTTGAATTATCTGGTTCTGAGGGATCAGATAGTTTGAACATCGAGGCAGGAGAAAGTGAAACTCCATCACCACATTCTCCTGCCTTTGAGGAGTTGCTGGAGGTTGTGACACGGGCTGTGGGTAAATTAAATCTAGAATGGCCCCCAGATAAGCAGGAAGCGACAAAAAAGAGTATGTTGGATGAGCGCTTCCTGCAAGCCCGGCCACAACCTTCACGCCGGTCTCTCCCATTTTTTCCCGATCTCCACACCGAGGTGTCGAGATCGTGGAATAAGCCCTTCTCTTCTCGTATATCGAGCCCCAATGTACATATATATTCTAGCATTGTGGGGGCGAAAGAGAAGGGCTATGGGACGATGCCACGGGTAGAAGAGAATTTTGCATCACATCTCTCGCCCGATGCTGCATCGTCCCTGAGAGCTCCGGCGCTTCCCTCCAAGCCCTGCCGTACCACCTCGGCGCTTGTTGGGAAGGCATATATGGCGGCAGGTCGGGCTGGTGCATGCCTGCACACGATGGGGCTTTTGCAGGCGTACCAGGCCGACCTCCTAAAGGAAGTGGACGAGAGCGGGGAGGTCTCCTTCGATGATATTCGGGAGATGCGTAGAGCGGTCGATTTGTCTCTCCGTGCTACCAAAGAGACGGCCCGTGCCATTGGCCGCTCTATGGCAGCTATGGTAGCCACGGAGAGGCATCTATGGCTAAATCTGTCGGGTATCGGGGAGAAGGACAGGGCTTTCCTCCTCGATGCCCCAATTTCGTCTTCTGGCCTTTTCGGCGACGCAGTCAACACTGTCGTCGAGAGGTTTCAGGAGACGAAACGACAATCGGCCGCTCTGAAACATCTCATCCCCCGCCGTCGTTCCAAGTCTCAGGGGTCTGCTGCCAGGGGGCAGTCCCTTGAGGCAGCCGCCAGCTCCTCACACCTGCAGCAGCAGAAGGAGAGTGTTGCTTCTCGTGCCCCCCCGAGGAAGGTCTGGGTCCGAGGGCAACACTCTCAGCCGAAGTCTTCCGGGCCTAGGACAGATCTGAGGACTGTCATTCAGGCTAGGAAGGCTTCGGCGAAGAGGCCCTGACGCGTTGCGCAGGCCTCTGAGGGTGGTCCCCCCCGTGATAGAGCTACAACATCAAGCTCCTTCACGGAGCCCTCAGGAAATCGATTTGTGCTTCCCGCCGCTACGTGCGCTTCGGGACACATCGGTTTTCAGCGAACGCAAATCGCAGTGTCCGCCCGAAAACGATGCGGCTCTGTCGGTTGCGTTCCCTCTCACGAGGCCTGCAATAAAATTATGTCGGTTAGTTCCTGCCAAACCAATGCTTCAGGTCACCGATATTTCAATTACAACACCCGAGGTCAGTCCCGAGAGACTGATCCCCCTAGTAGATTATTTAGACACCTGGAAGGGTCTTCAAAATATATCTCAGTGGGTCCTGCGTACAGTGGAAAAGGGGTACAGAATTCAGTTCGAGTATCGTCCACCAAGATTCAGTGGGGTGGTTCACACACTGGTCAGCCCAGAGCAGGGTCAGGTTATGGAGCAAGAGGTTCAGTCCCTCTTAGCAAAGGAGGCCATAGAGGAGGTTCCTCTTCAGGAAAGGGAAGCTGGGTTCTACAGTCGGTACTTTATAGTTCCCAAAAAGGATGGGGGGTTACGGCCCATAATAGATCTAAGGGTATTGAACCGGTCTCTGAGGAGATACAGGTTCAAGATGTTGACTATACCTCTTATCGTGAGTCAGATCAGGTCCGAGGACTGGTTTGTCACAATAGATCTGAAAGATGCTTACTTCCATATTTCCATCCTTCCTCAACACAGGAAGTTCCTAAGATTCGCTTTCGGGGGAAAGGCGTATCAATACAGAGTTCTTCCTTTCGGCCTAGCACTGTCTCCTCGCACCTTCACGAAATGCATGGATGCGGCCCTTGCTCCTCTGAGACTTCAAGGCATTCGCATCCTCAATTATATCGACGACTGGCTCATTTTGGCACAGTCAGTAGAAATGGCGGTTCAACATCGAGATGTTGTTCTGAACCATTTAAGGTGCTTAGGGTTAAGACTCAATGCCAAGAAAAGTTCTTTAATTCCTCTACAGAGAACCACTTTCCTGGGGGTAGTGTGGGATTCTATCACGATGCGGGCACAGTTGTCTCCTGCTCGGATAGATACTATCTTGAACACAGTAACGAGTCTCAAGCTAGGCCAGGCCATCACTGTCAAACACTTTCAGAGGGTGTTGGGCCTTATGGCAGCAGCGTCCAACGTGATCCCTTTTGGCCTGCTGTACATGAGGGCCCTGCAGTGGTGGCTCAGGACCAGAGGGTTTTCCCCGAGGGGCAACCCTTTTCGCACGATCAAAGTAACGCGCAGATGCCTTCGTTCTTTGGTCATGTGGAAGAAACCAGGGTTCCTGTCCCTAGGTCCTGTGTTGGGGGCACCGTGTCAGAGAAAGATTCTAACCACGGATGCCTCCCTCACAGGCTGGGGTGCGGTAATGGAAGGCCGCTACACCAGAGGTATTTGGAAGGAACATCATCTTTCTTGGCACATCAATTGCTTGGAGATGATGGCAGTGTGTCTGGCCCTCAGACATTTCCTTCCGGATCTCAGAGGCCATCATGTTCTAGTACGAACAGACAATATGTCGGTGGTGTCATATATAAATCGTCAGGGGGGCCTGAGATCGCGCCCTCTGTGCAGACTGGCGCATCAGGTTCTTCTATGGGCCCAGGGGAAACTTCTTTCACTCAGGGCGATGTTTATCCCTGGGGACAGCAATGTGGGAGCAGACATCCTGTCGAGGCAGGGGCTGAGGCCCGGGGAATGGAGACTCCACCCCGAGGTGGTGGAGTTGATATGGAGGGAATTTGGTCAGGCGGAAGTGGACCTGTTCGCCTCTCAAGAGAACACCCACTGTCCACTCTGGTACTCCCTCACGCTTCCAGCTCCTCTCGGACTGGATGCCATGGTACAGACGTGGCCGAGGCTTCGTCTGTACGCATTTCCCCCGGTTGCTCTGCTCCCAGGGGTTCTAGAGAGGGTCCGGCGGTACGGGATCAGTTTGCTCCTAGTAGCCCCGTACTGGCCGGCCCGAGTGTGGTTCTCGGACATTATGGTTCTCCTAGCAGGTCGTCCGTGGCAAATTCCGATCAGGAAAGACCTTCTGTCTCAGGCCGAGGGCACGATTTTCCACCCTCAACCAGAGCTATGGAAGCTGTGGGTTTGGCCCCTGAGGGGGACCAACTCTTAAATGCCGGTCTCTCAACCGAGGTTGTCGAGACCATTTTAAACTCTAGAGCCCCCTCCACGAGGAAACTGTATATGTTGAAATGGAATGTTTTCACTTTATGGTGCAGAGAACATCAAGTGGACCCAGTTAACTGCCCGGTGGCTTCAGTGCTGGAGTTCCTTCAGAGTCGTTTCTCGGACGGACTCTCCCCGTCCACGCTTAAGGTCTATGTGGCGGCCTTAGCTGCCTTCCACACGCCTTTAGGGGTGGGCACTTTGGGGAGACACCCACTTATAGTACGTTTCCTTCGTGGAGTTAGGAGGATGAGGCCTGTCATTCAGTCTAGGGTCCCCACGTGGGACCTGACAGTGGTTCTTGAGGGATTATCTGTGGCACCCTTTGAACCTTTGGATGAGGTGTCGGAGAAATTTATGTCTGCTAAAGTAGCGTTCCTGCTCGCCATCACGTCCCTAAAAAGAGTAGGGGACCTGCAGGCTCTATCTGTCGCTCCTTCCTGCCTGGAGTTCGCTCCTGGCAGAGTAAAAGCTATTCTCCACCCTAGATCTGGTTATGTGCCTAAGGTACCGTCTAATGTGGCACGCTCCATTATTCTCCAGGCCTTTCATCCTCCACCGCATGTGTCGGATGAGCAAGCTAAATTACATCTATTATGCCCGATCCGGGCCCTGGAAATCTATGTACAAAGAACTTCGGGTTGGAGGAAGTCGGACCAACTACTTGTGTGCTTTGGGTCCCCAAGGAAGGGATCACCTGCTTCAAAACAAACTATTAGCAGATGGATAGTGGAAACAATTTCTTCAGCTTACGAGGTGCGTGGTTTGCCTTCACCTCTAGCGATAAAAGCCCACTCCACTAGAGGGGTGGCTTCCTCTAAGGCTCTGCTAGCGGGAGTTTCCCTCCAAGAGGTCTGTGATGCTGCAGGCTGGGCTTCCCCTCACACCTTTTTAAAACACTACAGTTTGGATCTGCCCTCTACACCGGGTTCACGGGTTCTCTCGTCTTGAGTATGCCAGATTAATTCATACTAGGGCGTACTCTCTCAGTGTGGCGCAGTGGGCATTTCGTTCCCCAATGTGTCGATTCTCGACGCAGCGCGAGTTCCCTCGAAAGGGAACGTCTCGGGTTACGACTGTAACCCTCGTTCCCTGAGAAGGGAACGAGACGCTGCGTCCCTCGGCCACACTTTCGCGCTCCTGAGAACGACTTGCTTCGACCAATTGAAAGCTAGCGCTGTTATGTTCCGGTCTCCTTTTTATAGCTTCCGCTTCACCGTCACATGCGACGTCACGAGTGACGTCATCACGTTACACCAATCAAGATTGGACTAGTTCCATACAGGCTTCAGACGCGTCACGCTGAAGGCGTTCCCCAATGTGTCGATTCTCGACGCAGCGTCTCGTTCCCTTCTCAGGGAACGAGGGTTACAGTCGTAACCCGAGACGATTGTAAGAGACCTGCTTATTGTTCATTTCAAACACCAACGCAAACTCCACGTAAGATAAAAAAAAGAAAACTTTTGTCCGTGAGCGTGCACACCTCTGGTTGCAGTTTCGCTTGCCGCCAGAGAGGGCATAGTTCTGCAAAAACTCAGAGACTTGCTTAATGCACCTTTAAACAAGAATCAACTTCAATGAAACGATTATAATGATATCATGACCTGCATGCTTGATACTCCAAATTCATTAAAAGTCTAGAACAAGCATGAAGACTAAAATTTGGCTGTTTAATGTTATTTAGTTATTTTTATTTATTCATTTTCATAATAATTTCATAATGTATTTTATAAGTCAGAGTATGTTGCACATGTGTGCTGATGAGAGCTGGAAGAGTTATATATTTTGCTTAGAGCTATGTGTGCAATGCAACGTTCATTGAGCAGAGATGTTCCAATGATGATGATACATCAAATGTGTACAATGGCATGTTCTTTACAAGGAAAGGAATGTTTCAACTGATGCAAATGTACTACTAATGTATACACAGGGGGATAGTGGATTGTACCATGTGTAAGCATGAAGTATACATTTCATTTTTAAACATAAGCAACATGTTTTGCTACCTTACAAGGAAGTTGTAAGTCCCAGAGTGGTGTATATAAGCTAAATCTTACTGTACCACCTCAAAGAAACATAAAGGCATGACGGGGTGAGAGGAAGGAGAAACATAGAGGCATGAGGGGGTGAGAAGAATGAGAAACATAGAGAAACCATTTACAGCTGGCATGATGGGGTGAGGGAATAGAGAAATGGGGAACTAAGAGATCTGGAATGAAGACCTCCTCACCTATAGCCTTACTCTGCTATGCCTGTTTCTCTCTGTCTGATACAGGTATACAAATAATAAATAAGAAATCTCTTGGCAAAATATCTGGTGTAGCTTCTGTGATTCAAGAATAATGGGGAAAAGCATGATTTTCATATCTACAACGCACATGAATGATGCCAGGTGTCTTTTGTTATATAGAAAAGAAAGAAAGGAAATGTTAGACTGGAGTCTGCTGAATGCTGATTTTCATTAAAAAAACACCAGTCGTTTCTCTTCCTATCTGTCTCTCTTGCCATCAGCATCATGAATGGAAATCAATGAAATGATGATAATGATAATAATGATGAAGACAGTAACATAATTTGCTATTTTATATAAAAGCAGTATGCACGGCATACTTTAATTCAGCATCACGACCCATTGTGCATTCTGCATCATCTGCAATGTCAAAACGCGGCTAATCGCAAACAGACAAACAGTCCTTGATAGTCCAAATTTCAACACATGGTTTTAACACATTAAGTCCACATGCTAGCAGTTTGAGAAATGCATAATAATGATGATGATGGGTGTCTTTTGTTATCTATAAATGGAAAAAGGGATATATGTATACAATATATTAAAAAGAGAACTGCTCCTAAAAGTCATTCCTGATTTTCCAGGATTTTCTCTTGGATTTTCTCCTCCTTCACTTTTGCATTCTCTTTCCCGCTGTCTCTCTGCATCTGTCTCTCTGTCATATCTATTCTTAGAGTAGCATTGTCTGTTTGGCAACGGTACAATGAGATATAGATCTCGTTAATTCCTGCCTCGCAGCATCTTTTAAAACAGCCCATCACTGGCCTCCCATTGCTCATGCCTTATTCTGTTTTATATGCACAAACACTAAATAATTAGACTCTGCCATCATCAATAAGAATAAAATGAAGCAAAATCTATTGAGAGACTCAATGTGACAAACAACAACATAGGCTATTGGATTTTTGTATGCAATAAGAGTGCAATGTCAGACTACACAGTCAACTCTCTTTCAGATATGTTGCAATAAAGTAAGTAGCTTGACAAGCTCAAATGTTGAGAGCATGCACATTGAAAGTATGTCTTTAAGCTAAGTTTGTGAGCAAATATTGTCCATAATAATTGTAATAGTTAATAGCAAGACATATGCAGATATTGCACTGTTCGTTCTCTTGTCAAGTTCACAAATAAAGTGTTTGTCTTTGTCAGTCTTTTCTTCAATATTGTAATGAGCGAAACAGCTTCTCGAACAAGGCAAATGTGTGTGTGTGTGGGGGGGGGGGGGTTGATTTCTGTCCATTAGGAATTGATTGGTTAAATGGTTGTGGTTTGCTATTGGTGGATCTCATGTGAGTGACATGTTGCCCCGCCCTCGCGCCGGTAAACACATCATCAGAGAAAAGATGTCACTGCAAGAAGGAGGGGAAGTTACGTTGATTCAAAGTCAGTGAGAAGCACAAGAGTTTACATTTGGGTCTGTTCCTCACACAAAGCTATCACATGACTTCAGAAGACTCGAGATAAAGAAAGCATGTTATGTGGAGCAATTTATGGTGATTTTGTGTCCTTTTTGAGGCTTGACATCTTCAGTCCTTATTTACTGTGATAGCGTTGCAAAGAGTGATCAGCGTGTCCTTCAAAAGTTCTCCTTTTGTGTTCTACAAGAGAAAGAATGTACTGTAAATGATGACATTTTTGGCTGAACTGCTTTTAGGTGAACTACCTGGCTAACACATAAGAAACCACTAGTGTCTGTGACAGGGTGATGCATTTTTTATGTTTTAAAAGACTTGTTTGTTAGGGTTAGTTTCAGGGGAAATAAATTATGCATTGCATATTTCATGAACTAACATTTTTATACTGTATCTACCCTTATGAATTCTTCCACTACTGATTTTTTAAACATACGTATGAGACATGAACACACGCAGGAGCAATAACATCTGCTGTCTGTAAATTAGCAAAGGCAAGTTAAGGCTAATTAACATTTATTTTCGCTGGCCTTTGGCTTATTTCCCAGTGTCGATGCTACAGCAGGAGCTTGGGAGGGGGTCGTCATAAGAACTTAACTTTACATTGGAGTGCATTCTGACCAGCATATTTCTCTGGCATACTGTAGTTTTGGCACCGGGTTTGTATGCTGACAACAGGAATTACAGAGCTATACTGGCACAGCACGACTCCGCTAGTAGAGCAGCGTCTGCCAACAAGCAGTCACACTATAAAGGTATATTGATAATAGAGTTAAGGGCGACAGCTAAGGATTTTTACCCCAAATATTAGCTTTACTGAGCTCAAGAGTTTTGATGTAGCTAACAAATGTCAATCAATTTTGGTTTTAGAGAATCAACAAAAATGTTAATTGAAAAACATGTACTCAGGTCGTTCTAAACTTGCATGACTTTCCTTTTTTTGTGGAACACAAAATAAGATATGTATGTTTAGCAGGGTGGAATAACTCCACCTATTGGGAGATCGTGCGCATGCGTGTGGCTTATTGGCTGCCCTTGTATGGAGTATAAAAGAAGTGTGTTTTGGCGAACGGATATGCGTCTTGGTATTGCCGTCATGTCATCTGTTGCCGCCGACGGTTTAGACTGGGTCCTTGTCTTCCGTCTGCTGTGCGCTTGCTGTCTACTTATCATGGGTATGTTCAGCCTCCTTATAAACAAGTATTGATCGTATTTCGCCGTTATTTGTTCTATTTTTAGTAAATATTTATAGTATGTTATTTACAGCGGTATGTTTCGGATCGAGCGGCTGCATTCCCGCATAGTGTGCGACCATGAATGGGTTGTTTACGATGACTATGTTTCGGATCGAGCGGCTGCATTCCCGCATAGTGTGCGACCATGAATGGTTTGTTTACGATGACCATCCCTGCGGTATGTATAATCAACGCATTCTCATCCTTGGACGTCACATACTGACCCTTGTGACATTTCGTCTACATCGAACGCACATGGCACCTTTTAGCGTCAATATGACACGCACAGGATATGGGTAGGTTTAGGTCTGGGGTAGGTTTAGGGTTAGACCGCTAGGAGGCGCCTTCTGGCTCATATCTATCTGCGTCTCATATTGACGATAAAGGGTGCCATGTGCGTTTGATGCAGACGAAATGTCAACAGCGTCAGTATTATGACGCCTTGGGATGAGAACGGGCTGGTATAATTATAGCTTTTAGTAATTTCTTTAGTAATCTGTTATTTTCTTTTACATATTCTTATGCTCTGCAGATCTGAGGGTCCTCCCCGCCTACTCAATGGGATTGAGCGTCAATATTAACTCGTGAAGCGCCTAATTGTGACTACGTTGCTGTTTTGCCTCTACGTTTAGTTTATAGTAACTGTGCACGTTGTCGCGGTGTCATGACGCGTCGGGGCTGGTGCGGCTTGCTGGCTGGCCCGTCTTCACCAGCTGCCACTTGCTTGGTCTTCTGATTGTGCATCAGTATATTGAATTTATGAATGTTTATTGTTTTTCATACTTCATTCTGGGCATTGTAATTTATAACTGCTGAGTCTGAGTGAAGTGTGTTTTTAATTTGTCTTTGTTTCCTTAAGATTAGTTATTTGTATTTTGTTTTTGTTTGCTGTGTTATACTTGTGTTGTCTTTTATAAGTTTGTTGGTTTTGTATTCCTTTCCTGTGCAGGAGTCGGGGGTTTCTGGAGTGGGGAGGCTGGCTGTTAGCATATGGTGTGTGGTGATTACACCTAGTGCCATGTGTTTTCTTGCATCCAATCCTCACGTGTGTGTGCGGGCGTGTGTTTGGGTTATTGGGGTTCTTCTAATTGAGGCAGCTAGCCCGTGTCTCCAGGTACCTCCGCTGCTGGTCAACCAACTTAATTTAAATAGAAGTTTGTGGTTGTTGTGTCTGGTACATATTGTGCACGTTACTGTAAAATTGATTCTAAGAATCTTGTTGTGATGTTTTAAATTTTTATACTTCCAATGTTGATAAATAAAAGTGTACTTCTCTTTTTCAATATGACTCACGTCTCCTCACCCATCCTTTGATCAACGAACCTGTGCGCCCTTAGGGCTGTTAGTCCCCAGTACTCTGGGGTGGCGTAGTCGACCATTGTTGCCGTTATTGGCGTCTCCTCTGGAGTTGCTCCCTGCCCGCTTGCCACATATGGTTTTGTCCATTCAGGGTTCCAAAACACATTAGACACCTCAGTGACTTTCATTTTATGCTACCATTCAAAAGTTTAGGGTCAATAAATATTTGACATCTCGAAAGCATCGTAAGCCAACTATGGTCGTAAGATCTGTCGTTATCAGCATGGTTCAATAGTCTGTGTTTCACGAAATGTGATTGGTCAACCGCTTTGAGCGTGTTTGGGAAATACCCTGCCCCTTACAAAACTGCCAGTATCAACACACTAAGCCTAGTAACTAAGTTAACCAGGCCCCGCCTCTTTATTTTGCATATCGTCGCTGTCGGGCGGAATCCTCGCATCTCCAAAACCATTATTTTTCAGGAAATTAAAAAAACTATTTTTTTTTTTTTTTTTTTTGTTATTAAACATTGTATAGTTAAAGTTGGTATTATAGCTTATATTGCTATCATATACTGTCGTGTACCAACATTAACACATTTCCCCAAAACGCCTCGGTTACGACTGTAACCTCGGTTCCCTGAAGAGGGAACGAGCGTTGCGTCGAGTTTGACGCTATGGGAACGCTTTGCGTGATGATGTCTTGAAGCACATGTAAAATCAGCCCAATGGCGTGGCGGAACGTCAGAGGCGGGTGACGTCACGTACCAGGAAACTATAAAGCCGGCTCGAAAACAGAAAACGAAAGCTTCGTAAAGTCTGAAGTAAGCGCAGGCATGAAGGAGATATGGCAAGGTGACGCAACGCTCGTTCCCTCTTCAGGGAACCGAGGTTACAGTCGTAACCGAGGCGTTCCCTTTCAAGGGAACTCGCGTTGCGTCGAGTTTGACCCTATGGGAACGTCTATACCAACGCCACCATAGTTACAAATGTCTGTCCTGTGTGAAATCATAAAGAGCAGCACTAGGATGACAGGACCTGAGACCCTGGTGTGGAGTCCAGGTCCAGAGAGTAAAATCTGACGAAAGTGTGCGGAAAGGACCAGCCCGCCGCAGCACAAACGTCCTGTAAGGAAACTCCTGATATAAGGGCCTTGGAGGCCGCCATACTCCTAGTAGAGTGCGACCGGACAGCCATAGGAGCAGGCTGTCCAGCCGCTACATAAGCAAGCGAAATAGCCTCAACTACCCACTTGCTCATGCTTTGCTTAGACACTGGAGACCCCTTTTTAGGGGACCCAAAGCACACAAATAATTGATCACTTTTACGCCACAGCTCTGTGGAATAAGCGTCTAACGCCCAGAATGGGCAAAGCAAATAAAGTCTCCTGGTCCGAATTCTGAAAGGGAGGAGGACAGAAGGCCTGCAGTACAAAAAGTCTGGCCACGTTAGTAGGGACCTAGGGATATAACAGGCTCAAAGGGGGCCAGGGAAAGGCCTTGCAGCGCAAAGGACAAATCCCACGGAGGCACCCTAGAGCGAACTGCAGGCCTCAGCCTCCAGGTGCCACGAAGGAAATGAGATACCAGAGGGTCTTTCCCCACAGACATTCCACCCAAAGGAATGTGGTAAGCACTTAAGGCCGCCACATAAACCTTTAAAGTGGACGGGGTCAGACCTGCAGTGAACCGATCCAGCAGGAACTCCAGCACTGTACCAACTGGGCAGTCAACTGGGTCCAACCGACAGTCACTACACCAAGAAGTGACAAATCTCCACTTCAGGGCATAAAGATTCCTCGTGGAGGGAGCTCTGGACTGTAGAATGGTCTCAACAACCTCAGTTGAGAGACCTGAGTCTATGAGCTGGGCCCCCTCAGAGGCCGAGCCCACAGGTTCCACAGTTCTGGTCGAGGGTGAAATATCGAGCCCTCTGCCTGGGACAGAAGGTCCCTCCTGACGGGTAGCTCCAGAGGAGGCCCGTCGAGGAGAGACACAAGATCGGGAAACAATACTCTGCCCGGCCAGCGCAGGGCTAAGAAGTAGATGGACCCGGTCCCTGCGAACTCTTTCCAGAACTCCCGGGAGCAGAGCAACTGGGGGAAAAGCGTACAGACGTAGCCACGTCTGTACCATAGCATCCAGTCCCAGAGGAGCTGGATGTGTGAGGGAGAACCAAAGTGGACAGTGAGACGTCTCTCGAGACACAAACACACGGCCAAACTCCCTCCATATGAACTCCACCACCTCGGGGTGGAGCTTCCATTCCCCGGGCCTCAGCCCCTGTCTCAACAGAGTGTCTGCTCCTATATTCTGGACCCAGAGGAAGTAAGCTGCCCTGAGAGACAGCAGCTTCCCCTGGGACCACAAGAGGATATGGCGTGCCAGATTGCATAATGGGCACGAGCGCAAACCCCCTCGGCGATAGATTTAGACCAAACTAAATATGATACCCTTTTCAAACGGTCTCTGCAGGACCCAACGAGAAACATTCGGCAGTAGCTTCCACGCTGCCAAAGATTCTACTAGAGGTACCAGTCTCTCGAGACTGACTTCTGGGTTTTGTTGTTGAGTAGTCGGTTCGTCGCCCTGTAACGGCGCACCGGCAGGGAACGACTGAACGGACTGCTCTAACACCCTCCTCAGAGGGGGCGGGCATCCCGAGGCCACTACGTTTCCGGGTGGTCCTTGAGATATGTGCTCGCCGGAGACCGCTGCGCCCTGAAGCACCGGAGGTGGCAGGGTTAGCAGAACGGTCCCCTGAGGGCACCGAAGAGAGACGGGCACCATAAAAGAGGTGTTAACCGCTCTACTTCGTGATATGCCATAAATGATTGAGATGAGCGACCCACTAGAATCGCTCCCCAGCCCGTGAGGGAAGCATCCGTCGTTAGCAGTTTGCGACGACAAAGAGCTCCCAGCACTGGGCCTTGGGACAGGAACCAAGGTTTCTTCCACATAACCAAGGCACGTAGGCATCGCCGCGTGACCTTGATTGTGCGAAATGAGTTGCCCCTCGGGGAAAACCCCCTGGTCCTGAGCCACCACTGCAGGGGCCTCATGTGTAGCAGTCCAAAAGGTATCCCGTTGGAAGCTGCTGCCATGAGACCCAACAGTCTCTGAAACTGTTTGACAGTGAGTAGCTGGCCTAGCTTTACACTCTTCACAGCTGCAAGGATAGATTCTAAACGTGGCGGTGACAGGCGCGCCTGCATCAACACTGAATCCAAAACCACGCCTAAGAAAGTGGTCCTCTGGAGTGGAGAAAGCACACTCTTCTTGGCGTTCAGCCGTAACCCCAACTCTTTCATATGGGTGAACTGATGCGACTACCTTGGAGGCGCAGAGGCGCCAGAGCTGCATCCCGCATTTGGTGAAAGTGCGAGGTGATAAAGCCAGGCCGATCGATATTGGTATGCTTTGCCCCCGAAAGCAAACCTCAGGAACTTCCAGTGACATGGACGGATGGAAATATGCATCCTTGAGATCTATGGTGACAAACCAGTCCTCGGACCTGATTTGTGGCACGATTTGTCTCAAAGTCCACATTTTGAACTTGAGCTGCATGACTGACTCACTCAGAACTCAAAGATCTAAAATGGGACGCAATCCCCCGTCCTTTTTTGGAACTATGAAATACCGACTGAAAACCCGGTTCCCTGTTAGAGGGAGGTACATATTCTATGGCCCCCTTCTCTAACAGAGTGTTTACTTCTTGTTCCATAACCAGAACCTGCTCGGGGTCCACCACGGTGGGTAGGACCCCCATAAACCGAGGTGGGCGAGAACCAAACTGTATTTGGAACCCTTTCCCTACGGTCTGCAGGACCCAACGAGAAACATTTGGCAGTAGCTTCCACGCTGCCAAAGATTCTATTAGAGGTATCAGTCTCTCGAGACTGACTTCTGGATTTTGTTGTTGTTGAGTAGTCGGTTCGTCGCCCTGTAACGGCGCACCGGCAGGGAACGACTGAACAGACTGCTCTAACACCCTCCTCAGAGGGGGCGGGCATCCCGAGGCCACTACGTTTCCGGGTGGTCCTTGAGATATGTGCTCGCCGGAGACCGCTGCGCCCTGAAGCACCGGAGGTGGCAGGGTTGGCAGAACGGTCCCCTGAGGGCACCGAAGAGAGACGGGCACCGTAAAAAGAGGTGTTAACCGCTCTACTTCGGGGGGGGGGGGGGACTACCCTCATGGTCCTGAGCCCTCGGGCGCCAGGATCTTTTTCCCACAGCCTTCTTGGCGGTAATAACGGTCCTCAGATCCGCTCTACCCTTCGAAGGCTGGGGTTGAGAACGTCCTCCCTGTCCCCGAGATCTTTGCGGGGGAGCACGGGAGGAAACGCTCTGCTTTTTAGATGCCCTATGGGAGCTCGAGGTCTGAGGCTGTTCCCGCACAGCAGCCTCATGATGTGAGCGACGGGGGAGCAATTTTTGGAATGCTTGTTTCACACAGCGTGTTTAGAAGCCTCTTGGAATTTCTCAACTGCAGTATAAACAGCGTTGCCAAATAACACAGACGTAGAAAGGAGAGAATCATAAAAAATATATATTTTTTCATTTCTTATTTTTTTTTTCTCTGTGTTTAATGATGCTCAAATTGAGCTCACACACCACATCTGGGCCAATACCCCCGCCCTCAGTGAGATCTCCCAATAATGCCACCTGATAAGCCTGCAGCAAAGACATAGAGTGTAAAAATGCTGCAGCCTAACCAGACGTGGAATAAGCCCTGCCCCCCAGAGAAGATGCAACTCTGAGGGGCTTATTAGGCAATACCGAAATTTTTAGGGAAGATGCCGTCGCTGGAGAGAGATAGCTCGCAAGCGTCTCTTCCACCTTTGGCATCTCCCCATAACCATTTTCTTTATAACCAGAAATAGAAGAATAATTCGAAGTTTGTGAATTAAAAACTCTATATAAAACTGGCTTATCCCATGATCTCGACACCTCAGTGTGGAGATCGGGGGAAAACGGCAGATTTCGGCGTTGTGATTGTGCACGTGAGGGCAGAAAGCGTTCGTCAAATCATATATTTATTTATTTATTTTGAACGAACGTCCCAACCCTCAATAGTCTATCGACTGCTCTTGTCACTACATCCAGCAATTCTTCAAATGCATGAGACTGAGGTGGGGCATCCTCAGACTCAGCCTCAACACTAACAACATCCAGATCCTCAGAACTGAATAATTGCAGTGTTTGTGCCATCATCAGGGCGGAAGAAACCGCCGCGCGTGCTTCCGATCCCTGATGAGTGACATCGGGTCTATCAGATAAGGGCTGAGATAGGGCAGAGCCCGTCTCAGACCCCGCTGATAGATCCATTTGCGAACCCCAGGACTGAGATCGCCGCTGTGCCTCGGCAGCAGCGGGACTCGAGCCCTGGGGGACGCGAGCTTCCCGGAAGAAACTCAGCCGGGATCGGAGCGAGTGCACACAGTCAGCACCCTCGAGTGTTGACTGGGCATGCTCCTCTCCCAAACAAACAATGCACAGAGCGTGAGTGTCTCTACCCGTAATAAAACGCGGGCAGGGATGCACAAACATTCTGAACTGTTCGCTGGACATAATTGCTTTAGTGACAAGACAACAATAAATAGACAAAGACAGATTTCACATAGAGCGCTACTGAAGACACAGAAGCTTTCGTTTTCTGTTTTCGAGACGGCTTTATAGTTTCCTGGTACGTGACGTCACCCGCCTCTGACGTTCCGCCACGCCATTGGGCTGATTTTACATGTGCTTCAAGACATCATCACGCAAAGCGTTCCCATAGCGTCAAACTCGACGCAACGCGAGTTCCCTTGAAAGGGAATCATGTTTAATTGGAGATACGAGATTTATGACTTGGGAGCAGGGAGATACGAGATTACGCTATCATTGATAAGAATGGTACGGACACAGGCGTCACTGCTGCCAGCAGTGTTCATCAAAGTCTGAGGTCTCATTGAGCCTTTTGATAAGAGACAAGGCTTTAAGAGCTAATCAAAGCTAATGATTGTGGCAACATACATCTTAGAGATATGAGTGATGTAATACCAAAATAAAACGATAAGATGACTAGGCTGTCTAATAGGCGAAAAATTAATCTGCATGCAACCAAAGTCGGCGGTCGCGTTGAGCCTTTTAACAAGAGAAAAGGCTTCAATAGTTAACCAAAGCTAATGACTGTGGTTACATACATCTTCCTAAACTCCATTTTAAAGGAACACTCAACCATTTTTTCATATTAAATATTTCATATTTTCATATTCCCTTAACTAAGACAAGTTGATACATACCTCTCTCGTCCACTAGCGGCGAAAGGATTTTGATTGTAGGTGGGCCTCCAGAAAACTGGATGGGCCAGTTAAAATAAGCCAAAAAAAGGGGGTTCCCCTTCATCTCTGTTTCAGCGCTTTTCTGCGGCACGTAGGACAGCGACTCATAGCCTACCTGAATTTAATGCGTAATACAGGTTTAAAAAAAAAAAAAAAAAAAAAAAAAAACTTAAATAGGAATTTTTTGTTGCTTTTTTTAATAAAATTACAATTTAATTGAATGTATTGTTTAATAAAATTATAGGCCTATTATTTTTAGTTTATTAACAGCAGCAACAGCTGTAAAGATGTTGTCGATCGTCATCTCCGTGAACGCGCCTATAGAAAGAAATGCACACACTGTAAAAAAAAATTACATCCCCAAGTCAAAAATTTCAAGTGACCGATAACATCTAAATTTTTCAATTAGTCAATTCAATTAACAATTCCAATGTTAACAGACTATTGCAACAAGAATTTCACTTGGGCCAATTGAAAAATGTAGATGTTATCGGTCACTTGAAATTTTTGATTTGGGAGGGTTAGAATTTTTTTACAGTGCATCATGGATTGCATTATCAGAGAGTAGGCCTAGCCTTTTTCTTTTCGTTTTAAATTGTTAAAAAGACATTTCAAGCTTTAAGATATATTTCATGTCTGTGAGGCATATGCTGAGTTTCGTTAAGTCAGGATTAGATGCGCTCCTGTTCACGAGCAATGCAAGTGACCGCGCGGGCGCCTCTATGATTATATTGTCTCCTATATTTATCCAGGCAATTGGTTGATAAAAAAAATATTAAAATTAAGATACAATTTATACAAAACGAAATTCACTTAAAAAAGGGCTTTCTAACTTAATTAAGTGGTCAAAATCATGTCTGACCCGCTCCATGTCTCTCGATATTGCGTATCCTATCTTACTCGTGCGGTTCACTTTTCATAATCAACTTAGATGAAAAAATAACATTATAATATTTTAACAAATATGAAACTAAATGAGCTTGATGGCTACAACACATATAGACCTACAGACTCTCTATTTGTACAAATTGCTGCACATTAATTTTATTCTGAATTTTGCACACAAGGCATTTGTTTGTGCATGCATAGTAAAACATATCTGCAACATTTATCAAGTTCACTGATAATTATGCGTGCATTTATTATTATCTTAATGAATAATGTAACAAGGACGAATGAAGGCTAAACTGCGTTTTTTGTTTAGAATGGAATGGATCGCAAATAGATCCGAATGAAGGAATGTACAAAACCATAGTAGAAAATGGGTGGGCCCGGACCTAAAATGGGTGGGCCCAGGCCCACCCGGGCCCAATGGTAGCGCCGCGGCTGCTCTCGTCTCAGTGTGTGCAATCAATCGCTCTGGCGCGCGACGACACTTTGATAGCACTTAGCTTAGCCCAGTTCATTCATTAGGAACCAAACAGAGATGAAGCTAGAAGCGACCAAACACCTCCACGTTTTCCCTATTTAAATACAGTTACACGAGTAGTTACACGACCAAGTATGGTGACACAAAATAAAACGTGGCGCTTTTCTAAGCGGGTAAAAAGGATAACTAATGTATGGCGGAATAGCACTTGGGAGCACTTCGACTCTGTGCAGTAAAAAGTCACGTTAGTTCTAATGACAGAAGTGAGAGGGAGAGGATTTTTCAGGCGTGACTTTTTACTGCGCCGAGTCGAAGTGCTCCCAACTACTCGTGTAACTGTATTAGCTTCATCTCTGTTTGGATCCTAATGAATGAACTGGGCTAAGCTAAGTGCTATCAAAGTGTCGCCACGCGCCAGAGCGATTGAGTGCACGCACTGAGACGAGAGAGGTATGTATCAACTCGTCTTAGTTAAGGGAATAACATAGTTTACTATGAAAAAACGGTGCAGTGTTCCTTTAAAGGTTTAAGAGCTATAAGTGATGCAAAACTAAAAACGATGAGCTGACTAGGCTGTCTAATAAGCGGAAATTAGCCTAATCTGCACGCAAACTTATCTTCGTGGCTCACAGGCTTCCTTCTGCACCGAAGCATTACAGCTATCGATTTTTAACAAAACAGGCCTACTCAAAAGTATCTAACCTAACTATTTTCACTCGTTATTGTCTAAAAAACAGACAGAGTTATCCAAAGATAGGCTTACTTGGTGCCAGTAGACAGCCCTTTTTTCTCCCATAAATAAAAACCTTGCTACTTAGGGTATTTTACATGCACAGTGCCAACATCGAGTCAGTAAAATAATAATAAAAACAATAATTTAATGGTGGTATCCAAAACATGTCATTCAAGTATTATATTAGATACATTTAAAAACTTCAATGCACATGTATAATAAGCCTAGTAATAATAAGCCTAGTAATAAGTAGATATTTAAAAATACATTAATAACTGATATCATAGTTTAAAACAGATAAAATCATAGTTAAGGCTTGCTTTACGTGTTGCTCGACGAGGATTTCTTAATCGTTGCGACTTTCAATCTTGAGGAGACAAAATGCCGCAGGAGTGAAGAAGAGGTGGAGTTATGAGGATTCTCAGACAGTTGAAGTGTCCAATGAAGTTAAGAGATTTGCTCTCAAGCCATTATAATAATTTGTAAAAATAACAGATCCACGTGGGGACTGACCAATAGCATTGATTTGTGAAAAAATATGAAACTCAAGGCTACAATGGAGGCGTTTCAGGGAATTCAGAAACAGTGCGCACCGATATAGAGAATAAATATATTCTCGTTCAAACAGCAATGCTACACACTAAAGTTGAAAATATAAAAAAGCCTAATAGGTCGCTAAAACTTTACTTGAAGACAACCATGTGTCTTTGACGGCACAATATAAACATTTAAAATAAACAATCAAGTTGAAAACATACCGGCTCAGTCTTTTATCCCCATTCTTGTGGCCTGTGTACTCTATTCTTTGCTCAGAGATCTCTAATATCAGTCCACCGTGACACGGCGCTCTTCTAAAACCCTGTCTCGTCACTCGAGCGTGAGGCCGTCTGTAGAGCTCCAGGATTTCATTTCCGATGCTTGGCTATGCAGCTCTGCCCTCCACACTCCTGCTAACTTGGGCGAATTCCCCACGAGGGCTCGATCAAGTCCACAATCTAAGTCTGTAATGCAGTCCTGGGCTCATGATGATAGCTGTTATTACATATGGGACTGTATTGTTTGCTCTGATGATAAGCCAGTGGAAGTGGATACACAGTGAGTGTATCTGTCAGCGTAAAAGAGAGAGAGAAAAAAACAAGAGTTTGTTTCACCCTCTGGATTTTTTGGTGTGTATATGTGAGGGACGTGTTTGTTTTGTGTCTCTATAGCCAGACACACACAGAAAGAGTGTTTTTGCTTCTGGGAATCTTGAGTCATCCACATTTTCTATGAGTCACGTCTGAATAATCACCCAATACTAGAATGTAAATACCAGAATATTGCCAGAAGAAGTTTTGGCCGTATTCTCCATGACAACTTATCATATTTGAATGTACTCAACGAGAGGATAGATAAAAGAGCCTATGTGTAATTTATTACAGCTGACATGTTACAAATATTTGCTTGTAATATTTTCAAATACTGTGTTCAACCTTGCTTTCATTTTTAATTAAGCTCCAGATATAACTCTTCTATTCTATTCTACTCTATTCGATTCAGTCGCTTCATTAACAGATGTTCCTGGTTTCTTTGCATCATCCTCAAAAATGGTCCGATCTGACCATTAAAAATGGTGTGACTTAATGTGGTCAGGTTGATTCAGCAAATGAAATAATATTTTGACTTGCATAAAAAACAGTTAATTTAGATGTTACCACATAAATATCCATCTTTGGGCCTCATTAGAATCAAGATTATATGAGAGCACATCTCCAGTATGTTTGCTTCAACAAGAATAGAATAGAATAGAATAGAATAGAATAGAATAGAATAGAATAGAATAGAATAGAATAGAATAGAATAGAATGTTTGCAGTTAAAAACCTGCAAAAAACAATTTCAGATGAGCAATGGTCCCCATGCAGAGAACTCCCACATAGAGTCATAGTGCATTCGCCCTCCTTAAAGGACTGAAAAACACCCATAAAAGATGCTAAATGTTTCCAAGTGCCATTTCCCAACAGAAAAAGGGTCGTTTCTTGACAACCCACGGTGGATCTGTGAAGTACCTTGACTGTGACTAACACGGGATCCATTGCACTGTACACTTCAGCTGATCCGAGTCCGGCCCAGGAATCTCCCAGGAGAAATCACTTTCTTTTTCATGATACCGCTTTTAATGACAGGCTATGTTCATGACGCCTGGTTGCTCATGTTTCGAACGAGTCTTTCATGAATACGTTGCCCACAGCGGGGGAATGTCTGTAATGACATGTTTCTGCTGTGAAGGTTTAGATACATCCTTTTGAAAGACTATAAAGAGTTGCTGACTGATGAGCGCGTGATTAAATCCTGTCCATAATTTATTTGACTGTCAGATGCATTTAATTATGATGGCTCATGGGAGAAAAAAAGATCTAGAGGTGACTTACCATAATCCAAGACACACTTCTAGTTTAACGCTTGTAGACTTTCAGCTTCTCTGCAGTCTCTCTATCTACTGACTTTCACCCTGCCAACAAGAAAGTTAATATTTTTGAGTTCTCACAAACAACTGTCTCACTTATCTTTTCCTTATGTTCAGCCAGTTTAAATTAGTTTGTTCATGAAATGCAAAATGTCTCATTCAACCAAATAACTCTTTTTAAGGCAATTTAGGTATCTTGTGGATCATTCTTATTAAGTGTTCCAAAATGTTAGATTAAATAGTTAAAATAAGAGAGGTTTCAACCAAAGCAACAAATCAAACTGGTAAACAGTACTCAAGAATAATTACAGTATATAATAACATAAAATATAAAAATTTAAATGAAAAAAAATATGTATCTTAATAAGGAAAGCATAATTTTTTTTTTTTTTTTTTTTTAAACATGAAACATGTAACAAGAGCAAAAGGAAAGGAAATAATAAATACATATATAAATAATTGAATTAATTAATAAATTAATTAATAAAAGTAACTTAACTTAGTTGCAAACAAATAGTTGAAAAAGATAAATAGTTGCAAAAAGTTGCAAACTTCCAGCGTCACACGTTGAGATGCATGAGAATGCTAATGGATAACTCTCTCTGGGTATTGTTGTTCAGTTTCAAATATTTGGCAGAATATTGTAATCAAGAATGTGTATGAAATATAATTCACTTTTCGTTGTCTGTTGAAAAAACAAAAAACAAAAAAAAAAAACACAGCAATACTGGATGAAATGTAATTGCTTCTGACAGAGCACTATTCCATAACAGAATATTTTGTTTGATGTGAGACAAACTGAACCGGCTTTGCAGTGTTGCCCTCAGCACTATATTTTTAAGTCTAATTTCAATAATCGACAATTATCACCTAATTTTGTTCACTACAAGAGTGGCCCTTTGGATTTACAGCACGTTAAACCGCCTCATCATTGCACCTAATGTTGTACGGCAGAGTGCTAATGAATATGTTGAAAACAATTTAAATCACACAACATTCTAATTATTATCTCCTCACAATAGTTGAGCATGCACGGCAGTATTTCAGTGAGCTATGTTCCGCACCGCCTCTCCTCCAGACGCCTCCCACCCAACGCGCAAACATCGCCGGGGCACGTTGTAACGATGTGAATCTCATTTGCTAACACAAAGTCACACATTATTTCTGAAACATCCTGCAAGATAAAATTCGTGCTGAAAACAGAGGCCGCTGTTCATTGTCTCCCCGGTTGCCGAGAGACAGCAGCGGATGCCGCCATATGGCGGGACCCTCATTTGCATGTTTGCCTCATCAGAGCTTCATCTGAGGCGCACAGAAATCAGAACGAAACTACTATGATCATTGCCTCAGAACAACAATATTCCATCATTACACTAATGGCTTCCGTTGCAGGCCACACAGCGGTTCTGTCATCAAGGGGAAATCATATTGTTGTTGATATTGCATGATAATGCATTTTGCATTATAATTTTGAAATAATCAAAATAACGTAATAGTGATAACTAATAATAATTAGTTTGCCCTCAAAAGTCTCCAACTTGGAAAAAAAAATGCATTTGAAGCTGTAACACAATTCTGCATTGGAGGAAGTCTGGCTAAAGTCTAAAATTTCATTGCTTAAATGGGTCATTTCATACATTTTTAATATTTTTTTTTTTTCTCTGAGGTCCACTTATAATGTTTTGCACCAAAAACAAACAAATTAGTTTTCCACTAACATTTTTCTCCCTCTTTCATGCCACTTCAAATTTCAAAAACATTCTTTTTTTTTTCTTTTTTTTTTGCATGCTGTGTTTAAAACTTGAATGCAAGTAAAATTAGAAACAGTACAAACAAGGTGATAACAATAATAATAATAACAAAATGCAGTTGCTGAGATACACATGTCTCTGAGATAGCAGAAATAATCACATATCATTCACATCAGTGACCAGCAATCATCCACTCACTTCTTGCATGTTCAAAGTTATTTCTGACTTGTCTAACCTACTTTTGGAAACAAACTTACTTTGTATTTTGACCTGATTTAGCCTTGCTCTGATTTTCATGTCAGGCATAACTTGTCAGATCCTTTGGCGTATCTATTGGGTTTGACAGATGTCTTTTGAGAAAGAAATAAAAAGAGACACAAATGAGATATTCATATGGATATATCTGCTTTATAATTTCTGATTTTAGTATCTAAGCAAATTGGAGCAGAGTTTGAGACACTGTTGAGATTGCAACTAAAAACAAGTTTAGACACTAAAGTAGAAGGCCAAAGCTAAATGATCATCCTTCACTTTGCTGAATTATTTATACAGCAATTGTAGTGCGACTTTGTGCATTCTGTTCAATGCAACGACTTGCATAATGGTGTTTTACAAACGATTTAAAAAGCATTGTTTTCTGCTCATGTTTTATGAATATCCCAAGAGGCTAAATTATCACCCTACACCTTACTTTTACTTTCTTTACATTTACACTCAATGAATCTCATTGCTGTCTAGGAAAAACAACTTACAGACTTATTGTATTATAGACTTGTTATTCTTATTTATGTTGTTTCACTCACAGCATTTCTCCACCTTTTGCTTAAAACTCATAAATTGATAAAGCTTACATCACACAAGCAATCACTATAACATGTAATATAAGAACATGGAGAACCTCCAAATATATTTTGGCCCTTCCCATGAGTGAATAAATAATTTCAGCTAAATGAAAATTGGGAAAGAATGAACCAGACACTCCCCCCAAACCCGCCCCCCCGTAACTAACCTGAGGCTAAAATACAGACACACACAGTCATTCCCCAAGCTGTTCAATTAGCAAACAGTAGATTAGTATCGATCCCTGTGTTTTTCACACTGTGTGAGAAGTTTTGCTCAGCTCATTAAAAAGTTAGCTGTTCTTACTGAAAATTTAATAGTCAACACATTTCCACCTAATGAAAGCATTACCGACACATGCTGTATGAGAGGGTCTATGAGGGCCACATTTTGGAGCTATTCATAAAACATGAGTCTGTGTACACAATAATCATTGTACAAACACTGTAATTCAACGTTAGACATTCTACTAACTATAAGTTACTTTGCAACATTGACTTATATGAGTATTTAGAACTTTCTTTTTCTTTTGAGACCACCAAACTGACGCATCTTAAGTAATCTGAATTGTTTTGAGTTTTATGAACTTACAATTTAACTGAAAGTGTGCTGGAATTTCTATTTCCCCAGCAAGCTTTGCTATGACACTATAAAGGGAGAGCAAATACTAAAATTAAGTTAAATATTCTACATTGTCATTTAGCAGTTTCTATGCTATACTAATGCTATCAAAGTATTGTGTTACTAATTAACAAGTTAGCATTCACTGAAGTTTCCACTACCAAATTTTTTAAGTTGACATTTCATGAAAATGTTAAGTTAAAAGTATAAATTAGCTTACTCAAATATTTCAAGTTCAAGGGCAATCAAATTGTATGAGTACAAAATAAAAATCTGCCAGTTCTGCTAACTTAAACTTTGAATATCACAACTTGAAAATTGTGATGTAACCGATTACCTGATTTTTTTTTATTTTTTTTTTACTTTTGCCAACTTATTTGGGTTTACAGTGACTAATATTTGAATGACTGCTAGTTAACATGTAGTTGCAAAGTTAATTATAGTCAATAGGATTTCTAAAGTGGAGGATCGAAATCAAGTGATTTACCAATGCACCTGAATTCAGAAACACTGTAGTGTGTTGTTCCAGTAAAGTGACTTTACTTTCTCTACTTTAGTGTTTAAACTTTTAGGATACGCAAGTGGACAGCTAAGGTTAGCATTTTGCAATTTAAATTTCGCCCTCTCACAAATGTGCCAAAGTTTCAGGTCAGATTCTGGACATCGCCGAACAACAATGCTCTACAAGGACACACCATAAAACTGCTTGTAAATTTCTCCCGACAGCATGTATTATTATTTGAATCCTTGCGTAGTTTTCAGCCAGTCCTGTGATGAGGATGCTCAGTTTCAAAGTACTAACCAAAGTCAAACACATCAGGCTGATGAAATCTGTGCTTACGGCACCACAACAGTAGTTTGTGACCTCACTCTCCACATTCAGATGCTTTTTCTATGATGACACTAAATGAACTTGAAAAAAAGTCTTGTTTTGTATCCAGGGATTAGAGAATCATCCCTGCACCAGCATTTACAGATTGTCCTGTATGATTTACTAGAACCCGCGTTCTGCGATCACCCTGAGGATAACTTGTTTGAACACAGTCAGACACAGACACTCTTTCGGGAAAGCTCATGAGAGCTCCCATCATGAGTCTTTCTATCCTTAGTCATGCGGTCCCATGTGTTAAGAACTACTCTCAAGTTCCGTGTGGCCCTGGAGGAGCGAAGATGAAATGGATTTATTTCGGGTTTCCACATTCAAATGCTCTTACCATTGCAGCAAAAGTTCACCCAAAAATTAAAGTTCTGCCATTTACTCACCCTCATATCATTCCAGATGTGTATGACGTTCTTTCTTCTGTGGAAAACAAAAATAATAGTTTAACAAAATGTTTGCAGGCTCTTTTTCAAAGAATGAAAGTGAATAGACTGTCAAGCTCCAGAATAACAAAAAAAAACATCATCAATGTATAGTCAGTGTGACTTGTGTTATGGAACTTGAACATAAATAATGTATAGGGATATCAACTGTATATGAATTTAGACTGATTTATAATGATTCTTGATATTTTATCTGTTAACACTTTACTAAGGTTTCATTTGTTAACATTAGTTAACTAGTTAACATGAACTAACAATGAACAATACTTGTACAGCATTGTTTAATCTTAGTAAAGTTTAATTTAAACATTTACTTATACATTTTTAAGATCAAATGTTGTATCTGTAAACATTAGGTAATGCACTGTGAACTAACAACCATTTTTATTAACTAAAATGAACAAATGTTGCTCATTGTTAGTTCATGAACTAACGTTAACAAATGACACCTTCTTGTAAGGTGTTATCTTATATCATACTATAAATGTACAAAGTAATTTATATTATTAATTGTACAAGTTATAAACAGTATTTATATTGATAATTTAACTTATAATGTACAATAATTATTAATGCATTAAAAAAAAAAAAAAAAAAAACATCAAGTCATCAAATATTGATACGTGAAATTAATTTGATGAATCAATTATATATCATGACACCAAAAAAGGTGTGCTGCATTTTTCCAGGATTGAATAAAATAATTTAACAATGTAAAAAAAAAAAAAAAAAAAAAAAGGGGGTTCGTGTATTTAAGCCAGCTTTTAATATTCAACCATACATTCAATGCTCTTGTATCCCCCCACAATGGAATATGTTTGTCCACTAAGACTTATTTAAGCAAGCACTCATTGTTCTAACCTCTCAGCTGGAACAATCTCCAGAAGAATAAATATTTCAGAGCTACCCCTCTGTTCTTAGAGTCCCATCAGGAGCACACTGGAATTAAAGCCTCTAATTTGCACGGAGCTTTTCATTTATTAATGCGAAAATAGAGTTCCAGTGTTGGAACATTAATTTGAGGGAGGATTCTTGTTTTCATTATGATTGTGTGCCGATCCTGCGTTACCTTTCTTTTAATTAACTTCTGCACGGACCTCCCACAACTCAGCAGCTGCACTTTAATTATCTCGCACAGCCTTATCGTTCCCACATAATCTGTGTTAACAGCAACTTTACAGAACTGTTTAAGAGGCGCTCTTGTCCTGCACACAGACGACGTAATTTACTTCACAAAGTTGGAAGTTTCAGAACTTCCTCTTTTTATGTCTTTTATCCTCAGCAGCCTATAATAATAAATAACAAAAAGTTACAACTTTCAAATTAAACATTTTTTTTGTTCAGAATACAATAGAAAACTACCTTCTTTTTTTGTCTTTTCTTTTAGCTGTAGGCTCTACTGCTTTGAAATGGTTCCCGGATTCTCCATCAGTGGACTGTTTCCTTCTCTCCTGCTGTTGCAGTGACACTGGGCTCTGTCCTGCTGCTACACATGCGTCTCGGTGACGTCGATGCCCGTACGCCCTACAACACAGAATCTTTCTTGTTCTTACACTGCTAAAAGGCCACACTTTTGAATTTTCATATCCCTATAGAGCCATCCCCATTGACGTCGGCGGCGAATATTAAAGTCACACCACTAATGTTGATATTTGGATCAGTGCGTGCACATTTCGATTAGGTTTTGCATTAGCAGTGGGTTTAAATGAATTAGGTCTGCAACTAAGAATTATTTTGATAATCAATTAATCTGTTGAATATTTTTTTGATCAATTGGATTTAAAAAATAATAATTATACGTTAAAAATGTATTCTAATCCATTATTTTAAACAATGTTATTCCACATACTGTCCAATGCTGTCCTCCAAACAATGTGTAATATAAAGCATATGATAGTGAATGTATCAATGTAGGCTATGTTGTACATTATAAGCAAAAAAGGGTTCAAATATAATATTCTAAACCAAAAATCAACTGATATCACAAAATAGGAAGAAAAACAAAATCACTAAATGTCTCTTGTTAATTCATTATATTAGGCCTACAACAATGGGCTATTCCATTAATAGTGGCTTTACTGTTACTGCTTGCATAAATATGATTAATTGTGTTAAATGTAGAATTTTAAACTTAAACTTAATAAAATAAAATAAAATAAAATAAAATAAAAAAGATTGTAGCAAAATGTATTTTCGGCCTGTTTGACGCGCATGCGTAGGCTACATTAATTTGAGACAGTGAAGTTCAACAAGACTTGCTTGCTTGTTGTCATAATATGCTAAATAGAAATGTTTGTGGGACTTTCTAACATTTGCAGATAAGGATATAACCATAAAATGTAAGTTATGCGCTGAGGAAACGTGTCAGATGAATTAAACATCACACGCATCTGTCAAAGCACGAGAGGGCACGAGGCGGTAAACGATGCTTTTGTTTGAATCGCTTTTAAATACAAAGCATTCTCATGTTTCGGACAACTTGGATCATGTACCTTTCCCGCAGCAGCTCACTCTGTGTCCTCCTGTTTTTTATCTTTTGTCCACATAAATTAGTTATTCAGTAGCCTACTGTAAAGCACCGTGGCAGGCTGATGGTTTCCCGGGCACAGAGCGCAGAAGCAATAATCAGATTCGTTGCCGATTATTTTAATTATCGATAATAGTCTATTTTATGGAATAACTTAGTTGTTGCAGCCCTAAATGAATATAGACAACAAACCAAAAATGTTAAGCATATCATAACTTACCTTGGTGTCCTTAGAAATCCATAAGGTGTTCTCTGTTAAACAGTGGTGTTTTGTTCCTGAATCTGTTGATGGAATGATTCATTGGCTCACTCAGTTCTGATACGTGTTTCGTTTTGACTGAAGCAGTGTTTTAGAACAAATTGTTTATTAATTATATGGTTGTTTAGTATAAGTTAGTGACTCATAAAGACATTCGTATCACCTGTTTCATTCCTGAATAAATAATTGCTCTGAAAACAAACGGTTGAGTGAGTGAACGATTCATCACTTCAAAATAGTCATTTGTTTCCTTTCTGAATGATTCTGTGTATTTAAACGAATCTGTTTAGCGAATCAGTCACACAGTGGTTACATTCAAATATCCATACTTCCCTATTATATATGACAATGACAACATGACGAATACAGTGTGTCTGGATTACTACTACACATCCATTTACTGAATATTTAAACAAATCAATTGATTTAATGTTTCCATAACTCCATCGTGAAGAATCATGTTTGATAATGAATGAATCCGTGTTTTAGATCAAATCAGATACGAATAATTATTCATTAAAAAGACACTTGTCGCCACCTATTAATGTAACTAACCTGCAAAAACAATCATGTCCTTACATCTTGTGCACTAACTATATAGTATTATAGTAGTCATACTTTATTCACATACCATATTCATGGATGTGGCTTACAGCATTTATTATCCATCATAGTTATGTTTGTTCCTCACATTAAATCTATAACTTCAAAAGACTTGAAACCGATTCTCTTTTACTACATTTATGTTGCTTTTTGGTCATTTTGGAGGTCGAAAACCCCTTAGTTCATATGCTTTTGAAACAACATGAGGCTGAGATAGAAAGTTTTTTTTATATATTTTTTTATCTGAGCTGTTCCTTAAAGTAGATGGCTGGATTTTGGTTGACTGGTCAAGTCTTTTATCCCCTTTGTTCTTCATGGTTCCATGGTCTCCTGACAGGGGACAAGTGACATCCAGTGGACACCTGCGAGGTCAACCTGAAAAACATATGGTGAAGCACGTAAAACAGAAGCAGGAAGCAGTTGTTGTTGTTCTTAAGCGTTAATGTTGTTGGTCAGTGACAGAGAATATGTAAAATAGGGACAGGTTAGGGCAAGGGGATGTGATGTTTTTGTAGCTTGATGGGGACAGTGTTGAAAGGGACTGCTTAAGATATGAGTCATGAATATGCAATGTGCTTGTTTCTTTGAACCCATAAGCAGGAAAGTTGAGGCTCCTCTCTGATGTGTCAGAAGTTCTTGTAAAACTGTTTTATCAGAAGATAACCATAAACACAAACTGCCAAGAAAAAAAATATAGAGAGAGAGAGAGAAATAGCATTTCTCCTCAAGATATAGCCAGACGATGCAATATGATGACAATATTTTGTCAGAGTTTATAAGGTTTATTAATGTCCCCCACCCATTTACTTTGATTCTTAATATTCCAACAGTGTTGTTGTTGATGTTTTTATTAATGTTGGTGTTACATCATATGCCTTTTATTTCCCCTTTCGTCTTTGCACCACATGCTTTATTTTGACAGAATTCAGCGGCATGCTTGTTTGAAGAGAGAGACAAACTGAGAAATACAACCAGATGTTAGTAAAAGTAAATATGATATTTTGATGGCAGGTATATGATTTATAATTTTGCATAAGGGGTCACCTTCATGTGCACAAACTGCCAGAAAATATTACATCTATATATCTATCTGTCTATCTATCTGTCTGTCTCTATCTATCTATCTATCTATCTATCTATCTATCTATCTATCTATCTATCTATCTATCTATCTATCTATCTATCTATCTATCTATCTATCTATCTATCTATCTGTCTGTCTGTCTGTCTGTCTGTCTGTCTATCTATAAAAATACGAGTTAAGTTCAATTGAATTGCTTTAATAAAAAATAAAAAAGACATTGCAGTACAGAAACAGATAAATATATAATATAGTATTACTATCTATGTGATCTTTAATCAAATTGAATTAGATTTAATTGTATATGTGTATTTGTTATTAAAGTAAGTATTAGGCTAGCATTATTCAATAGTGAGTGACTCCGGCTCATAGGGAGTTTTATGTTACAGTCACGGCTCTTTCTAAAGGTTGTTTTCACACACGGTTTGAAATGCTTTCCTTGTAATAAATATTTCATGTTGTTTGTAAATTGTACACCTCTTTCGCTGAACAGACTCTATCCCTGGCCCCACTAAACCAGGCAACCTCCATTCACAATAAAATAAATGAATAATAGATTCATAGTGATGCATTGTGGACTCCAGGGCCCAAGGCATTGAGGTGTTCGGAGGTAAGCACATTTAAATGAAAATCTGTGAGCTCATAATTAACTCGAGCTGCAACGACCAAATCAGGGTGAATATAATTTCTCTGTGAACTTTAAGATATTAACTTAGTTTGTGGAGAACTGCTCCAGCTACGTGAGGTTGATGAATCCAACTGCTTTAAGTGCCGACTCACATTTTAAATAGCTTAAGTTATAATTAACAACTAATGGCATGCCTAGTCTTTTAGAGTGTTTATTGTTAATTAGTGATGATTATGATTATATTATTGAAGTGACCACTGTGAAAGACGTACCATATGGGTAGGTTTGTTACCATATTTAGCTTGAAACTGGGTTGTTTCATGAAGGGTTTGCTGGGGAAGGAATAAACCAATAAGCCACTTGTCGATTATTGCATGCTTACAGTATTCTCTTTCCTTCATGTGTAACAAATGACCCAGCTAAACTGACATTTTTCATGTAGAATATGTTTAATTTCATGCTGAACATGTTCGATAACTCTTGTCATTTCAATAATTTAATAACTCTTGTCATTTTTAATGGAACAAAGGCTTTTATAACAATGCTACATCATCAAAGATCGAGTCAATCTAATATTCCGCTGATGGGTAGACATGCTTTTCAAAATCACATGCAAATTGCATTTTTTTTTATTTTTTTTTTCAGCAGTGTATTGGCGAATATCATGAAAGGCAATTGGGCAGTCCAGTGGCCTACAACACATTACAATTCTTGGATAAAACGTAAGCAAATTCGCTGCTGCCTCCGTTAAAACGTGCAACCTTGGTGATGATTGCATTTAATAAGTCTTGACTTCATATGCCTCCAAGGGCACCCAAGGTAGTCCACTAGTCCTAATCTTTCAGTATTGTGTAAGTATGCAATTGTGAAAGCAAACATTTGAGCAGTTGTGCACACAAGGCTATAAATAAATCTGTTTTTTAAAATGTTATTTTGACAAGAGCATGACCTCCAGACTACAGAAGAGCATACAATTATAACCAAATGTTTACTTGAAACCTTGGAGGGATAATTGAATATTTTAAAATTGGAAATGTATTTTCTTAAGTTTTAGTTGTAATACATTTTCAGCCTGAAACAATATATTGTTTACAATATATATTTGAATTATGTTGTAGCAAGGTAAGCAAACAGTATTTGTAAGCTTGTTTCCATTACGGAATTAATAAATAAATAAAATAAAAATGTAATTGTGTCATTTTTTTTTTTTTTTTATGTCACCATTCTGACCTTAATCTCGCAATTTTGAGTTTATGAGTTTATATCTTGCAATTTGGACTTTATAACTTGCAATTAGATATTTGTTCTCGCAATTCTGAGTTCCAATGTTTTTTGTTTGTTTTTCTTGTGGTTTTCTTGTCCATTCTTCCCCCCCCCCCCCCCCCCCCCCTCCCCTCCCCTCCCCCCCTTTATCTAGGCTACTTATCTTTCATTGCAGGAGACTTCATGTGCAGTTACACAAAGTCTTTTTATACAAAGTCTTACTATGATAGCAAAAAGCAATAAAGAGCACCTCCACATACTGTATGCATCAGTGCCACTGCAAAACCCGCCAGACATGCAGTTTATTTGCACATTACACAACAGTTTACTTGGTCAGTGGGTAGTTCAACAACATAGTGTGGTTCAGTTAAAGTGTTTAGCTTCTACACAGCACATAACTAAATAAAACAGGGGTAGCTGGACCTGTATATTGACATTAAAATAAATGAACACATTTATGAATCTCTCTCAAAATCTTTTTTCATGAGTTTGGCTGATTTGTAGAGAGCAAGCATGCCTACGCAAGTAAACCAATCTACTTCCTGCTTTGCTTTCATCTTGGAGGGATCCCATCTCAATTTTGTTCCTGCCTCTGGCAGAGCGCTTTCCTGTTCTGACTAATGCTGTTGGATTCAGTGTAAAGCATTAACCTAATGTTTGACACAATGTGAGTCTTTTGCTATCCAGCCAATGGTAGCATAGCATGAGAAATAGACTACACCATAAAGTTTTATTTCCATGTTCATGAGTGAAACTCAGATCTCCACATCAAGACTGATATGATAATACTCATATCATAAGGGCATAACTCAAAACTTTCACAACAATATTTGGATGTAATTTGGTGCATCTAAATCTCAATGGCAAAAGTTCAAATGGCTGCAAAATTGGACATAGTATTACAGCAAAGTTATAACTTTGTTTCACATAGTAAATGGCCACAGTTCTTAAGTATGATGAAACCCAGATGATGTTTCTTGGTAAGCTCTAACCTCAAACATTTGCATACACTGAAAAAAAAAGGCTTAATTGGACTAGCTTAATTTCAGTTATAACGTGAAGCTCCTTCTGTTAGTCATTGTTTATTTCGTTTACTTACTATAAATTAAGATAACTCTGAAAGTTTATTGTGAGGCCTTTTCAAAATATGCAGCATATAAAAAAATAAAAATGAATTTAACACACACACACACAGTTTTAATAAAATTAATAAACCCACAATAATTTATGCAGTCAGTCCCGGCTGCTTAACTCTACAATACATGACCGGATCTCCGTAAAATCAATTTGAACACATCTGAATGAAAGTTTATCATAATCCAAAATACCATGACAAGTACAAGTGACAACTTTTGATTTAAACTAGTTTTGTTCCCTCAATAGTGCGCATTGTAATCTGTGAAGAGCTGAAAAAAAAAACCCCTCTACATTGGAGTTAGTAAACTGTTGCTTTATATCTGTGAACACTTTATTTTGATGTTACCCAACAGACATTCTACTGACTAGAAGTAATTTTGCAACTTTTTCTACTAACCCTAACACTAACCTAACAGTCTACTAGTATTCTAATGAGAATTAGCTGACATGTAGTTGCAAAGTTACTTATAGTTAGTTGAATGTCTAAAGCAGACCATCGAATTAAAGTTTAACCTCATCGGTAACTTCAACTCCCATGCAGCATCAAATCAACTGCTATTTGAATGTTATAGGATGTTTAATTCATATTACACATCTGACATGAATGAACATTTGGCGAGAGCAATGACCCCATGTAAACAACCGTTCCAGACACAGACTCAACTTCAACGAGCAGAGGTCAAACCCCTCAAGCTGCTGATCTCTGAACAATTCAAAGTTGATTTGTTATGATGATAGCTGGCCACATGTTCTACCTACAGCTTAAAAGACATACATTTGGCCCACGTTGCAGCTTATTCAGACAATTTATCAGTCCTAAACCGGTGATCATGAAGCGAAAGTGTTTCCTCTACCTCAGTTTTATGTTTGGCCACACGGTGACCTGATCAAATATGAGCTAGAGCACATTTGATCCTATATCAGACAATGCGGTGCTCACCGGGCCTGGTTATAAATGAACATGTCTACATCTAGATTTCTATTTTCACTCCAAATGGATTGATGCTCATTTAAATCACATCGGAGGCACACAGGCGGTAAACTGGAGACCTACTCCAATTAACTTCAACACCCCAATGACACCCGCTCAAGTACACATATCAGAACTGAGCTATCAAGCACACTGTCTATTTTTCTCTCTCTCTCTGTCAAAGCTCTTCTATTAATACTGTGGCCTAATTACACCAGTTCACACTGACTGACAAAACCAATAACCCAAAAATGCTATTTAACAAAACAATATGCAGCCGCGGCCCGTTGTGAAGCAATGCAACTGTCAGCTGAAATAATGGTAGATTAATAAATCAATGAAGTTGAGTTTTTAAAGTGATTGCTTTACATGCAATGTATAAAAAGAAGATTCAAAAACAGTGGCGGCTGGTGAAAAATATCTTAGGTGGGGCTGTGTCATATTCAGTCGGTTTCAATAGTCTGGTAACATGGGAGTCTTTTAGCATAGTGGCTCCGAGGTTGTGGAATGCTCTTCCTCAAGACATCCGTCAAACATCCACCCTTCTCTCCTTCAAAAACACATTTTTTATCTGAATATTACTCTTCAGCTCACAGTCTGTAAATTCTACACTGTTATTGATATGCTATTTGTTTGAATCCCTCTTTGTTTGTATCTTGAACCTAACTTTGTAAGTGACCTCTGAATATTAGGCCTACTTTCTGTCATTCGTATGTGTAGTGTGCTTTGATGTTGATGTTTATTTTGTTCTATTCCTTAACCCAGTCCCAGTGGTTCTCAAACTTTTTAGAGTTGTACCCCATGAGGCTTAAAACATCCTTCTGCGTACTCCCACTCATCAGTCACAGCTCTTTCAGTAAGGGACAATATTTGCCCCCTTAAATCGATTTTGCCAGTGCATTTTTACCTTTACAAATACCTTTATAAAATAAATAATGCTTTAAATAAAAAAATGTTCAATAAATATGCAATGATAGTAAAAACAAAGTGATGCTTTTAAATATTAAATGAAAACCGCCAGTAGGAGGACAGTCATCAAGTCATTCATTCAGTAATGAAGCAAGTGGCTGTATTTATGAATTAATCATTGAATCATTGAAAATGAAAATCACTTAATATTAATATTTTGTTTGTTGAACTGTTGTATAAAATCAATGTCACATTTGCAATCGTCAATCTTCATATAATGTGATCAACATTAAACACAGGAACTCACACAGTCTTTGTATCGAAGAGAGTTTGCATCTTATATCGATCTCCAGCCTGTGTCTATATTTGTTCTTCATGCTAGTAAGTGCTAAATCCTTACTTTTACAAAGTTAACGTACATTGTTGAGAACGGTAGTATAGCATGATTTGCCGAGGCAGCAATCTGCACGAGACCTGTCATATAGCCTACACGCTGCTTAAACGCAGAAAGTTTTGACCGCAAAGAGGGTGGGCCCTCTATTGTGCACTCTATTGGCCAGCCGCCCCTGTTCAAAAAGCAAATCCATGTCATGTTTTTCTTGGAAAAGCTGAAAGTGTTCAGGATGGTGTGTATCATTTCATATATAATTGGATAGGCACTTACAGCTTTGGATGAAGTGATATTGATTAGCTCTTCTATATGGGAAGATAAATGCATTTATTTGTTCGTTTGAAAACTGAAAGTGAATAAAAACAGCACAGTGGGGGTTCGTCAGCGACAATCATTTTAATGAATGTTTTTTGGTTGAAGTGTTTGTTTAATGAGTATTGAAATGTTAATTGCGGTACAAAAAGCATAATCATGTTTTCCATTAAAACCGCTGAATAGATAAACAATAACAATAAGCCTAAATTGTCTGCAAAGTGTGATTAGAGATCCTAAATATTTGCCATCGCTGTTCACTGTATAGTACTTAATGTCTTTCTGCTTTATGACTTTGAACATCTTTAATAACTGCTTCTCATGCTGAATCAAAAATGATTAGTATTCATTGTGAAAATATATTTGTGAGCTCTTGTCAGGCCTATATGTTCGACTCAGTGTGCGATGTTGGCGGATTGTCAGCCTGGGGGAAAATTTATGCATTAGGAATTTGCCTCATTAGACATATTCTGAACGGCTACAGACCATTCAAAAGATAAATTTAGCGCTGCTTTCATCTTAGTCGCGCAGTGTTTGTGTTTCTCGGAAGCTTTTGCATGGAGTAATTGGCATCCTTAACACAATAAAACATTTTCATTAGAAGTTACACTGGTCTCAAATTGCAAAGACATTACAAAAAGTTTGATGATGGTGGATGATCATGTGATTGTGTGGCTGACCACTTCTTGTTGAGAAGTTGATGAAATACCTAAAATCACCTATTTATAATAAAAGAAAGTGTCATTATTCAGATAAATTCACTTCAGTGTTTATTCAATTCAGTGAGTGTCAATGTTGCAATTCAATTGTGAACAAAATTCAAATACAGCAGATCTGGAAAAGCCAATCATGTTCTTTTTTTTTTTTAATTAACAAACTTTAAATAATGAATTAATACATCATCAATCCTTCTTCCAAAACGTGTTTTTTTTTTTTCTTACCCTGATTCACTATGGTAAGCCTATTATAAGTGTTTATATTTTAGACCTGATGGGATAGTTTTCATTGTAAATTGCGTACATGCATGTGTTTGCATTGTGGGGGAAACGCAGAGAGATATTTACTTTTGGTTTGCCCTGTTTTTAAAGCAAAACTCATCGACGCCACATTGAACTTTTTGCCTGTATGTTGATTCGATTAGTTTTGGACTGCCGTCTTGAACTTGAGAACGTGATACGCTTCGCAACTTATAGCCTTTACGAAATTGAGTCACTGTGTGAGTTAACATTATATATTTTGCTCCATTAACAGAGAGTTAATTAGACAAGACAAATAAGATAGTTCCAAATTGATCCTACATTATGTTTACATCTGTGCTTGTAATACACCCAGTGGAGTCAGTGTCATTCTTGTAAGTATAGAAAGGTTTAGATAATATGAAGAAACCCTTTTGGACAACACTATCTGCAACACTGAAGAAATAAAAAGTTCTGTTATGAAACTCTTGATGGCGCAGGCTGATAGGTCCATAACTCAGTCTGCTTGTAATCGCATCATTCTATATAGGGCACAACTGATTGGTTCCTGCTGTATCAGTGTCCAATGAGCTCGCTGCTCAACCTTCAAATACTTGGTTAGCATTTGTAGCAGTGTAGTGCGCTTTCAGAAACCCTCCTCCTTCCCCAGCTCCACCTGTGTAGACCTGCTACAGGTAATTCATGTAAGCTATATCAATGCTATCTCACGACCAATTCGTACGAGTGAGTAAAAGGTGGATAATTTGTACGACCTCACTTGTACGAATTTGTACGATTTGTCTAAACCCACATGATGGGTAGGTTTAGGGGCAGGGTCAGGGGTAGGTCTTATAGGTCCTATGTAGGATTTAGCAAAAATCGTACAAATTCGTATAAATTAGCCACCTCGTAAAATTGCCGTGAGATCAGGTTGGCTATATTGTACAGCAGCGGCGTGTCTTACTTGCTCACAGCAGCGTGTCGTGTGTGTATTGCCAGTAAGTCCTGTTCTTGCTCTACAGCAGCAGCAGCGAAGCATATCTATTCTGCCAAGACCAAACATATCAACATTGTCATCATTACAACCCCAAACACTCAGAGAGTTGTTGTGACAGAATTCGAGGTTATGTGAATTATCACTTCTACCTCTAATCACCAATCAAATGATTTATTCATGCTTTTTCATGCCAGGTTATAGGATTACACACTAATTTTCTTTCATGGTCTATGGACTCCCTGAAGTAGCTTTGGCCACCACCTGTTCAGCCTATGAATAAACCTCAAGTTCTTCCACTGCCACCAATCCAACACCATAACCAATAGACACACACCGCACAAGTGAATATAAATGAGTCATGGGCCGATGTTCTGTGTCCTCCTGCGAGAAAACACATTCAGGTCGTCCTCTCAGTGTCCGGGGGAGTGTAGAGCTTTTCACCTTTTAACATGCATTTGCTCAGAGTATGATAAAAATAATACTCCTCGTCACACTACCTGCAGAGAGCCACATTGTTTGAAGTGTAAATCCTTCTTCAGAGGAGGTGGAGGTGGGCTACAATGCTCTGTGATTCACTGGTAAACATTACAGGCAGCATGGGAAATAGCCAAAGAACAAACGTACATTGAGATATTTTCTTCTCAGGTATGGAATATTAATGCGTCGACTCACATACACATTCTATTTGTAGTAAGTTCTATCAGCAGAATTATTTAGGAAGCTATCAGTGAGTTAAATAAGCCGCACATACTCGGAAGCTTTTCCCTATCAAATGTTTTAGCTCTGAATATATGCACGTTTTGTTTAAATTGAATGGGGAGGAAATACTATAATTGCATTCATACTGAATTACTTGAAAAGGGCAGTGATTTGAAAAGAATGGAGAGTCACGGAGAGAGAAAGCAAGGGCACTTTCATGCTGGAATATTACATTGTAAATCAGAGACATTTATATGTCCCTTTCGTATAATATAGTCGGTTTTGTGGACTTTTTCAAGCTCTGCTTTGCACAATGTTCTGGCAAGTTCAACACCTGCACTACATTGCATTGCAAATAAATACAATTAAAAAAAATAATAAAATAAAGGTTGAATTTAATTAAATGTATTCCCATATAAAATTATAATGTACATTTATCTGCTATTTAATGTAGTTTATGGGCTATACAGTCTTCAAGTAAAGTTATTCTTGGCCATAAAGTCACCTTTCTTTTCCTTCGCTGGTGGGAGAGAATCAGTAGGAGGTCTTCATTCGTAACCGGCTCGAGAGCTGACTGGAGTTGTGAACCCTGGTTCAGGAGGCAGATGGTTGTAAAGTCAGTGGGTGTAAATTAAGGAGGTGCAATTGAAGTGAGAACACTATCTTTAGACAAGCCCCTCCCACTACAGTCTCATGTTTATGTATATGGCATGAACAATAGCGAAATCACTGCTTTGATTGACCCAAACTCTGTCATTAAAGCAGGAATGGTCGACAAAGTTTGGAGGGTGTGACTTAAAAAGAGTAAAAATTTTGTCGGAAGTCTAAAGGTCGGACAGTGAAGGTGCTTTAATGTTCGGCACAGCTGCTATTGAATGAAGATTCCTTAGAAATGATGGGTGAGATAAAAAATAATCTCACAGACTGAGCATCTGATGCATATTTCACACTGAAATGGCAAGAGATGTCTTGAAATGACAAGTATCTTTTGTTATTGGTTGATATTACAAAATGTATGAGAGTTTTTTCATGTTTTGTCATGTTTACAAGTATATATATATATATATATATATATATATATATATATATATATATATATATATATATATATATATATATATATATATGTCCTAAAAATATGCAAATGTCAGTTTCTTTGTGCAATGCAATTATTATTATTATTATTATTTTTATTTATTTATTTTTTTTGGTTCCACTTTATTTTCATATAACCTTCAGGGCAAAACAGTCCACTTTAGACATTTTATTGACTATAAGTAACATTGCACCTACATGTCAACTAACTCTCAGTAGAGTATTAGTAGAGTATTAGTAGGCTGTCTGCTTAATATCTGCTAACACTTTATTTTGATGCTCCCCAAAAGACATTGTACGGACTAAAGTCAACTTATTCTACTAACCCTAACCCTATCAGTCTGCTAATACTCTAATACTCTATTGCGAGTTCGTTGACAGGTGCAATGTTGCTTATAGTCAACAAAATGTCTAAAGTGGACTGTTTTGCTCTGAAGGTTATATGAAAATCACACAAAAGAGCAATTATGGCTGACCACTTCCAGATAGTTCAGGTCAGATGTCTCTTTCTGTCTAAAGGATCTAGGCTAGAAATATTGTGCAATGTGACCTGGCAACATGAAACTAGGTGGATAAAAGTCAATGCACTGATATGAGACACACTTAAATTCATGCATGTTTATGTAAACAGCTTGTTTGTCAACAGCGAGCGTCACACTTAAGAATTACGCAGTTCTCTTCATCAGAAAGTCAATGAAATATCACGAACTCATGCATGATGAATCTGCTGTTCTTCCGCTGCACATTAACTGGCAGTAAAGCAGGCTGGGGGAACACAGGGAATCTGTGATGAGACATATGAACAGGTGCTTGATGAGTTGATCTTACAGCTTCTCGCTGGGTTCGGCTCGGTGGGTGTCAGCTGCTGGAACACACTGATCAGCCCAGGCCTCTGAACTTTCATTTAATGGGAATCTGCTCTGCGCATTTGGGTTCCCTGCAAAGATGCTGGTGGAAAACACTCGCATGCTCAAAGGCTGCGCTTGAGGATGTGGAACATGCTAATAAACTTCAAATAAATTGTTTATGGTATTGCAACCATAAACTTGCAAGTTTGAGGTTTTTTTGCAACCATAAACTTGAGTTTTTGAAGAATTTATGGTTTTCAAAGCAGAAAAATTCTGCTTTGATCACAGGAATAAATTACATTTAAACAGTTATTTTAAATTGTAATATTTCACAATAGTATTGTTTTTATTATTATTTTGAACATAAGATACTTTTTTTTTTAAATATATAAAAAATAATTATAATTTATTCCCGTGATCAAAGCAGAATTTTCAGCATCATTACTCAGTCTTCAGTGTCACATGATCCTTCAGAAATCATTCTAATATGATGATTTGCTGCTCAATAAATATTTCTGATTATTACCTAAAAACAGTTGTGATGCTTAATATGCATAGAAAGTTAATAATGCATGTCGAATTATAAATGCTTTTACTGTCATTTGTGATCAATTGAATGTGTCCTTGTTGAATATAGGTATTAATTAATTTCAAAAACTTTTGAACGATACTAAATGTAGTAAAAGCATAAAAGTGTCCCATATGACTATATTTTACAAAAGAAGTAGCGATGGCCCATTTTTGAATGAACCATTGTTTTGAATTGATCTATTCAGGCAGGACAGGTCTGTCATCGAAAAATATTCCAAAACGACATGAGGCCGAGTAAACAAGTACATACAATCTAGGCCTACAACAAGAACAGCGGCGTAGAAATTGATCTTAGGCCTGTATTTATGCTTCTCTTCATGCTTTTTTGCATTATAATCTTGTATTCCTCATTAGGGCATGTTTTCACCGATCGTAAACATGGGTAGGTTGATAAATGCTTTCCATTTGTCCCACTAATGGCTTACAATCCAAACTTGCCCATGCAACACTTCGCTGGTCAGTTGCTTCTGGCTAAACTACATTTTGATTATTTATTTCTTAGCTTACTTTCTTTTCTTTTCTTTTTTTGTACGTAAGAACATTATACAAATACACCATGTGCATTTAATAGACTACATAAGATGAAATGGGTCTCTTAAAACCTACCAAGACCAATACTTAGCAATTCTCGCCAAGGCACTAGCACAACTGTATTTATGTTTATGCCTGATATAATTAACTATTGATTTAGTTTTTCAAGTCCTTCTCTTTTTCCTGATGAAATGTACCCGAGTGGAGCAAAGCCAATACGCATACGCATAACATTATTTTCTGTTTCTTTGGTGCCAGTAGAGTTATTGCTCCCTTTTTGCTGCATTTTACAAAGGTCCATAGGGCAATTGATTACTCTTGCCGTGGGGAGAAGCCATCGGGGTCCACATGACCTTGATTGACTGGTGTTCACCAGCTCAACCCTTGCCATCCTGCACATAGACAGAGGCGGCACTTTTTGGACGCAGTCACATTTATAAGCGGCAACTGGGAATGTGTGCCTCTTAATGGATTCTCCTTTGATTGGTTGAAATTGCGGGGTTATTTTAGGCTTGCAGTGGTGTTCAAATCTCCAGGAATCTGTGGCAGATTGAAAGAATGGCCAGAGTGATGTGCGGCGGCACATTTTAAGTGGGTGACGATGACAATTAAATCCCTGAGACTAAATATTTTGCATAATTTCACATTCTTACGATGTGATTTATACATAGAGATTTTGAATTGTCTGGCCAGCCAGAAAGCTGATAAAGAGCACAAATACGTGGTATTTCTGTATTCCGCTCAGTATTTTTTTTTATTATTAATAGTGTTATTCATCAAGGATGCATAAATATCATATAAATCATATTTTGATATTTTGGATCAAAAGTGACATTTGGGTAACAATTCACAATAAGGTTCCATTTGTTTACATGAATTAACTACTTGAACATCGAAGAGCAATTCTAAAGCATTTATTTATATTAGTTACTGTTAATTTCAGCATTTACTAATACATTATTAAAATCGAAAGCTGCATCTGTTAACGTTATTCAATGGACCCAAGCTGACATGAACTGGCAATGAACAGTTGTATTTAAGATTATTACATATTAACAAACGGATTGTTCATTGTAAGTACATTTTAGTCAATGTATTAAATAGCATTAATGAACGGGACCTTATTTTAAAGTGTTACTGACATTTATAATATTACGAAAGATTTCTATTTCAAATAAATCCTGTTCTTGAACTTTCTATTTATCAAAGAATCATAAAAAAAAAAAAAAAAAAAAAATTGATCAGGGTTTCCACAAAAATATGAAGCAGCATATTAGAATGATTTCTGAAGGATCATGTGACACTGAAGACTGGAGTAATGATGCTGAAAATTCAGCTTTGATCAAAGGAATAAATTACATTTTAAAATATATTTAAATTGAAAACAGTTATTTTAAATTGTAATAATATTTCACAATACCACAGTTTTTACTTTATTTTTTGATCAAATGTAGCATAAGAGACTTAATAAAAATGAATAAATAAATAAATGAATAAATAAATAAATGTTAGTAATATTAATAAAATATATATATATATATATATATATATATATATATATATATATATATATATATATATATAAAACTGTATATATATATATATATATATATATATATATATATATATATATATATATATATATATATATATATATATATATATATATAATTGAAAAACAAAACATGCACAACAAGAACATGCAGGAACATGAAGTAAGAAAATATATTTTGGTTATGTTTGACATTAAATAAAACCAGCAGAACAACCTTTTGCTTTTCATATTAACCCAAACAATTAGAAGCATTCGCCATCACTGGTCGTTTTCTAACATCTGTTCTCATTCCCTCCCATTGCATGATTAATGGAGCTCTCCTCTGTAGTCTGCATGCATGCAGTGAGCAATGCAGGGATCATATTCATTTGACAACCATATAATATAGGTTTATCCCTACCTCTCTCCTACATGCTCCTATATATATATATATATATATATATATATATATATATATATATATATATATATATATATATATATATATATATATATATATACCTTTGCTCTCAGAGTGTAGTTTATGGTGTCACTCATGACAGGGAGTAAAAGCTTGCTCTGAGAAGTGGAACCGTTTAAAACCACCATTAGAGATGCAATCTGCAAAAAAAAAATATTTCAAAATGCAGGGGTCTCATTTGTTATGTGACTTACAATAAAAATGGAGCCTGGCTATATGCCAGTGGAGTGGTGAAAAAAAAAAGAAACTCTATAGCAAAAGACTTTCTGGCATATACTGTATTGCAGTGCCACTTTTAAAAGGCTACACAATAAGATATAAGACAATGGATGGTTGAGGTTTTTAAATCTGATTGGATGAGCCGCACATTGGCCGAATTCTATTGTAACACACCAAAAGTATAAAACTATATCATTGTTTATTTTATTAAAGTTAATAAAATTATGAATGTATTTAATTATTGTTTAAAAATATATTTATTTGTTTGCATCTCAAAAAAAAAATGAAAAAAGCTAACATTGTTCTTCAAAAAGGAAAACAAAAATAATATATATATATATATATATATATATATATATATATATATATATATATATATATATATATATATATATATATATATATATATATATATATATATATATATATATATATATATATATATATATATATATATATATATATATTATTTATATTATTTTTGTTTTTGTTTTGGTATATTCTTTTTTTTCTTTATTACTTTACTTTATTAATAGTCATGAAAACTATAGTCTGTAATTTTATTTGTCATGAAAATAATCTCACAATTAAAAAAAATGTGGTGCTAAAAATGTATTATTATTATTATTATTATTATTATTATTGTTATTATTATTATTAATTTTATCATTATTATTAATTTATTTAGCTTTTGGGAAGATATATGATATGGACAGGTTTCATGAGATTGTCTTTTATCATATTGCTGTTGCCATTGCTTTATAAAAACAATAATCCTCTAGAGGCTGTGTGTTATGTGTAGTGCCTAAATGCCCTTTTTATTGTAAAATCACTGCAACACACAGCCTAATGTGGCTTTTTGTTTTAATATGCCATTTTTCTATAAGAATGGGTGTGACATGCAGCTCTCTGCATTACATTGAAAATAACAATGGAAGCCAATAAACTTAAGCTGGGTCACTTTTGCAGTTTTCAGCAGTACTATTTAGTACTTTCACACTTTTATTTGGCTTCACTGCTATTTTTTGCCTCCTCAAATGAGTTCTTGGTGTAATGTGCCTACCCTAATGGTAGCCAGAGGAGACATTTGTATAGTGAGTTTTATAACCAGTAATTGTCTGTTTAGACTGACTCAGTTAACTGGAATGCTTGGATGAAGTAAATCTGAAGTAACAGAAGTTATCCACTTTACACAGATATATTTTTTTTTTTAGATGCCTTGAATTTCTCTGTAAATTTATATAATAAAGTCACAAAGTCTTAATGAGATGAGGTGGGAGAGAATCAGAAAGATATACACTCTCCGGCCACATTTTTAGGTTAATCTCGCTAGTACTGGGTTGAACCCCTTTTGCCTTCAGAACTGCCATAAATCTTCATGGCAGAGATTCAACAAGGTGCTGGAAACATTCCTCAGAGATTTTGCTCCATATTGACATGATAGCATCACACAGTTGCTGTAGATTTATTGGCTGATAATTTGAGCTTTGTGACGGACATTATCCTGCTGGGTAATGGATAATCCAGGGATAAAATTCCAGTCTGGGTTTAAGCCCCGGCACAGTACCGAAACTGCTCTTTCAAGAGTTTTTAAAAATCTTATTCTAGCTGTTGACTCGGGTAAATCTGCTGTCTTAGTGCTTTTGCATTTGACTGCTGTCTTTGACACGGTCAACCACTCCATTCTTCTATCCTGACTTGAACAGTGTGCTGGCATAAAGGGCACAGCCATTAAATGGTTCCAGTCGTACTTGACAGAAAGGAGTTTTTCTGTTCACCTTGGAGAATTTTCTTCATCCGCTGCTCCTTTTATTTGTGGTGTTCCCCAAGGGTCCATATTGGGACCTATGCTGTTTTCGTTGTACATGCTGCCTTTGGGGTCCATTTAAAAAAAAAAAAAACACAAATATCCTATCATTGTTATGCGGATGATGTACAAATCTATAAATCTAATCTTGGTGTGATATTTGACAGTGCTTTTAAATTTGAAAAACAGATTAGTTCTGTTGTAAGAGCCAGTTTCTTTCAGCTGAGATTGTTGGCTAAAGTCAAGCCCTACCTGCTGCGCAAGGATTTTGAAAGAGTAATCCATGCTTTTATTACGTCTATAGGCTAGATTACTGTAATTCTTTATATGTTGGACTGGATCAGTCATCTCTTCACCGTTTACAGTTAGTCCAGAATGCAGCAGCTCGGCTCCGGACTGGGACTAAAAAGCGTGAGCACATTACTGCGGTTTTAGCCTCGCTCCACTGGCTTCCTGTCCGTTTCAGGATTGATTTTAAGATTTTATTGCTTGTTTTTAAGAGTTTGTCGCTTGGCTACGGTTTCGTTCCAATGAACTGCAGTAGCCAAGGCAACATCTATGTATATATCTATACCTGCCCGCGCCGTCAGATCATTTGGACGTGTGCTGTTTTCAAGAGATAACAACAATATAAATACTGTTCATTTTCTCACACAAACCGCTCGTTTCGTGTCTTAGGCCATCAATGTGTACTTATGATGGGGAATTGTTTCATTTGGACGATGGGGAATTGTTTTCATTTGGACAAAGCATGCTCTTTGAGACAGTGACCATCGACCTGCATTATATGACTGACAGACAAGAACGGTTTGACCTAAAAATATCAAAATTGAAACTACTGCGGAAACAAAGACACCTACATCTTGGATGCCCTTGAGGTAAGCTAAAACATATCAAAAATTAATTTCAAAGTGAACTATCCCTTTAAAGATGGAAACACTGTGGTCATAAAGGGATGGACATGGTCAGCAACAATACTCAGGTCGGCTGTGGCGTTTAAATGATGCTCAATTGGCACTAAAAGGACAAAAGTGTGCCAAGAAAATATCCACCACACCTTTACAACACCAGCAGCCTGAACCGCTGATACAAGACATGATGGATCCATGCTTTAGTGTTGTTTGCACCAAACTCTGACCCTACAATCTGAATGTTGCAGCAGAAATTGAGACTCATCAGACCAGGCCATGTTTTTTTTTTCCTATCTTCTATTGTGTTGTTGTAAACTAGTACATTCATTACATGGGACAAATCGAATGCAGAGATGGTGGCAGAGATACTGTATAGATTGAAATCTCCAAGCCTTCCATGCTGACATACACTGCTCAATAATGTTGATGTTTATGCGTAGAATAAGTAGTAGTAAACACAGAGAAAATTACAGTTTGGAGGTTGAAAAATAGTTCACCCAAAAAGGAAAGTTTTGTCATAATTTACTCCCCCTCATGTCGTTCCAAATGCTCATGGTTTTCTTTCTTCTTTAATAGTTGCAGAGTCAGGCAAATGACTCTTTGCCTCTTAATAAATGACAAATAAATCAATTTTCAGCATCTTACAAATTAATGGACCGATTGCATATGGATTAACTTCAGAGGGTGGCAAAAAAAAAAAAAAAAAAGATGAACAGACTGAAAAGATTGTTTTCTTTCTCAGTAAGTGAACAGTGAAAGCAGATTCATCCATTCTATGAGTTAATAGGCAATTCATGACTATTTGAGCTTTGCAGACTACACTAAATACAGTTTTAAACCCTTCATTCTAGAAATAAATATTACACTTTATTTTAAGGTGACATAGTTACATTGTTCTTACTCAAATTAGTACTGAGTAATAATAATGAATTATACATAGACTTACTATAGAGTTACGGTTAGGGTTTGGTTAAGGGTTAGTTACTTGTAATTATGCATAGTTTACCATTATTACTATAGTAAGTACATGTAGTTACATGTAACTACATCACCTTAAAATAAAGTGTTTTTAACTTGGTGAATGGATAAGCTTGATGAATGCAGTCAACACAAAGATAATTGTTCATTAAAATGCGTAGGTATTTCCTCGATGAAGCTTCTCCTTCTAAACAGTACAATGTGATCTCATTGGTCGGCTGGATCAGTGTGTTATGATTGGTCAACCACTTTAAGTGTGTTTGGGAAGTGCCTCGCCCCTTTCCATAACCACGAGTTTCAACACACTTATTTTAATGAGGAATATTGTGATGTGTTTGTTTCCAGAAGAAAACTCGCGTTTCAGGAAAGCGTTTCAGTTCAGAAACAGTGAAACTGATATAGAGAAGAACTCCTGCTGGAGGTACTTTGTGACTTTGCAGAGCTTTTTCACACTCAAACACCATCATTACACACAAAATACATTTGAAAATGCAAAAAAGCACAATAGGTCCTCTTTAAAAAAAAAAAAAAATGTTTAAGCATAATTAATTGAATAACACAGAAATAGAAAATAGCAATAAAGACAAAATAACAAAAGCTACTTTTCATACTTTTCATTTACAAACGAAGCCAAAGCAGAATCAACCACACAACTCCATGCAACACACGTTAGTGGTGCCTTGTTCCTGAACTAATGAATGTTTTTGAACAAATTAAATGAATGACTCACTTAACAAAGACTTTACTATGAACAAACTGAAAAAATATTACAGCACAAAACAGACAAGCATTACACAATAATATATAATAGTTTATGTAACAATATAACTATTAATTATCACAACAAAATACATTGGATTTGTCCATCTAACACAATGAGAGAAAAATAAACAGCACCCTGATGTGGCAAGAGTCTTATACTAATCTATAAAATAAATGCAGCTTTGATGGGAGATGCATTCTAGCAGATGAAAATGAAAAGTCTGGCATGGAAAGCATGGTAGCTGCAAGGCATCACTTGCTGTTCACACTTGACAAAACATTTTCAGACCTGGTGTCTGGAATACAGTTTAAGGGCCGGGGGGAGTTCGGGGAAACACTCTCGCGCTCTTCCAGGGCTGGAAAAGCTCACAGGGCATATCAGACAAATGCTTAGTGACAAACGTGGGGCGGTGTGCGTTACGTGATCCAGACAGCTCAAAGCTCTTGGTTTGTAGAATTTAAAAGTAAGTGACTTTTTAGTGAGTGTGCCCATGCTAATGCATTGCAAATTTATGTTGCAATCAGATACTAGGATAATTAATTTAAACGCATGTCCATTAGATCATTTGGAAGAGTCATTCTACACAACCCAAGAGCAGATTCTTTGTGGGTTTGGGTGAGAAGTTCCACAGGGCAAGTGGCGACACAAGCGTTGAACTTTCTAGAAATGATTCAAGGGTGATATTCTTAGATCACTAACAAGAACAAATTGCCACACATGAATCATACTTTTAGACCAGAATTTCTAACAGGCAATAAACAATTAAACATGTTATTTAAAAAAAAAACCAGCATAGATGCAATTTTAGCACAATACTGTGATGACCAGGATGCAGCTAAGCAAATACTCGAGTCAAACATTAAAAACAAAACAAAAAAAACCCAGCATTTTCAACAGCATCAATAACCTATTGACTATTCTCCCAAATCCCTTAAGACCCATTTGAATTCGATTTAAAATCAATTAAAGGCCTGAAATGACTAAATAAATGAACAAATAGTCCATTTAGACCTCTGACAGTTTAAGTACAGGAATTAGCTTATAACAGAAAAATAAATAAACTTTTCAAAGAACAGTGGTTAAATGTCTGTGAGATGCTACTTATATGTGCACAGATGAAAAGATTTTTCATTAATATGTTCAATTATTATAATTTATCAAAATTTCCTAATATATAAAAAATGAGCATCTGCTTGGTAATATTTTATATTTTAGGGTAGGCTTGCACTTTGAAGCCCGTTTTCAAAAGTTTGCGTTTTTATGTAAATGAATGGCCCAAACGCATACAAATAGTTGTTTTTGCCACTGCAAAAGACCAAAAGTAAGCCAGACTGATATTAAATACTGATCAATATAGGGAGGCAAATTCTTATTATTATTTCATGAACATCAAGAACTGGGACTTTGCAAGGACTTGCCATGATACAACAACTTTTTTTCTTTTGGAATACACTGGTGAATCATGCACAACAAGGCCACAACAACATAAGTAAATAGGATCCATTTTGATTTCATGTTGACTTTAAATCAGCACAATACACATGTACATACCATATGCATGCTGCATTGCGGATTCATTATATATGAAGTCTGTACTATATATATATATGCATATATATGAGCAATTTGCACATCATGCCATTCAATACTCTGATGTCTGAAAGCCATTTACCGGAACAACAGGAGTCAACAGGATGCTTTGTTAAAAACATTAAATATTAATCTGCACTTCAGTTTATAAATGTATGATCTCAATGCATATTGTGTAGGTTGAACATGGCAAACTGAGCTGAACAGTTTAATTTAAAGGGGTCCTATTATGCTTTTCCACTTTTTCATCTTTAGTTATTGTGTAATGTTGCGGTTTAAGCATTAAAAAAGATCTGCAAGGTTACAAAAGCTCAAAGTCCACTCCAAAGGGAGACATTTTTAACAGAATCCCCTTTTCAAGAACTACAACGAACGGCTCGTTTCGACTATAACGCAATTTTTCCAGATCTTATGAAGTCATCATTTTACTCATTTAAATAATCCGCACCCACAGAATGCGCAAAAAAAGGACGTGGCCTGCTTGAGCTGCATTAGAGAAGACAGTGTTGTCGCTATGTCAAAGAGACACTGTTTTTTTTTTTTTCGAAACTGTTTTTTTGACATTCCTAAGGCTGACGAACTTTAGGAACTCTACTTCCGAAGGCTGTTTATCTGTGTGCTGCACATTTGATGGAGAACAGCTTGTAGCTTTTGTAAGCTCTCACTTTTGTAAGAGGTTTCACTGCTCCTTAGGAAAATTTGCCATGATTTTGTGATCGATTGCTGTTTGTATTACCTTAGTTTTATATCACAATTAAATGGTGGATAACATCATATCTATAATGAATAAGAAAATTACAAACATACGACTCTGAAACGTCCTGTGAAATCCGTGCTTGCAAAGTCTGTGCATGAAATCAGTTCTGCACAATCCTCTTGTTCGTTAACATTGTCAGGGTCTGAATCAGGCTCAAATTGGTTTGAAATTCAAGCCATCCTTATTCATATTTACACTAGAGAAGAACTCGCAGTTATGGAGGGGCAGGACATTTCCCGAACACACGCTAAGCGGTGCCAATCACAACACACTGGGCCAGCTAACCAACTGACTGGGGAGAGAGGTTCTCTAATAATGTAAAATATGTCAAAACATTTTTTGAACAATCAAGCATGAAAACATATTCTAGTACACCCCAAAAACAAAATCAAGACTTCATAAAAGGGCATAATAGGACCCCTTTAATGCAGTGATGTAAAGTTAATAGGTACATTTTTTTTCTTTAGATTCTGAATGACAATACATTCAGAATGAGTAAAGCATTAATTTTCATGCACAAAAAGAGACATCAACAGCAATGCCTGAAATCATCCCATTAAGACGATGACTCATCCCATGCAAAAGCTATCTGATAAAGCTGAAATTCCCACTGTCCCAGCCAGCAGTTCCGCACTAACATATGTTTGCACAGTGTTGGATATTTAGGACACCCACACACTAGTTTGTGCTGCGTCAGAGAATGCTCTGAATCTATTTTCAATGCTGTTGATGCATCACAGTGACATAGCGAACAGATACAAGTGTTACCTAAAGTGACACTGTCATTAAACCAAAAGTTGAAAATCCCTTTACAAGACAAGGCGATGTTTTTCATAAACACTTTTTGTTATACTGGTTGAAACACTCTTCACATGATAGCAATCAATAATAGAAGTGGTCTAAATATTAAAGAGCAAGAAAAGCTGTTTCATCTGCATAGGTAAAATAATAGGTAGTAGGAAGTGGACTCTGACAATCATTTGTATGGAAAGTAAAGAGAAATGGACTAAGTACAGGTGGGCGATACTAAATGATCAACCCTTACCACTTACAGTCTATTAGAAAGGAAATTATAGAGCCAGTGTATTAATGGAGATGGAGCTTGTAAATGCTGCAATTTCTAGATTAGCTGATTACCTGAAATGAATCTGCAGCAGTCAGGTGGTACAAGTCAGAGTTGTTTACGTTCATTATTATTGTAATGTTATGTGCTTTGAGGCATGAGGTTATTTATTTTAACGCCGTCTCTCGTGGCGCTTTGCAGATTCTGCTCTGGCTGTGTGCGTTCATTTGCTTTGGAGATGCTTTGAAGGGTGGGTGTGATCTTATGCTTTTAAAGCTAGCTTGCTATTGCTAGCCCCACTTTAGCTTTAAAATAGATCTTATATTGGGAGGTTTTTGTTATGATTGGGAGTTTATTTTTTTTATTTTTTATTTTTTTTACATCAAAATAGTTGAGAAAAGCCAGTTGCAATATGCCAACAGAACAGCAGGCATCACCGAAATGCCAAAAAACTTTCCCTTGTTTTGTAGTGCAGTGTTTCTACATGTCATATTCATTAAAGCCATCTGATCTGTGTTAGATCATAATGCCAGAACACTGTCAAACCGACACTTGAGTGATGGAATCTGTTGACAGCTTGTCCCATGGCCAGCACTGCCTCTGCCGAAGAGACAAACAGACCTCAGCCTATTTGTGTCATGATCAATACTTTGTCATAGTACATTACTCAAGACGCTTTTACAAGCCACCTATATTCAAGTCAACAAGGCCCTCCATTTACTCAATCAAAGAAATGAACAGAAACAGCAGTGCGTGAGTGAAATTAGGAATCATAGCCGGCCATTTGGAGTTTTTCTTGGAGTAAAATCATGAGTGTTAAAGGTCTCTGATCTGAGCTTACAGTCTGAATTAAACAGCTCTCAAAAGTGTTTAAAGATTTATTAGCGCTGTTATTTTGGTGCTCTCATTTCATTTTGAAAATATAACGGTCATGAAATAAAACTAAAATAATGGCTATGTTGCAATGATCTGTGTATCAATATGGATCAAGTGTGCTATAACACTATTGATTCTTTGAGTCTCTTAAGTACACCCAAAAATTCCAATTAAGTCTTTAATTACTCACCTTCACATAAGTCCAAACCTTTGGCTATTATTTTATATGTGGAACACGAAACGAGAGGTTTTCAAGAATCTTCATACAGCCCATTTGAATACAATGACAATTCATTGTGACCCAGCTACAGGGAACATTCTTAGAACTTTCTGGTAGGTTTCTCTCAAAGTAATGAACAAATGTTCTTCCTGTAGTAATAAAACTTTAAAAGTTCTAGTTCTCCAGTCTTTAACAATGTTCTCAAAACATTAGTACAAAGGCATTAATGATACATCATTAATGGAACTTTAGTTTTGTTTGTTTGTGTTGAACACTTTTAAATGTTACTGCCTGTTTCAGAATGTCCAAAGAACATTCAAAAGTAACATTCACATAATGTTTGCAAAATGATACAATTAAATGTTCCCTTAATATTCAGATAGCCAAGAACTTATGTCAAATTATTACAAACCTGGTGCACTATTTCTGAGTTTTGGTCAAGATAAACAGCAGGGGTGAGTGCTGTAAATACGACTTCTACTGTAGTTTTTGGTTGAACGATTTTATTTATTTTTTTTATTTTTTTTAATGTATACTATTTGAAATTGGGCTCATATGCTGCCCACCTGAACTAAAGCACAGCTGTTCTGCAAAGTAGAACTGGAAATTTCACCCCATGTTTGTAAAAGTTTCCTACTTGTATCTACTTGTTAAAGGGGGAACATGAGCTTTTGACCCAGCAGTGAGCTGTCAATGAGTCAGTGGTATACGCAGTCTTGCCAATAGCAGAAAATTGGGCTCTACCAGACTTCACGCAGGCTCCCAATCTCGTACATCTAGTTAAACCAAGCTCAACAGGGCATATTTTAATACCCCGAGCCACTGCGGAAAATTCAATGTAGCTATAAACCGTGTGCTGCTGAAGCATCCACTATTCATAGGACAGAATTTTCTTTATCTCAGCTCTGCACTGGCTTGCATGACAAACACCATTCGCCTCCAGTACAGATGACACGGGCGTCTGGGTGGTGATAAGTCCCTCTGAAACCAATGATCAATTATGTGGAACTAATCAGGAACCACACAAGCACTCTCCATATGGTGTGCTTCCCTGCGTTACATTCTCAGATTCAATCTCCCCAGTCTTGAGACACAAGGATTTCGAGTTGCGGAGGATTTCCGGTCTCTGTGGACACACATACATCCATTTCCAACAAGGTCCCTGAATATGTTGTCCTTTTGTTTGCTATGAGCTTTGATGGAGTGCCTCTTTTTTAGCAACTGCCTGAAAATATTGAATGGGAAAACAAAGTCAACATGAAATCCTGTCAGTCCTCCTTAAGGATGGCATATATATAGTCACTCATGCACACACGCACACACACACACACACGCACACACACACACACACACACGCACGCACGCGCACGCACACACACACACACTCCAACCACCGTTGCTATTGGAACAGTTATGGAGTGCTGCCATATGAGTCCAAAACCGTGTGTGTGTGTGTGTGTGTATGTGTGTGTGTGTGTGTGTGTGTGTGTATATGTGTGTGTGTGTGTGTGTGTGTGTGTGTGTGTGTGTGTGTGTGTGTGTGTTTGGTCGTGGAATATTATGCCATTCTTCAAGAAAAGCCTCCAGTTCTTTGAAGGATGAAGGAGGAGGAAATCTACTTTGCACTCTTGGCTTTAGAATTACCCATAACGCTTCAGTGATGTTCAGATGGTGACTGGGGAAGATGTGCAAGACATTTGACTTGTGACGACGCTGACATGCAATCATTGAACTTAACTCCTACAACATGGCTGCAGGTCAGATTAGACCAGAAACATCCAATTGGGGGGATCTAAGGGTGTGCTGACTCGGGAATAATTTCATCGGAATATTATTGGCTCTTTCCTGCCACATTTATATCTTTGTATAAAACATTATTGTAGCCCAAACAGTAAAACGCACAGGCCTGCCAATGCAAAATGAATGGGTTTGATTTCCAGGGAATGCATGCACTTATTAACTGCACATCTTCAATCCATAAAAGCATCTGCCGAGTGCATACATGTAAAACATACTATTTATAAAATTATCTTTGTGTGACAAAACTGTTTAGTGCCACTGCATAGTGCACATACCATAAAACCTAAATCCAGATCACAAAAAACAACAGTTTGTTGAGCATTTTTTCTACTATTATAATTATTTTTAAAAGACACTTGGACACATAACGAATTAGCAACAAAATACTATCCTTTAATATGCCTAATGATTATGCATTATAATGGGAACATTGCTTCTCAGCAGGTGATTTCGAGTCCAGCAGCCAGTGATTGTCTACACAAACTGTAAAAGCTTTAAATGAGTTGAATTATGAGAAAAAAAGAAAAAAAGATATTTTATATGGATTTTCTGTGCTGAATGTTAATACACTAAAGAACACCATGCTAAATTCTTGATATACAAAGTAAATGCAGTGAATGCATTTGATTTATTATTATTATGACAATGCAGTTTTTTTCTCTGGTTATTTCCAAACCTTTTTATTGCCTGTTTTATTGTTATTTCCAAACCTTTTATTTCATTTCATTTCATTTCATTTCATTTCATTTCATTTCATTTCATTATTTCATTTCATTATTTCATTTCATTATTTCATTTCATTTCATTTCATTTCATTTCATTTCATTTCATTTCATTTCATTTCATTTCATTTTATTGGGTGCATCCGTTTTCATTGGTTTGGCCTGGGATGCATGAAAAAAAAAATGCCTCTGACGAACACAAAAATATGATGAATGATTAAGCGATTGTTCTCTACATAATAGCCGTGATTGGTATTCAAAGTACAGAAATGGGCTCTTTTATCCAGTTATTTACTTATCACAGCTCTAGCAAACCTGCCTTCTCCAAATGCAGCAGATGACAAATTAATTTCACATAAGCCGTCAATATGGATGAAGTATATGCCTTTGTTTTTATGTTTGATTGTATCACATCTTTGCATGGTAGATATTAATGTGTAATATCTGAGTATGAGTCCAGAATATGAGTCCAGAACGACTGCAGAGAAATGAATGCAAAAGAAAAGTGTGAAAAACAGTTCCACCAAAAGAGGCTATGTATTGTAGAAACATGTTGCTAGAAGTGAATACGTGAAGATGTAAATAAACACAAGGCGGCCAACGTCTCAAGACTTGGCTCCCAGTTTTTAATAAGTGGGTGTCGGGAGCAACTCTTGCTTTCCAAGAGATAAAAGAGTTTATAAGAAGAATTCAAAGTGGTAAAAACACTACTCTTCATAAGAAATACTGCAAAAGATTATGATGTATATTTTATTTTTTTCCCGCTCAGTCTTAAAAGTTTTATTTTGACAACTTATACAGTATATGCATATACTTCATCTATATTGACGGCTTATGCGAAATTAATTCGTCATCTGCTGCATTTGGAGAAGGCAGGTTTGCTAGAGCTGTGATAAGTATATATATATGGTAAGTCGTCAAAATGGAACCTGCTAATATATTATAGACTGAGCGGGACAAATAAAAATGAACAGCAAATAATGTAAAGGTAACATACACATATATCAAACCATTGACTGGTAGGGTTAGAATAAGTTGACATGTAGTTGCAAAGTTACTTCTAGTCAGTAGAATGTCTGTTGGAGGATCAACACAATGAAGAGTTAGCATATATTAAGCAGACAGTCTACTAATACTCTAATGAGAGTTATTTGACATGTAGTTGTAAAGTAGTTTGAACATGATGTTCAAAAGGGACCATCAAAATAAAGTGTTACCCAAATGAATGCAAAAGCTTACTGTATGTGTTTGCAAAGTCATTGTACTTCTGACCAGGCAACAAATAGGGGCAACAAAATAATACCATAGGGGAAAAAAGTATAGGAAAACACTTTGTCTTTAGTTTCTGCCAGTCGCTGTATCTGCAAAAAAAAAAAAAAAAAAAAAAAGATACAAGCGTCAAAGCAATCTGCAAACCCCACCAAATGTGTCAAGTCAATCCACATCATTAAAGGCTAAAAGGCTGTGTGAAAATTTGAATATGACTCACTATTGTCCCTCTGGTCATCATTTCCTGTCAGACTTCTTCCTGGTGGTTCAATGGCTGAATCAGACTTCTGTCCTTTGAACTGCTGCCGTATCAGATCCTGAATCTCCAGGAGGTCGGTTCACCCCCTACAGTTCAAAGAGCACATGCACACAGTGAGTTCAGTCCTAATCTAGTGGCCGGCCCTAATGATTGATTGCATACTGGGAAGTGCCGTCACCTCTGCTGAGAAAAAGAGTGCAAGAAATGCTCATCAAGAAACCGACAGAGGAACTGAGAATAGCTTGATCTGTGGTAGACTGGTTAACTCGGAGGGCTAATTGTTTTTTAGAAATTTGTGCAACCATTAACCAAAGGATTTTTATATGAATTTTATGCATTTTTGTGTTTTGTGTACTTTCTGTTCATAAAAGAATCCTGAAATAATGTATCACTGTTTAAACAAAAATATAACGCAGCTCAAATTTTTTCAACATTGATGACAATGCAGCCTTGGTGAGTATTAGAGACTTCTTTTAAAAAATGAAAACAAACATTGTTAAGATCAAAAAGTTACAAAATAGCACAATAAAAGCAGTGCGTATGACTCTTTCAATACATATCATATCTTCTCAAGCCATTCAATAGGAACAGACTGTTATTCACTGAGAATATTCCCTTCATACTGATGAAGGAAATTATGAATTTTCAAGTATTCAAATGGCACACAAAGGTGCAATGCACTTGGCATTAATGAAGTCATTTGCTACTGTTTTTTGTTCAATGTGAGCAAGAGTAATATAGATTAGCAGAGGAAAACCTTCTTTTTTTCACATAAAGCTATCGCATTGCTTCAGAAGACGACTTATGTGTGAACATGCTGTCTATCAGCTCTTTTTGTGTTTGAACACTTTTAATGACTTGAGACTGAGTAAATTATGACAAAATTCCTGGATCTCTCAAAACTTGTTCTTTGTGAACACAGTGTGTTTTAGATCTCTGGACTACACACACATATATGTAAACTTGGCGTGAAATGTTTGTGAGTATGGTGCAAAGTACTTCCTATTTATCATTGATGTGGTTTGTCATGTCCAGTTGAGTAGCCCGTCCTTTACAGTAGTAATTTGGTCAAAGCATTATTGGGACAATACAGCTGTCAAACCATTTAAAAGTCTCTTGAGCTTCACAATAACATCCACAAGCTACAAGCTCATTGTAACCCTCTGAATTATTCACGCTGTCATGCTGACCTTGTTTTTGGTGGTGTTAAGATAAATAATTAGCTCTATTATTGATTAGAAAGGCTGCGGTAAACTAGTCAATATCAGATCTGAATGTATAATGCATCCAGTAGGCGACTCAATACATGAACGCTTGAGAGCTCATATAGTGTATGCAGTAAGTAACAATAAGGCAGATCAATCTTCTGATGTTTTCTACAACAGAAAACGAGATATAGACCGGGGAGAAAAGACGGGAGAGGATATTAGACAGATAGAAAGATAGATATGGACAGCGAGTGAAAGAAATCCAAACGCACAATGGCTTTGTTTAGATGTGAGTGGGCAGGAGAGGTGAATAGTGTGCACATTTCTTCTCCACAGGGGTATTTATGAATCTGACGATAATTGCATAATTATCTACATTATCTACATGTTATCCTTAAAAAATTACTACTGAGAAGGCAAACAATAGGTCATCCGAGTATGAATCATATCGATGATATTCCATATGTTTCATTTTAGCAAGAAGTAAGCAATTAAACATACACAAACTAAATTCACCTTATAAAAGACAACAAGGCTGCTGCGATAATGACGTTGCCTTTTAATGACGCGGACAAATTTGGTGCGTGTCTTCTGTGTTTTGTATTGTTAACTAAAACTATGAAATTATTGTATTTGCTAAATTAAGTAAAGCTGAAATAAAATATAAATATTAGAGGGAAACTAATACAAATGGCTTTAACACTTTATTTTAATAGTCATCTTTAGATATTCTACTAACTATGAGAAACTTTGCAAATACATGGCTAACTCTCATTAGAGTATTATAAGTTAGGTTAGGGTTCGGGTTAGTAGAATAAGTTGACATGTAGTTTATAGTCAGTAGAATTTCTGTTGGGGAGCATCAAAATAAAGTGTTATCAAATATTAAGTATACAGTCTTATAATGACTGCTAGTTTACATGTAGTTGCAAATAGTTAGTAGAATGTTTAAAATGGACCATCAAAATGAAGTGTTAACAAAATGACAAAAGCGCATAACATAATAACTAAAACTTAAACTACAATAAAAACTGAAAATGCAAAAATAAAAGCTAATTCAAAATATGAATAAATACTATATTAGTATATATAGTATATAGTATATATAGCAGTATTGGCATGAATTGTGAATCAAGAGAGCATCAATTGAGCAGTGCTATTTATAGGAGTTGCTTTCTTATAGTGTTACAAATTGGTCTCTTATGCGGTTGTGATTCACTCAAGAATGCTGTCTAAGTAGCTACCAGCCTATGTATGCATTACAGTAAAGCAGCTTATTAGGTTTTGGAACAAAGCCCTTATGTAACACGCACATAAAACGGGATTCCTTCTCCATATCATTATCTTAAAAAAACCTCTAATTATAAGGTATTGTAGCTGTCAATACTTCTTGATTTGTCTGGTTCCTTATACACTGCAATGCAATTCAACCCGCCCCCTGTCCTTTATCTGTAATAGAGCCCAACAGCTACAAATCAATATAGTGCTACAAGATAACAATGGATGAACTTGCAGTGTTGACCATCTCTTAAAAAGACCTGCACTTTCAGGCAGTGTGGTTCACAGAAAAGCTTTAGTTGGTGCATTGTTGTTGTTTGGTAATGCCACAAGGCTATAATTGCATCTCAATCAGCAACTTCATCATTGTTCTGAACTTTGGAAGAAATGCACAAAAATATCTAGCATCAGTGAGCTTGTGAAACAACAGAGAAGCACATACTGAGCACTAAGTGGTTCATCCCTTTGAACTTTGAAATTGCGCTCTAAAAATGTCAACGGCGTGCCGGAAATGCATTGCGCACACTGACGTAGAATATAGTCTTGAGAGTAGTGTGTTAAGAGCCCTAACCTTTTCCACAACTGCATCAACCCTCTGACTTCATCTCTCTCTAACTCTCCCCTCCGGAAAGTCTTGTAATGCATGCCGGATAAGTATACTATAAGTTTCAAACAATTTTGTCGACGTTTACTTTATGACACTATCCAAAAATAGTCTAGATTTACGCTATCATACACAATCAAGAAGGTGACAACAAGTAATATACATTCATTTATGGCTTGGCCTGATAGCGCTCTGCCAAAGCTGGAGATGTGCACTTGGGAGTAACTGCCTTTTCTGCATGGGTGAGCATCCGTAATCCCACTTGACAAGCATATATCGCTGTCTTCACATCAGGCCAGGCGAAGCAATCGGGTTAGAGCAGGTTTGTTCCTGTGACCTTGGCTGTCAGAGCATGCATGCTGAAGTCGGCCCCACTGGGGTGAACATTGTGTCGAGGTGGACTTGACCGCTTTGGGTCATACATTATGTAGACGTAAGATGTGCTTTAATTATCATTTAGAGCGGTCTACCTCAGTCAATGCTTAAGGCTTTTATGCCTATGATACACAAGTTAGGTTGCCAGCCGCACCATAATAGGTAGGATATTCTGTTTTTGGCCAATGTCTAATGTCCTGTATGCCAAATGATGAGTAAATGACACAATTATGCTACATGCAATGATTATGGTCGCCAATCGTCCTGTAGTACCAGGGGCATCTTGTTTTTTAATCAACAAAAATGCCCCATATGCCAAACTCAATAAACGGTACAACACGAAAAACAATCATGCTTTTATTTCCTACAATTAGGGTGGACAAACATCCTGCATTAGCCAGGATGTCATATTTATGGTCAATAAAAATTCCTCATATGCCAAATTTAACTTATCTAAATTGAATTGCATGTTAACTTTCCCTTAAGAACAGCATAATTATTTCACTATATATATATAGACATAGATATATATGTATTAATACTGTGATTGTCAACCAATTTTAAAGGTGCAATAGTGTGCATGACATGCTGTTTTCGTCATTGCGATTATTGTGCAAACATACTTTGTGGTGCAATAAAAAGTGTTTAGATGTATCTTTATAACTGGATGAGAGTAAAGCATTAAATCCATAAATAGTAATGATGTCACATGACTAGCTACTTTAATTAAGAGTAAGGCAGTACAATCGATTATGAAATCGTATGTAAAAATGCATACTTTCTCTTATACATCTTATGCATATCCAATTTGCAAACATGTTTGTTATTTCCGATACGTTTCATATACAAGTGCATTAGCCAGGACGTCAATGTAAATGTCACTAAACTTACACATTCTATGCTGCAATAAAAGGTGGTTAGACGCATCTTTACATGATAAGTAAATCATTAATTTCCATAAATAGTAATGTAACATGACTAAGAATAAGGCAGTATATTCGCATTATGATCATGCGAATACACATATGAAATCAAGGAAAAGTCTAATAGTGCAAACTATAGCATATTATGCCTATGCAATTGTGTTTGTGTAATTTATCGGATGTTTCGTAAAATAAGCAACTGCACATTTCTGCTACAACATCTTAATAACCCACTGTCCTGTATTTGGGTGTGGAGACATCAGACACACTTGATACAAGCCAAATATATTATTGCAAGCTTACAGCGTCCAGAGGTGCTTGTAAGGACACAGTGGCATTACTAATAAAAGCAGATGGTGAATATATATGGTACAACAAACAGATAAGTGAGACTGCTCGAATTTTTTTTGAAATCTGCCAGCTTTGTTCGGAGCCTCACACAGTTGATACGGGTCAATCAGGTGTCACACAAATATTGCAAGATTGGTCAAGGCCAAGAATTCAATTCTTGGCAAAGACGCAACTCTACAAAGGAAATGATGCAACGTTAGCACTGTGTTGCTCCACAGAAAGAACCTTGACATTGTACTTTCACACCATGTGAAATTCATTACAAAGCTTGTAAAGTTTGCCTCGGCAAGCTGAATGTAGATGCTGCTGAAATCCGCTGATAGTGATTGTGTGAGAAAACAAGCAATATGTGATAAAAACCAGTATTATCACTTTGCAAAAGCTTAGCCTGAGAGTGGAGATGTTTCTTCTCACACCGGCTGATATTCGGTGAACCCAACATTAAAAGAAAAACACTAGACATCAGAATTGATAAAATATTAATTAAGCATAATTGCAACAAAGCTATGATGATGGTTTTTGCGGTATATTGTAGGATTTTTTTTATGGAGCAAACGTTCCAGTGCACTGGAGATTGAGACAGCCCTTGAGGGCTGATTGAGACAGCCCTTAAAATGGACGACTCCCTGATCAGTGCCCTGACTACTGAACTAGGGAGCTGATTGAGATGCACCAATACCGTGCACAAACCAATGCAACACCATTGCTAACACTCACTCATGTTTGTTCTGTTGGTTCCCTTGCTGAAGTCACTTCCTGAATGATTGGCTTTTCAGGAATTGGCTTTTCTTTTGTTAAAATGATTTCAGAAGGATGGAAAGTGAATTGGGCACGCAGGAAAAGCCACCATCAAAAAACCACCAACAAAACTTTAGCTTGGAACATTTTGATTAGAGAAAGCAAAAAGGAAATTATAATAAATTGACAGTGTTCAGTGCACCGGAGAACAGGACAAAAATGACAACATCCACTTAAAACAAAGCAAGTAAGGTAATTTAATATTCTCCCTGTATTCACTTAATTGTGATATTTTAATTAAAATAATACAAATGTAACATTTGAGCTATATTAAGATTAGAGGATGAGAAAATGCACTGCATACAGTAGTAGGAGCAACTCTAGCATGCACAGAAAATAAATCAGTTTTCCTTGTAGAACAACATGTCGTGCAATCTTCCTCTGTCACTATCTTCACACATCCCCATGAGTCTGGAAGGGCGTCTTTCTGATGAAACCGATGACAGGCAAGACTAAGAGGGATAGCGGCGTGGATACGGCAGTCTAAAGGTCCATGCATATGTATGCCTCATCGCCATATGGACGACAAAGACAAGGGCATCATCAAGGTAGACAAAACCTGGCCACACCATTCTCTCATCTCTCTTAATATATTCTGTCACCAACTTCCGTGAACATGCGTGTCACTTTGGAACAATAATTAGACATCTGATGCACCGTAAGGGGTCTGGGGAACATGAACTCCGCAAAGTCCCCGGAGGAAAAAGAATGTTCATCATTATGCATTAGATTGTTTCCAAAGGCCTCTTCCAGCGGGAACAATCTCCATTCCGCTCGTAAAAATGATCAGCACAAGTTCATCCAGCCTGCCGCCTGCCAGTAATGAGAAATGGACACACATAATGGGGCCTGAATGGGTTTAAGTGAGGGCTAGTGAGTCATATTATCAGAGAGCGTCCAGTCGACTGCCAATAACTTGAAGGATTCCTGTGCAGGTATCGATTCGTCTGTTGGCGCGTTCAACTTTTATCGCACTAAAGTTTTATGTGTTGTACACTCTGCTGATAAATTCTAGGGGGTTTGAAATGACTAAAAATCAAATATGTGCTGAAGAAGCACATAAGTGTTTTTTGAGACTGTTGTAATGTTAACAAATGTGGCATGAATGTTCACCATCACCACAAAGTGTAAACTCTTCTATATTATTTAATGTTAGAAGACTGCATTTCCTGTGACTGTAAATAACAAAGCAAGACTGTCTGTTAATTAATGAAAACGTAAAGTCAAAGGTTTATTGAAGAAAACAATGGAAAGTGACAAATACACCTAATAAATATTGATCTTATTTAGTCAAACATGAACTGACAAACAGGGAATCATAAACTTGCTTATTTCAGGGTTTTAGCCAAAAGCACCATTCTAAATATAATATCATAATATAAGTAAGGAATAATTGATGACGGGCCGTTGAATTATTAAAAAAAATAATGCACACCCGAGGTAGTAATGCAAAGTTTTGTGGCAGCTACACCTCAGGTGTGCATTATTTTCTAATACTATGTTCTAATAATTCAACAGCCCGTCGTCAATTTAGCCATGTGTTTAACTGAAATAATTGCACACCTTTGAACGTTCATCAACCAATCAGATAACAGGCATTCAACAGCCCCGTAGTTTACAATACAATAAAATTAATATACAGTGCTATGCATAAGTTTAGACACCCATACTAAAGTTGACTAAAAAGAGGAATAAAAAATCATCTTTTGGAAACTGAACTTAATGCCTTAATTAAAAAAATTAGGAAAAATCCAACCTTTAAGGACACCAATTTTCTTTGTGAATGAATAATGTATCGTAAATAAATAAATGTTCTTCCTTAAAATACAGGGTGCATAAGTTTGGACACCCCTATGTTAAATTCCCATAGAGGCAGGCAGATTTTTATTTTTAAGTATTTAAAAAAAAAAAAAAATAGGATACTATGCATCCTGATAAAATTCCCTTGGCCTTTGGAATTAAAATAGCCCCACATCATCACATAGCCTTCACCATACCTAGAGATTGGCATGGTTTTATTTCAGTTAGCCTAATAGCTAGTTTGATTTGCATTGAGAGATGATCTTATGGAAAGTACCCCATGCCAATCTCTAGCTATGGTGAAGGCTATGTGATGATGTGGGGCTATTTTAATTCCAAAGGCCAAGGGAATTTTATCAGGATGCATAGTATCCTAAAAAAATAAAAATAAAAAAATATTTAAAAATAAAAATCTGCCTGCCTCTATGGGAATTTAACATAGGGGTGTCCAAACTTATGTGTATATGGGGTGTATTTTAAGGAAGAACATTTATTTATTTACGATACATTATTCATTCACAAAGAAAATTGGTGTCCTTAAAGGTTGGATTTTTCCTATTTTTTTAAATTAAGGCATTAAGTTCAATTTCCAAAAGATGATTTTTTATTCCTCTTTTTAGTCAACTTTAGCATGGGTGTCTAAACTTATGCATAGCACTGTAATAAATGAATTACTCTTGAACACATATGCTTCTTCTAAATTATAGCTATACCTTGAATGCAGTGTAAGTCATTGTCAAATGAGTTATTGTGATTCGAAAGAAAACCGCTCCACAATTTCCTACCGTTTTTCGCATGCCGATCATTGTCAGTGGTTCTTCTGGGAGACACATTCATCAAAACTGTTGCTCAGAGGTTGAACCAGAGCAGTTGTGGGAAACTAATTAGAACACCTTGCTATTAATGTGAGGCACTTGGAGCTCAGCTTCTGATTATTCATTATTTGCTTGTGTACATCACCGCACAGCTGCTCGATCAGTGTGTTGTTGTCAGAGTCGCCCATCTGTTTGGGATGTTTAAGACAGAGAGGGCTCTGGAACTGGGGAAGGGCAGGGGTTGCCAACCCGCTTCATATCTCCAAATATGATGGATTGATAGTCTTTCATAATTCTTAAGGGAAGATCACAGGCAAAACCACTCTTTTGGGTCAGTTTTGAGAATTTAGGCTATTTTGCTTCCATAACGTGTCATCTTTCAGACTAGTTGAAATAAAGCATCCAAACTACACATTCAAGTGTTTATTTTATCACACTTTATCTATTTGCATGTCTTTCAGTTGCAATTCATATCTTTAAATGATGGATATTTAACAAAGTTCGGGAGGAACATGTTCAGGTAATCTAACCAATCAGTGTGAGAAAAAACCTTTATAGCTGTCTCTCACCTCTGTCCCTTGATAGTTTTACCACGTCCCTCTGCCACCCATATGTCATTCACCTGATTTAAGGGGGTGGTTGATTATGATTTCACTCTTTTAACTTTAGTTAGTGTGTAATGTTGCTGTTTGAGCATAAACAACATCTGTAAAGTTACAACGCTCAAAGTTCAAAGCAAAGGGAGAGATTTGCTTTTAAAGAAATTGCTTTTTAAGGACTACAACAAATGGCTGGTAGAGACTACACGAAATTCCTCCAGGGTTAGTGACATCACCAACCATAGAATTTAAATAAACCCCGCCCCCTGAACACGATTTATAGATTATCAAGACAGAATATGCTAATCAGTGACTAGAAGATAACTACACATCAGCTACATAAATTCATCAATTACCATTCAGAAATGTCCTGTTGCTTCTACATGTTGTCACTTCTTTTTGAGTCTCTCTATCATTGTCTGAATCCGGTTTGAACATAAAAGGCTAAAAGTTTTTGAAATCTCCAGTGCTTGTCTGTGTGAGGTAAAAGGACACAAGCTGTTGAAGCACTGCCCTCTGTGCCAGGAGCAGCAGCTCATTTGCATTTAAAGGAACAGACACAAAACGGTGCGTTTTTGCTCACCCTCAAAAAGTGACAGTTTTAACATGCTATGTAAACATATCTGTGGGGTATTTTGAGCTAAAACTTAACATACACACACTGGGGACATCAGAGACTTATTTTACATCTTGTGAAAAGGGCATTATGCCACCCCTTTAAATAACATTTTATTCCTAAAAACATGATGATTTTTTCTTTTTCTGACTGTTCACAGTATTTTCTGATTCACAGAGTGATAAAAGATACACCTGAAATTCCCTCAGTAAAAACCTTTAACTCTACTATGTCAACAAATTGAAACAAGAATTTAGAATCTAGCTTTATTCAATGTTCCGATGTCTGTTCTGGAATTTAGTGCAAATTAGTCCATATTTAATTAGATAATGCATCATTTGCATGTTGAAACAATATGTGTGGATACAAACAGTAATCAACTGGGGAAGTATGGTGATACTTCCCCCCCCCCATCTTAAACAGTCTTACAAAAATGTAAAAATACATTGACATGCATTAAAAAGTAGCTGTCTTATTTTGACATAATTATATAGTAGATGATTTGGCAGTGCATTCTTTTTCAGAGGGCTCTTAACATTGTGAAATGGACTTTGGCTGACAGATTTGACTCTCTGTGGGCACACAAACTTTTAAGACGCTAAGTTTTATGCATGAAAACTCAGACATTAACAACTAAGTTACCACCCACACTGAGGATATTTATAGAAACTTCAAAATATGACACACAATGGCTGCTTGGTGACACTTAATATTCAATGCATAGTCTAATGGCCTGACACTGAATTGTCAGAATGACCTCTAGATTAACTTTATTTTTATGATGCATACTTATGTTATGTTCGCATCATTGATCTAAATTACAAAGACAGTAGCAGACTGACTTAGATCCTCTGTTAGTTTTGCACTAAGGCCATATTTGTATTTTTTTTGTGAATTTTTTGAGGCCAAATTCCACATATACACCTTATTGATGATGTACAGGTGAGCAGATGAACCCAGAATAGTTTCTTGTCAAGCATTTTTCCATAGAAAACCATTATATACAAAACATAAATAAAAACTCTTTAACCATTTAGCTAGTTGCATTCATATCCTGAGCTCCTCTGTATATGCATCATCAATAAGGTGTATATTCAATTTGATGTTTTAATAACATTAAGTGTTTTTCACATTAAAATATGTTGAATGTCCTGCTGTTTTTAGTGATTGAAATACTGCAGCAGGTGCTGTATATGGATCACATGTGTTCAAACTTGCATTTTGTTCTCATGTTTTCATTTTTCATCTTTTGAAATTGAAAATTGGCCTTTGCTGCAGTTCTATGGATGTTTTGTCCTCCAGGTCTCCACATCAGTCATGTGACTGAAAACTATGAATTGATCTAGTTAAGGAAGCTTTTCATTTGCAGTGAATTTGAGCCCTTGAGAACTTCCCAGAAACTAATGTCTATATAGATTATGCTCTCTCATATTTGAAAACTACTCAAGGATTTATGAACAAGACCACACATAATTACTAGAATGCTAACCTGTTAAGGGGTTTGCTAAATAAAGTCTGGCTACATTCTGACAGTGTCAAAGTGAGCCAATTAGCTTGGATTTACATTATAAAACTATTGACCAGACCTGTTGCCTCAATGGCTAGTGTGCTTCGACATTGTATAACATCATTTCCTCTTCACTGTCTAGTCCCATCATAATATAAGTGTAAAAAAAGAAATTATAATAATTTTTAATAGTATAATTTAATCATGAAGAATCATTAGTATAATAACTAGGAATCATTTGTGTTATTTTTTGTAACTATAATATGAGATAAAATAATTATAATTTAAACATAATTGGAAAAACATGTTCGTTTTTTAAAAAAAACTATTATATGAATTTTAAATAATTATAATTGGATTATAATTATTATAATACTAACTGACAAAGCACATTTAGAAATAAATGTATGCACTTTTTGTAACTCTAATCTGAGATGTGAAGCCTTATTTGAAACGTACATAAATCCAAATTACATAATTAAACAATTGATTGAATCATGTGACCTTCATATATGCTATGCTCATATGGATTTGCTTGTATTGAAAGATTAATATTGTGGCATTGTCATCAATAAGTATTTAAGCCAATTAGAAAACATAAACGATCTTATTTATGAATGGGGGTTTTTATCATCAGTAATTAAATCTAGCAATTTATGTGACAAATAAAAATATATCAACATGTCAGTAGGTGCATTTATACCTTTACCTTCGTTCCCTGGAGCAAATCGTGGCGTATGTGAAGTCACTGGAACAATAAGCAACGGCAAACACTGTCTAATCCATCATTCCACAAGAACACAGATGATCTTTTGCCCTGATCGTCTTTGCCACTAATTACCGTTGTTGGCCCTAGCACTTAGCAAACAAACGCAGCGATTTATCTAACCAATCCTGTGAGAACTTTCAGATCTTCTTTCAGTGACAGTAAACATAATATATTTCAGGTCTAGCACCAGCATGTAAAAGTCAAATGGTATCAAATATCAATAAAGAGCTGCAATCAAAAGCTCATGACTAATTAACTGGCAAAAAGGATAGCTGTTTTATTAAGATCATATATCTGCTTGCTCTCATGCTGTGAAACTCGAGGCCTTTACCGTTAAAGAAAAACATAAAATGCATTGATGCAGGGAATCTTGTTAAATTGCATTTTGTGATTAATCTTTATAAGCCAAAACATAAACCTCACTGACCCATATTTATGATATGCACTTTGGACTGTGCAGGATAGTCTGTAAAAAAAAAATAGCTAACAATACTGTATATATTTGTGAATTAAATGTCTTCTAGGGAAAATGTTCAGAAATAGTTTGTAATCATGCCTTCAATATCTGTATTTGCGTAGACGTGCTCTGCTTGTGCTCATTGCTTCCGTAGAGTGTGTGATTGTCAGCGGAGTTTAAACTGACATTTGAAGACAAGCCATGCGAGATGTGATTCATCACAACAGATTGAGGTCTTACATAAGAATGTCCTTCAAAAATGTGTGATGCAAGTTTACCTTATCTTCCCCCGTTTGACAACATGAAGTTTAAAGTCAAAAAGAAGAGGCGTTCACAACCAGTTTTAGTTTTACAATTTTTTAAGCATAACTGTAAAAGATTTCCAGTTGGATAAACGAAAGATCGCCCGCTGCCTTTGAAAATGTGAGTAAACTCAACTAAATATGAGTAAACTCAACTTAAAGATAACAATAATTCACAACAATTCAGTAACTTTTTATGAAAAAAAAAAAAAAAATTTAACTTTAGTTAAATTTGAGTAATTTTTGTTGTTTTTCATTTCTTTAAGTTATTTTAGTACATCAAGTTAAACTAAACAAAAATATAAAATGTTGCCTTTGCAACTAGTTGAAATAACATTTTAAAATCTATATATGATTTATTTTAGTTGATGTTTATTTTATTTCAAGTAGCAATAAATTATACTTTCTTTTTTTTTTTGTGATTTTAGTTTGTTTTAGTTAAATATACTGATCCTGTTGTGGACAGTGAGTGTTTAAGTATGCATGTATTGTGAGATACCTGTAAGTGGCAAACTGTGCACTGTACTGTAGCTGGTTGTGGGCCACAGTGGGAGTTGACTGACGTGTTTTGGGAAAAACTGTCATTGAAACTTCTAAGTTGACCCAAGGACACCACAGGGTTGTATTTGATGAAGGGGGAAGACAAGGGTGACAGCATGCCGCTGAGTGAGCGAGGTATTTATATATGTATACCTGACATAGCAAGTGTATTTTAAAATCTGACATGCACCATAAAAAGCTGACATGCATCAACTTGAGCATATATTCTATGAATGTGTATACATGCACTGGAGACTCGATGCGTTCTGGTGCAAACGTTTTTCAGTGCACCTGGCTAGTAGAGATCTCGAGTATGTGACAGATCGTGATGATACACAGCACATGTATGCCCTCGGAGACAGAGCCGTGTACACATTAGAGCACTCATACTCAGGTGGCAGCAAATCAATTTTGAAGGCCTTTTGAGGTAAAAAAAAACAACAAAAAAACTAAATCTAATTGTTGTTTATATAAGTCACAATCACAGAGGGGAGGTGATTCATTGTCGACAGGAAGCGCACACTGTGCTGAATTAAAGGTAGACGGTGTGACTTGATTAATGATTAATTAAGCAAGTGCTCACATTAATAACATGCCAGCCAAAACACATTTGACAAGGTGTAATCTGCTCTCATTATTGTCATCCTTTGTGTGACCCCCCCCCCCCCAAAAAAAAAAAAGAAAAATGGCGGTTCGGCTTATCTACACCTGCAAGATAGGGGGCGCTGACTGAGAATGCATTTTATTGCATTTTAATGATTTCATCTGTAGAAGCGTTTCTCTCAGATGTGTATGTGCAGAGCTCAGAATAAGAAAGTGTACAGGATGTCATCATCTGGAAGGGCAGGAGATATCATCACGTAGTATGAATCAGAGAGCCCTCATTCGCTCTAGATCTGTCAATCATAACACACACGCACCCAGAATAAAACTGTTTTAAGCTCTTCAGATTGCATTATCCAGTGGAGAATGAATATAAATGATATTCTGTATAAAGAAATACGAGGCAAACATGTGAGAATAAATCTGCTCTCAAACACCAATGATAACAAGAACGCAACATCCATTCTCTTCACTCTTCCGGAATACTTTTATTCGGTGTATACACTGCTTTTCAAAACAGCGCCACCAATCTCGACAGCAGCGGCTCCGGCCATGTGATCTAAAGCTCAAATGTAATTGGACAGCCCAGTTCATAGGGCAACTGAAAAAAAAAAAAAATCTTGCTTTGTCGCGCCGCGATTGAATGTGCCCGGTGTGAATAGTTTCATAGGGATCCATTGTTTCGATTCACACAGTTTATTCTTTACAGTCAAGCTTCATAATTAAAATATTTTAGCAGTTCTCAAGGACTGCATGGGCTAAACTCTGCCCTGCAGTACATCCATCTGTTTATTCCACACAACCGCAAACCAAAGAAACAAAGAGGAATACCTTGAAAGCTGGTTATTTATGGTCAATTAGAATTAAATGTTTCCATACTCTGAGAAACAGGCAACAATGATCCAGCGTGTGTAAGGCTTATCCCTGTTACTCTATCCGAATGTATTCAAGTAGAGGATTCAAGCACGGACAGTTTGAGAACCTGAATTACAGCATTTCTGCAAAAGCCGTAAGCTGTTTCTAAGCCCAACCTTTCCAATTCCCCAGCTCACATGTATCAAGACACACAAACCCATCAATGACTATAGTGATCCTTTCAGAGCAGGAAATGGCTTTGCATGCTCCAGACCCGAAAGCACAAGCCATTCTGGTGCAGGAAAATGAAATATTTAAAACTTCCCAATAGCTTTTTCGTAACTGGATTGATGTGGCCAAGCAGTTTCTTCTTATCATCACAAGCCACACTTTATTGCCTGGCCTACCTCAACGAAAATTAAAAGCACCTAGAGCCCTTTGATATTTTCATGGTTGTTTTATGATATATATAGTGCTTAGTAACTGTCTTACAGCTTAAAACACACACACACACACACACACACACACACACACACACACACACACACACACACACACACACACACACACACACACACACACACACACACACACACACACACACAAACTGTACAAACTGTATCTATTGATTTAATTATGATAACTATTGCTTTTGTTCTCTTTCTTGTTTCTCTTAACTTACCTTACCTTAACTAAATGAAATGAAACCACAAAATGCAATCCCCCCCCCCAAAAAAAAAAAAAAAAATTATAAGACAATATTATACCCAATAGTGTAATAGCCACTATTAATTTCATGGCAACTGCAAATTTCTTAATTCATGGAATTGCGTGGATTCATATGTCAAATGAATATTCATATTACATGTGATATATTCTTTTTTAATTGTATGGAAATAACTGACTATCAATATACTAAATACATTTACTTATACATTCTAAATACTACACATTTTGAGTGATGTGACATGAATGACTCTCCAAAATATGGACCTTGCAAAGTAAATTACAGTAACTTTTCAACTGTGAAATAAACTTTTATGGTTTTCCAACCTAAGGGCATGGGCAGTTGATCGTCACCTTAATTAGCCTTTTTCCAAGAGACTTAGACACATAGAACAAGACTATAAAGTACTTCAGTAAGTGTTTTGAAGTTATAATCAACTAATGACATCATTAATTTTCAGATTTACAACCTTCCTAAAACATTTTCGCTGACAGATTTTACTTTCCTCAGTTTATTGTCTGATGTAGTAAGTGGTGTGGATTCTTTTTGACAGATGTTGAGTTTTGTGAGCCAAAGCAAATGTGTTTCATTTCCAGGTTTCACCCCTCGCTTATGCCATGCCTACCTGCTGCCAGACATAATACATTCAACCTGTCTAGTACATCTGCACACACACACACACACACACACACACACACACACACACACACACACACACACACACACACACACACACACACACACACACACACACACACACACACACACACACACACACACACACACACACACTACAAAGCAGCACATATAAACAGAAATTCTAATGATATGATTTATAATAAATCCCAAAACAATCTCTCTCTTGCATGCTTTCTATTTTGACAAGATCATTATGATGAAATTTGGAGAAAAATCAAGCAATTTTCTTCTTTGAGAAGCCGTTTCACTCAGATATATGTCACAATAAGGAAGAAAATACTATTGCAACTTTTGTTTCATGCCGACTATAATGTATGTACATGTAATGCTATCCTGTCAGACAATGAACATCAACATTACAAGGGCAGCATTTACCTTACAGAAAATATACTCAAATATGTGTACATTTTATGCAAAATAACAATAATAACAACAGTAATATACATAAATGTGTCTCAGATATTATGGCACCATTTGAAGCATCATTTAAGAGATTAGGGGGTCAAAAATACATATATATGTCATTTTTTCTACCAATGTGTTTCTCAACCATATTTAACAAAGAAAAGTAATTACAGTCACAAAGTTCACCTACAACTGCAGTAAGCCTTTGATTACAATATGTTTTCCAGAGAGAAATTTAATATATTCTGTGCTGTAGGGACAAGGGGGTTCGAAAATTAGGATTTCATGGTTGATGACTTTGATTCAGATAAGCCTTAATCCCTATTTAAATCCTGCATAATGACTTCACTATTGCATTTTATTGTATTTATAGCTCACCCACCACAAGACTAAGAGTATTTTTATCCTGAAGTTTACAAAAGTTGTATAACATGCAGCAGCACCAGGGGCTTTTGGATCAGTGAACCAAAGCACAGGGACTGACACTGAGACTGTAATGAAGCTCATGGAACTGGTGCATGAATACAGCAGCATCTGATTAATCCCAAATAGAGTTACATGCAGAGTGCAAAGCTTGTTTGTCCGTAAGCATGCGTCTTTTTTGTGTGTGTTTGTCTTTGGGTTCTGGTTCCTGTTGGTCGTGGAACAACTTTCATTTCAACCAATCTTTAGGATTAGTTTAGGTTACAGTTTTCAACAATATTTTTGTCAACACCATTTACATTTAAAGAGCAATTAATGGTGTGGCCATGGCTTTGCGGTTTGTGTGCATGCTCCAGCATTGGTGTTCATGTGGGCCATGCTGATTCGAATCCAGCTTGAATTGTTTCCCAGTTCCAAAAAAAGGTTAAGGTTCTACTGTATATGGAACTCATTCAACCCCAACACATCATTCATTCTAAAAAGAAACTGTATAGAACATGTTGACTCTTGGGTTCTTTTGATTGATCTTACAAATGTTCTGATAGGTTCAACATTTTAAACAAATGATGAAAATGTTTACCAATGTTTATACATTTATTTTTTATTATTTTTTTTAAACGAAATGGCGATTCCATGTAAATTGGTACGAAAATGTATGATTTTTAGAAAATGGTAAACAAAGGTCCACCCCTAAACCTAAGCATCAGTGGAGCGTAATTCTAATAATTATAAGTGATTTTTTCAACTAACTTCATGTCAACTATCTCTCATTAATTTGCAACTACATGCCAACTCACTCTCATTAGGTTAGGGATAGTCTCGTGTAGCCACACGTTTAGACTGACGGAAGAAGATCTGGACTGCATAGCAGCTTTCATTGGGCAAGGACCGCTCAGAGGCCTTCTGACTGACATGTAAAGCAACCAATCACAGTTCGTTTTGTTCTGCTTTCCGTTTAGGGGCGTGGAAATGTTACATCCATGCTTAAAACTCTCTGACGTATTTGAAAGAGTCTATGCCGCGGACTTTACATACTTAACATACTTCTGAAAATCCAGCATTTAGTTGGTACTGATAAGCGCTCATTGTCACAGTTGTAATCACGACAGCGTTCTTCTGAGGGGGTTTGGCATCACGGCATCTTTGTTTTAAGGCGGACCATTAAAGAACACGATACACACACGTCTCCCAGACATCCTGTAGAATTCAACCAATCAGTTGACGACTTCGAAAACCCTTAAGTGTTTTCAGTAAAGTGTGCCATATGCCTCAGACGTTCAGCCAGCGGTCCAAGGACGTCTGAGGCTGAGACTTGGGTTAGTAGAATACGTTGACATGTACTGTGCTTGCAAAATTAATTTACAGTCAGTAGAATATCTGTTGGGGAGCATCAAAATAAAGTGTTAGCTTATATTAAGCAACCCAATCTCACAGCAATTCGTACGAATTTCACGAGGTGGCTGATTTGTACGAATTCGTAAGATTTTTGCTAAATCATACATATTTTATGAGTTGCCCTTTTCATATGAATTCATATGAATGACCCACCCAACCCCACCCCTAAACCTCCCCTCACGTGGGTTTAGACAAATCGTACGAATTTGTACAAGTGGACTATCGAAATAGTGTTACCAAACAAATGTATGAGACTGTATATGAATTAGCCACCAATTCTGCAAAATGTAAAAGAGTTATGAACTGCCATTCGATTGTGTTGAAAAGGTTCAGTGATAAAGTTCTTGCTGTGAAATCATGCTTGTTTTTTACTCATTTCTTTCAGAGAACAATACGAGGAAAGTGTAATGCTGTGGTCCTAGTTTGTCACAGAGAAACTTGCTGAAAAGGTCCATAAGGTGTTGCAGTCTATATATTTTCTGCTGAAGATGGCTATTGGTGTCATCCCGCCTGCAAAATTGAAAGACGAAAACAGATTGCTCATGCCACTCCCACGTATTTGATCATGAGCAATCTCTTCAGAAAAAAAGAAGAAAAAAAAAAAAGAAGAAAAAAACAGAAAAAAAGCTGCTTTGACAGTTTTGAGGATAACTTTCCCAGACTGTTGTGTCTCATCTTTGCAAAGGCTCAAACAATGCCTTTCAGGGTTGCTTTACCTCAACAGCTGGGGTTGTGAATTATTCTTCAGACTTACACCATGTACTGGCTTCTCTCCACTTTCTGTGCCCCCTTTTCTCTCTGTGTCTTTCTTTTCTTCCAACAAAACCCTACTCAGCAGCCTGGCAGAGATCACAGGTGGAGGGGTAATGAGATACATTTGCTTTCCTGTGCTCAGCTATCTGGCGAGGAGAGAGATGTAATTCATTATTGAGTCGACCCAGGAGACTGTTGTTGCTGTTGTTGTGTGAGTGATCGACGGGACAAGAGAGAAAGCGCCATCATAGGTTTGGCAGAGAAGATCGCTAGGTAGACAATCTGACTGGTCAATTTGTGTATTCATTGTCCTTAGTTTTTAAACACAGTCTCTGTCAGTGATGTCACAGCATCGCAGATTCATCTGAGAAAGCTAAACATGGAAAATAATGAATACACCCATAAACTAGCAAACAGGGGACGTTTTCAGAACATTCTGGCAAGGTTCTCTCAAATATATGAACAAACATTATTCCAGTAATGTTATTATAATGTTTGTTCAAAGTTATCTATCACAATAACATTATTTATATTTTGTTAAATTTTCGGAAACATTTGACCTTTTTTAAACAGATTCTCTTTCGATATTCCACTCATTAATACAATGTTAGCATATTTCTATTTTCAGAACTTTCAATTGCCATTTAAAATTAACTTTCCTATTTTGTTACCAAAATGATAAAAATGGAGCATTCCCTCAATGCTTTCTCCAATGTTCACATAAAAAGCGAGTTAAAAAAAAAAATACAAAAAACTGGAGGCTTTGAACATTTTCATAACAGAATTAATGTTTTCATAATGGGAACACTAGCAAAACGTTCTCAGAACATATGTTTGTTAGCTGGGGTCAGCTTTCCAACAAAAAAGCAGGTATTTTCATTTGTGTATTTGTGAATGGTGCTCCCCTGGCGGGCCTGAATGACTCTGAGGGACAGAGACGTGTGTATGTGTGTGTTTGCTAGTGAGACAGAGAGTGTTTATCAGCCAAAGAGAAGGTGAGTCGTTAAGTGGTTATGTATTCCAGACGGCCTCTGTCCCCTGGCCGTGCTGTATTCATGAGATAGCATGAGCACTTATAAATGGATCAAAGGACAAAATCAAAGGCATTGCTCATGAAACCCTACGGAGAAGCTTCTGTTTACAGCCTGAGTCCACATTTACCTTGACCTGAATAAAGCACGGAACTGATTAAGGTGCTTGTCATGGTCTGGCACTGGTAGTGCTATTAAAATGCTCCTTAAGAAAGAAAAATCTCAAATGACATCTATTTAGATTTTCCCTCGACGGAAATGAGATGATATAGAGGGCAAAATGAGACTTTTGCTCTTGTGACTTTTAAGAAGAGATCTCAAAGTGTGCTCACATTTGCCAAGACACCAGAAAGTGTCTGCAAGAGTTTTCAATATCAACTCAAATATTTCCTGTAAAGCCTGACATATGGGGGAAAAAAAAATGGAATAGTTTATTGAACGGTCAGAATTTATAAAATTTTGCATATGCATTTATTTATTTTTTTATATCATATTTTAATACATCAGGGTTTTATGGCTCATAGAGTATGATATAGAGAGAATATGGAGCTCATACTTGATGAAAAAAAAAGAAAAAAAGAAATAAAGAAATAAAATAAATACCCCCAACAGCCCAAACTGAGCAAATGCAATTTGATGAATTTATTTATATATATATATATATATATATATATATATATATATATATGGACAAAAAGTAAGATGCAATTCTTCTAGCTTATAATGCAAATCAATGAAATCTTATATCTCTCAATACTATATCTTAGTAACATTTTTAAAATTCTTAGCTTTATGATCAAAGGTTTGTAGTTCTTATTGTGGGTGCAAAACATACAGTATCATGCAATGGAATACAATGATGATTGAGATATTTACAAATAAATATTCCTCAAAAGCCTGTTGAATCTTATTTAATATGCCGACTCGCACTGGATATGGATAATCAAGTAAACCTAAATTGCTTCAGTCCAGTAAGTATTCATCTTGAAATGTTACTTATACAAGTTTACTTTAAGACACATGTGACTTCAAGAAAATGCCTTTTACTTACTAAAATACTATAAACTATTAATAAAGCAAACAGAATGGCATGTAATAGATTGTACAACAGGCCCAAGAAATGTGTGTATCAAATATAATACAGTAGGTAGGGTTAAACAAAACATGTTGTGTGTGAATTGCTCCTAACCTAACAACTGAGAGCTCATTTATGTCCCTGACCTATGAAAGAGCAATAGAAATTCCCTCTGGGGAGATGCACAGGAAATTTACATGTGTAGAATTTGATCAATTCTGTCCAATATGACTAAATCATGGCTTCAAATGACAATACTTCAACAGCTGAATCACAGATACTTTGGATGGATGACTTGTGGCTGTGTGGGCTTGTCTCTGACAGTATGAATGACTTATAGGACTAGAGGAACAGATGGGTTGTGGGAGAAATTCTCAAGAAGCCAGAGCGAGAAATAATGAGAAATGCAGAGAGAAAAGACTAAATGAGTGGGACACTAGCAAGACAAACCTCCCTTAAAGATACAGGAAACAAGCAGCATCTTGCCCACGATAAATCTTGTTCTCATTGTCACAGTGGGTATCTCGATTCTAGCATCTCAGATACATCGGACTGCACCAAAATATTACGTCTTTCTCTGGCAGGACAGAATAATAGTCAGGAAATAAAATGTACGTAGGGAAGACATGTCACGATGTTAACTCTGAGAGGAGAAGCATTGTGAGGAACACAGGAGATGATCCGGGACGCTGACAGTCAAAGGGTGAGAACAAAAATTTGAGCAGAAGAAGTAACAGCGAGCCGGTAGCAAAGCATCATGGGGATTGGCTGACAGGATGTGGGGGAGAGATCATTAGAGATGACAGAGAAATAGAACAGGGGCGCTGAGAAGAAAGACACGGGGTGGGATGGAGACCAGGGTTGGACTCAAAGAGAATAGATGATTGTGGAAGAGCATATCAGTAGTGTTTGGATCAAGCTCTGATCACATTTCAAGGGTTTTTAGCTTATGTGTCCCATTTTCATGCATGTTTATATTTGTCTGGATGTAGGTGTGTGTAGGGTGTGTTTGTGTGTGTGTCCGGTTACAGTCGCAGAGGTTTCTGGACCATGTCTAGGTAAACAAGATTCTTGAGAGAATCAATTGGAATTGGTCTCCTTGGCTCACATCAAAGAACTACCCTGGAGCAGGATAGCAGCCCAATACAGTGCAGAAAGAGACAGGGATTTCTTCATTCCTCAAGGTTGCTTACTTGTCCTTGATAAAGAGAGGGTCCAATGAAATCCATTGTTTGTCGTTATGTAAAGACATTCCAAATATTTTGTCTTTATTAGGACATTCTGTTGAGAATAATGACCTCTATGCACCTCTATATAATCATATTCCCATGTTGCTTGTTCAATAAAATGGCTGTTTAAATAATAATACCCACACATGGAGATTTACAATGTTGAGGTCTATTTAGCAGTCTACTGGGAGGGATACTCCATATAGCAAAAATTATGTATCTTGATATTTAAATATTCCCAGCGATCAATTTTGTGTTTAAAAGACATCTAGCCGGTCAAAAACAGCCCTGAAGTCTAGGCTAAAACAAGGCAACATTTGGTCTGTTGGTGAAAATGTAATAGACGTCTAACCATAGCCCAAAAATAGATGCATAGAACATGTCAAAGAAATGAAACCAAACACCTTGTAATCACCGTGGACTTTGCTTACATGATGGGATATCATACACATCGCAAGATATTTTGGCAAAAAACGTCATGTAACCAAACCCAAGGTTATTTTGGCTGGAAGTGGGTTACTCATAGCTGGACAATATAGGGTCTATAGGTAAGCTGAGATGGTGAAATGACCGCTATTGCTTGCTGGATTCAAAAATGGCATTTTTGTCCAATCAATGGAACCATAAGCAGAATTTAGACAGACAGTTTTGCAAACTACTTATTTAAAGTTATTATTCTTATTATAGTTCCTTTTTTATACCTATAAATAAACATGTAAGTCATTAAAATGTACTTGGTTATGTTTAAAGCATGGTTTTGTATGTTTGGTGCCTTGGAAGACTGTTTGAAAGTTTCCTGAAAGTGATAGTGATAGACACCCTAAAATGAAAATTTAGTCACCCTGGTGTTGTTCTAATGTCGTATGGCGCAAAAGGAGAACTTTTTTAATTTGTCCCACTCACACTTGTCCATATATTAACAGTGAATAGTAACCATCATCAAGCGTTTTAAAAAAGACACAAAAGTACCCTAGAATGATCCTATGCGACACGTGCCATATATTCCATGTGTTCTGGGGGTATATGATATGAAACTGAATGTATTATTTAACAAAAATCCTGACAGTGAAGCAAACAAATGTGCATGGAGAAATATAAATGGTTGCATGATGTATTTTATGCCTGTATCGTTTTCTATTGCTGCTATAAAAAAAAACGATTCAGAAGCTGAACATGGAGAACCGGTAAAAAAAATAAACTTGATATGAATTTAAGAAGAAACAAATAAATGTTTAATTCACCTGAGAGCATGTCTGGGTTTATCTTTGATCATCCTTCATCTTATTCATCTGTGTATTTTCAACAGGGCCGTTTGAAGGAATTTGGGGGCCCCAAGCAAAATGGACATGGTGGCCCCCCCAATACCCCCCCCCCCCCAACATAGTTCACCCACACTTTATATAAATAAAAAATGTTTACAGTGCAAATACTGCAGTTGCATATACTGTGCATAAAATTTTGAACATTTTCAACAATTGAACATTTGCAGTAACCTTGAAGTAACTGTTCAAGATCCATTGATAACTTAAAAATAATGTCATATTTGCATAAACTGTTACTACAGAAGCCTATATCCCGACACTAGCACATTAAGATAAGCTATGAAACAAGTAATAAAAACTCAGTGAGTGTTTTAGCGCAATTTTCTGACGTCATGGGATCACAACACTAAGAGATAGTAAATCTTTTCCTGGATTTTTTTTTGTGCGTTCCCGAGATTAGACCTTCCTTAACATAATGCCGAAAACCCGAAGTCTCTAGGTGGTCTGGTTGAGGAGGAGATAGAAGTGCAAGATTGGTGTGCACAGACAGAACAGAAATCATGAGTTAACAATCGCAATTTTGTCCGGTGGAAAATTGCGCTAAAAAGTTGCACTAACTGTTCGTTACAAGCAGCATTTGCCGTCAGGCAGATAGCTAACATAAACATATTTTTGCTAGCCTACCTGCTGCAAAACTACACCATTTGTACAAGACAATTAGAGCTATTTTATCCAGTGTAATTTATCACTTATCACTATATTTTTTTACCTTTAACTTCTTTCTTTTATGTCTTCCTGAAGCATAATTCGCTTCATGATAACTGCCGAGGAGGTTTTGTATTTTGCCGGCAGCAGAGATCGCGTGGTTGGCTGGCTGCTGTCAGCGACTACTGAGGGGGGGCCCCCTTGAGGGGGATCCCGATAACAGTGTCATTGCACTTTACTGCATTGACTATCAAAGGGGCCCTCACACAGTTTGTCGTTGCATTTTATTCTTAACCAGTCATGTCTTGGGGCCCCAGACCAGCTCGGGGCCCCAAGCAATTGCTTGGTTTGCCTGCCTTGTCACGACGGGCCTGATTTTCAAACTAGTCCAGTGTGAAACAGAGGAAAGAGGGCTAAAACTGCAAATATAGCTTTAAGACATGCCTCTTTAAAAATGTGTTATGCAAAAAAAGTTTTGCTTTCTGCAGATGCAATGCACAAAGATTGGTCTTTCATAGCTCATGAGACTTAATGGAGCTTTCAGTTGTTTCACTGAAGTATCAACGTTGTCTCCGGCATTTCTTCTAAAATGAAACCGAAGCTCAAATATTCTGGTTTTGGATTAATTTGATGAAATGTTTGAGTTCATATTGAGATTGAAATCTATTTTGAAAATGGTTTTGTATGAATGGAAAACACATTTCAAGTCTTCATTTTTCTCTTTTAAATCTCATTGCAGTCTTGAAGAAACAATTATATATTGAAGAGATTTTGTCCACAGGCCATCTCAGTGCGTGAAATAATATATGATTTTCTCATGTATTGTATATAATGTTGTGGTAAGTGGAGTATGTTTGGAAGGAGAAAGAAAAAAAGAGGTGCGTCATCTAAAATGTTGATGGCAATCCACAAGGCCTGCACGACACCTCCCTGAAAACTTTTGATTGCTTTCCAATTTCGGTTTGCATTTGGACTAATCATCTACATTTTTTTATGAGTACAGTCTGTTATGCTGTGAGGATCCGTGAGGGAAGTATCTCTCTCTCTCTCTCTCTCTCTCTCTCTCTCTCTCTCTCTCTCTCTCTCTCTCTCTCTCTCTCTCTCTCTCTCTCTCTCTCTCTCTCTCTCTCTCACACACACACACTCACTCAATCTCATATTAGAACCTGTGACTCAGTTTGGTTTTAGTGGCATTAGCATACAGAACTGCATTATGGATGTAGACAAGTGCAGTGAATAAATGTAAAGTTAAACACAGCTCATAATCTGTGGCCTGCAGTTTAAGAGTCCATCTTCCTTTCGCTCTAGGTATGTGACATGCTTATGCGACTATGCGTGCATTTGCATCAGTTGTGTGAATGCATTAAAACAGAGAATACAAATTAGATACCACCGTACCAGACGTGTGGTACGTCAGTAGGAATTACAAAGCTTCGCATTTATAACTACTGAAAGGATTCAAATACAAGTGAACCTCATGAAAACCAGGCCATGTTTCATTACAATAATAACAAATCATAAAAAATCATAAAAAAAAATAATAACATTATATTTTGCATGAATGGTGCCTATTTTAAGGGCAGAAAAAAGCTTTTTAAATGTAAATCAGCACAAATTTGCAAAATAAAAATGACAACAAAACCTAAAATGAATTTGTTTTGTTGCTGTTGTTGTTTTGCACGCAGTAATGAAAATATTGCATAGCCCCTAAAAGGGACATGGTGATGAAAATAATACGAGAAAGGGTCTTTTCAAAAATATTTTTCAAATCTTTTGCGTTCTCTTGCAAAAATGTTGCGTTCCCTGATAAACTTTGCGTTCGCTCGCAAAACATTTGCAACATTGCAAAGTTTCTTGGGGGAACACAAAACATTTGCGAGAGAGCGAAAAAGCATTTTTCCTCCCATCTCATTTTTTTTTTTTCTTCACCCTTTAGCAGCTCCATAAAATATGTTCTTGCCATTAAAGGCATTAAAGCAACAATGTGAATTGTCACAAAAATGAAGTCACAATGCAAAACAAACCCTTCATTTGATTTTATTAGAATTGTTTGCCTAATTGTTTGGTTAAATATGACCCAGACATTCTTCAACATTTAGTGAGATTCATTCAGGTACTTAATGGTCAGATTCTATGAAATTTTTCCAGTTCACCTTCAGCACTGGACATATTCTAGAAGTCAACATTAGTATGTTTCTCCCATCTTGCCCTAGATACACATAGAGCCACTTCCCTGTCTAATCTGCAGACCAGTTTACAGTGTCTGGTGTATAGTACTCTACAGGGACAAGGGCTCAAACGCGTGTAAATGAAATATGTGACATTCCCCAAGGGGCAGAGGAAGTTGTCTTAAAAGAGCAATCAATTTTTCCCTCAATCCAGAGAGGCCAAACACAATGAAAGTACTCACTCATTGTCTTTCACCTTAATTAAGCAATCCATCATGTGACTGTCTGGCTTAAAAAAAAAAAAAAAAAAAAAAAAAAAGGAGTTTCTAAGAGGAAGTTATTTGAACGGAATGTACTGTGTAATGATGCGTCAATAGTTTGAAAAGAAAGCAATGGCCGGATGATTAAGGGCTTCTCTATGATGTTGCTACTAAGGAAACCTTTTATACTGTATTCAAATGACATTAAAAGGTCATATCATCCATAATGACTTTGTGCTATTTTCTAAGGCATGCAGTACATATTGCTCTCAGGTATCTCGTGAATTTATGATACAAAATTTAATAATAGTACAATCATTTTAAAGTGACAATAGTGATAAGTTGTAAGCTCAATTAAACTGTATTATTTCAAATCTCTGGAACATAATTAATTGTCTAAATAGAGGTCCATTATTAAAGGGGTGGTTGATTATGATTTCACTCTTTTAACTTTAGTTAGTGTGTAATGTTGCTGTTTGAGCATAAACAACATCTGCAAAGTTACAATGCTCAAAGTTCAAAGCAAAGGGAGATATTTGCTATTAAAGAAATTGCTTTTTAAGGACTACAACAAACGGCTGGTAGAGACTACACGACATTCCTCCAGGGTTAGTGACATCACCAACCCTAAAATATACATAAACCCCGCCCCCTGAACACGCTTTATAGATTATCAAGACAGAATATGTTAATCAATGACTAGAAGATAACTAACCATCAGCTACATAAATTCATCAATTAACCATTCAGAAATGTCCGGTTGTCTTCTTGAGTCTCTCCATCATTGACACTGTTGACATCATCTGACTCCGATTTGAACATAAAAGTTTTTTTACATTTTCAGTGCATGTCTGTGTGAGGTAAAATGACACAAGCTGTTGTAGCTCCGCCCTCTGTGCCGGGAGCAGCAGCTCATTTGCATTTAAAGGAATAGACACAAAACGGTGCGTTTTTGCTCACCCTCAAAAGTGACAGTTTTAACATGCTATATAAAAATATCTGTGGGGTATTTTGAGCTAAAACTTCACACACACACTCTGGGGACATCAGAGACTTATTTTACATCTTGTAAAAAGGGCATTATACCACCCCTTTAAGTGGGTCTTTATTGTTCTTGAAATAACATGTATATATCAGTTCAGTCATTGTGAAAAACATGTGAACAGCTTTAAAAAAAATAAAAAAATAAAAAGAGAGAGAATACAGTACTGCGCAAGTACATAGCATAAATGGAAGTCAAAATAATAATAATATTTATTTATTTATTTATTTTTTATTTTTTAAATTTATTTATATTAGACTGGATTATGTCAGATTGGTAGTCAATTATTTAGGCCATAGGAGACAAAAAAAAAAAAAAAAAAAAAATTCTATTGGATCCAGATCAAGGTCAGATCATATATTTGACTGGGTCATTGTAGGTCACCTTTTTTTATCGATTCATTGCTATGTTAATTTGACCTTGTGTTTGCGGTCATTGCAAGCGACCCGAGCTTCCGGTTTTCAGTGGACTGAGGCAGCTTTTCTTGCAGTTTTTCCGGACATTTTGCACCATCCTTTCTTTCTCCTAGAGAAGCACTAGGAAATGCAGGCTCACAGCAAAATGTTACTACCATCATATACTCTCAATAAATGTTCCAAATAGAACCCTAGGGTTCTTGACCCAGTTTTAAAGAACTCTTTATACCAAAAAGGTTCCATGTATATGGGGAAATGTCTTAAGTCAGTCTTGAGTATGTCTTGACAGCATAATACTTACATGTTTAATGGTTATTTCCAGACTGATCTCACACACGAAACGTACATATTTAGACGTAAATAAAAACGATCCAATTCGTATATATATTTACGTATTATAGTGACTTTTACGTATCATATGGACGTTATTTCAGGTTCGATACGTATCTATATTTACGTATTACAACTTAAAATACGTATAGATTCAACGTATATCCATAAATGCATTTATACAGCCTGGTCTCATTGTTAATACGTAGTATTAATACGTAATTTTCAAAGATAGAAAATTTACCTTTTACCGTTTTATAGATAAATGGAAGATCCCTTAACCCCACTCCCAAACCTAAACATAACGTTACCCATTTTATACAGAATATAAAAAGGACAAAACGTACAGAGATGTGTAGGGAAATGGCAATTTTATTAACAATATAGCATTAAAAGATTTTTTTAGCAGCTAATCCTACTCCTACCCCTACCCATAACAATTTCTTAAAAAATGTCAAAACCGGTACCAAAAGTCGTTCACATGACGATGTGTTGCAGTCACAGTCCTCTCTTTCAGTATAATAGTTTTGAATGAGGTACAGAGCAGAATTTAAGTTATTAATCCATGAAAATGTTAATCCGGCTTCGCTCTGTGTGAAGGCGCGCGCGCTTCTCCATTTCAAATGTAGTTTACCGACTGAAATACGGCATGTCGCAATCTGTGGCGAGCATAGATATCATATAAAGGCTAGATGTCTCGTCCGCGCTGCTGGCCAATGGAGCTCGACATCCGCACACGGCGGCCATCTAACCACAGGGTGCTCGCTCACTCGTAACATGGTGCATGTACTTTTAAATAACCATAACTTGCTCAATTTTCTACCGATTTTTAAACGGTTTGGTTTGTTATAAACGTCAGAGATGTAGCTATTATACTGCATACATATGAATAATTATGTTCAAAATGTTTAAGAATTCAGAATTATAGCCACGTTAATAACATTTGTAAGAAACCAAACCGTTTGTAAATCCGTCCAGATTTCAGCGAGATAAGAGGATTTGTGTGCGTGCTGCTCACTCACCTTAATTCACAGAGCCCTGTGGTAAGATGGCCGCCGGTGATGCCGGAAGTGACTCCGCCTTAAGACATCTAGCCTTTATATGATATCTATGGTGGCGAGAGCCAATGAGCGTTTGATATTACTGCCGTAAAACATGTCGTAACGCTTCTTGAGGGCGCAATTTTTGAATTTAAATTCATCATGAGCGCGGAATTTGACAGTTACGGACTGCGCTGCTGATAGCCTGTGAAATGGAAATGAAGATCACTCACTGGATAAAGGGCTGAATTTGGATCTCTTTCTTGCAAACGTATGGATTTTAAAGATTTGGATTATAATATCAAGCTAATAAAATGTATGTCTTTTGTGAATTTATGTTGGGTTTTGGTGTATTATTGTTCTATTGGAGAAAACGCATTTTGTGTCTCTCTGTAAATAAACTTAATATTACAAAATGGTTAAACGATTAAATAAGGTATTTTTAAGGTTTTAAAGTGTATTCTTGTGTAACTGCATGTAGGCTAATCCTCCGAAACGAGTTTGCAGCAGAAGGCACGAACAGAGCGAATGGTTATTAGCCTATTTCTTGAGTAAACTGCATTTAATAATAACAAATGCGACTGAAAACGTAATTGATAAGACATTTGAATGCAATAGAGTCAAAACATTGATGCCACGATTTTAATATGCATAAATAAGAATACGTACAAATATGTACGTCGGTAGAGTTGTTCATACGTAAATAATTTACGTTTTTGTGCTGTTAATACGTAAATATTTTACGTTTTAGTGCTGTAAATACGTCAGTATTATACGTTTCTGTGTGTATAAAACGTAAGTAAATGTACGTATGGTAGAATTACACTTTACGTAAAAATACACACGTATTCTCATGAGATCACGTTGCTATTTCAGTTTTGTCTCATGATAAAGTAATTAATTAAAACCAAATAAAAGTATCCCATGATAGGAACCCCTAAAATGTTCAATAATCAAAGCACCTGACAGAACCCTTCTTCGAATTATGATTGGTATTTTTTGTCAAATGTATGCCGTATTTTTAAATTTTGGAATTTACACACTGTAATTATTTGAAAAATACATCTAGTACATTGCTGCTATTCCTGAGGTATACTGTATTTGCACTTTGCAAACTTTTTGACCTTCTACATTTGTCAAAATGTACAACAGAACACACTATGCTATTAATACTGTGTCTCACAATGCAAAATGCTCAATGTGACCTTCCATCTCCAGTTTGATGGATGAACCAGGGATAATATCAGTAATATCTTTTATTTTATTTTATTTTTTTATCTGACAAACATGTGTAGCCGAACATTTTTGTTTTGTTTTGTTTGAAATGGTTGCATGGTGTGTGCTATTTCACATAGCATTATTAAAGGGGTGGTATAATGCCCTATTCACAAGATGTAAAATAAGTCTCTGATGTCCCCAGAGTGTGTGTGTGTGTGTGTGTGTGTGTGTGTGTGTGTGTGTGTGTGTGTGTGTGTGTGTGTGTGTGTGTGTGTGTGTGTGTGTGTGTGTGTGTGTGTGTGTGTGTGTGTGTGTGTGTGTGTGTGTGTGTGTGTGTGAAGTTTTAGCTCAAAATACCCCACAGATATTTTTATATAACATGTTAAAGTTGTCACTTTTTGAGGGTGAGCAAAAACACACCGTTTTGTGTCTGTTCCTTTACATGCAAATGAGCTGCTGCTCCCGGCACAGAGGGTGGAGCTTCAAGAGCTTGTGTCCTTTTACCTCACACAGACATGCACTGAAAATTTCAAAAACTTTTAGCCTTTTATGTTCAAACCGGATTCAGACAATGATAGAGAGACTCAAGAAGAAGTGACAACATGTAAACAACATTTCTGAATGGTTAGTTGATGAATTTATGTAGCTGATGTGTAGTTATCTTCTAGTCATTGATTATCATATTCTGTCTTGATAATCTATAAATCGTTTTCCAGGGGGCGGGGTTTATGTACATTTTAGGGTTAATGATGTCACTAACCCGGGAGGAAGCTTGTGTAGTCCTTAAAAAGCAATTTCTTTAAAATAAAATCTCTCCCTTTGCTTTGAACTTTGAGAGTCTTAACTTTGCAGATGTTGTTTATGCTCAAACAGCAACAAGTTAGAAAAGTGAAATCATATTCAACCACCCCTTTAACATTCAGTGTACACTACCAGTCAAGGTTTGGAATATTTTTTTTTATTATTATTGTTGTTATGCTCACTAATTAAGGCTGCATGTATTTGTTCAAAAACATAGTGAAATAATAACATTGTCAAATATTACTACAATTAACAAATTTCACCATCATTACTCCAGTCTTCAGTGTCACAAGATCCTTCAGAAATCATTCTATTATGATGATTTGCTTCTCAATTATTTTCAATTGTTCTTAGTGCTCAGTTATTCATAATGGTTTGTATTTATCATCACTGTTGGAAACAGTTTTTGCTTTGAAATCAAATAAATAAATTACATTTTGAACTACTACTGTTTATACTTGATCAAATGAATGCAGCCTTAAGAGACTTCTTTCAAAAAGATTAAAAAAAAACTGTTGATCACTCCAAACTTTTGATTGGTGGTTTGTACTGGACAGTATGTAGTTAGCAGTGTGCACTTATTCCATTTCCAACATACAGTAGCTCCACTCTCATCTGACAGCAGAGGCGTCTCCTTCATTGTAACTGGGTCACCATTATAGTTTTTTTGGCAACTCCAGATGTTTTTTTTTTTTGTGTGATTAATGGTTTCTTTTGTGCCACTCTCCAATACAATCTGTTATATGTTGCAGGGCTCTTTATGTGCATGACTGGAGCACTTTTACTCTATTCTCACTCGCTGAACTCTGTAGCTTCTTCAAAGTGATGCCTGGACTCACCGTGGCTTCTCTCACACGTCGTCTCCTCGTTCACACTGAGGGTTTGGAGACATTACCTTTCCTAAGCAGTGTCTGGGTGGTTTGATATAGCATGCTCTTCATGATAACACAGCCGGCATTGACCACTGGGACATCCGAAGACTTGGATGCCTTTTCTTCTTTTCTTAGGTAATTTATTGATATTTATTCATTTGGCAGACACATGTATGAAGGTATACCTGTTTTATCAGTATGTGTGACCTTGGACGCTCTACCAGTTGAGCTAAAGGAACAACGACAGGAACACAATATATGTATTCATTTCACTGTATCCCTAACATTTCTGGACTTCTCTTTAGTCTTCATTTTCACAGCTGTCCTTCAGTTTCACAGCATGAAAAATTGTACCTTAACTGTAACGTTTTCACAGAAAATGTAGGAGTTATTTTAATGGTTCATATAAGGCAACTGTGCACACACACACACACACACACACACACACACACACACACACACACACACACACACACACACACACACACACACACACACACTCACACACACACACACGGATCATGTAACACTGAAGACTGGGGTAATGATGCTGAAAATTCAGCTTTGCATCACAGGAATAAAGTACTTTTTAATATTACAGATATTGTAAAATATAATAATATTTCACAATATTACTGTTATATATATATATATATATATATATATGCATATAGTATCTGTAATATTGCAAATTGTGTGCTACCATTATTGAGATGTATAATCCAAAAGTGTATAGTGCTGGCAATGTTTATTATTAATAAAGCTGTTTACATTCTGTTGCTGTCTACTGTCTGAACCCATGCTGAGGCTTCATAGTGTGACATTAATAAAGCTAAAATGAGTGCTGTTAGATGTTATATGTATAAAAAATAAGATGCATTATACATACATTTATTCGTATAAACCTTGCAACATACAGTATATACAATTTTGACATTAAATATACCATTTATATCCCATTTCCCCCACTAAATCATGGTATTTTCCATTGGAAGTTATGTTTCTGTTGGTATTATAATATACACTGATATTCTGGGAGATTATTTTAGGCTGTTGCATTTTATGTTGATGTTTGCCCAGCAAACAGACTTCGCTGTCTGTTTTGACTTGCCATCCGGAGATTCAATATGGCAGGATTTTACAAGCAATGTGATACAACAATTTGAACAAACTGGCGTCATCTTGTCAACCTGATGAGCTCCCTGGAGACCAGAGTCACTCTTTGATCCCTGTTTCCGAGTCCAAAAGGATGCTGAGAGTATATGCCGGTGTCCTGAAATAGTCTGAGCTCAAAGTTTCCCGTTTCATCCAGCCTTTCAACCTTTAGCTGCTTTTATGCAAAAAGGGAGCTGGAGGGGGGTGACTTTTGGTAGATCTTTCATTTATTTTGAGGTACTATGTGTAACCCAATAGGAACATTTCCAAAACACATGGGATCTCTTTTATTAACCCCACATATGAAAGTGCATGCGCATAAAAGCTGTGTGTGAACGCTTTCATGCAAAAATCATGATTCATCAGTAAGTTTGCACTTTCTGGTGGAAATTTTGCATTATTTTCCAGCCCAGGCTCATTCGAAAAACGTACCTGTGGCAACATTTTTCAGTAGCACCTCACTGCAGTACACGAGATCCAGGGGGCGGAGTTGGATCCAAATCTAAGGGGTGGAGATTGGTAGGTTTAGGGGTGGGTTTAGGGATCAGGGGGTGGAGATGGGTAGGTTTAGGTACAGTATATGTAAGGTGGGAGGAGTTGGATCTGGATCCAACTCCTCCCCCTGGATTTCATGTTCTGCAGTGAGGACCATCTCACATTTTTGCAAAACGCAAACATACATTGCGTCGTGCACATTTCGAGACAGTTTCAAAGTGAAAGTTCCAGTGAGTGGCGCTAAAAGCGTGTTTAGTTTTGTCCAGAACAGAAGAACGTGAACATGGCGACGTTTCATTAAGTTGAAATTTATACGCATCACAAAAGTTCTGAGTAGAAATGTCCGGTGAGTGGCAGATTAAAGGTCCCATTCCATGGATTATTTTTATTATTTTATCATGTTCCCAGGGGTGCCCTTATAATGTTAGTATGTTTTTTAGATCAAAAATTGTTATAATTTAGAAATAAAAGGCATATTTCCTAGCCTGATTTCATTCTCTGGTTTGAACACTCTGTTTGAAGGGGCGTGTCTGCTGTGAGACTTCAGTGTAAACGCCCACTGCTGTGATTGGCTGAAATGCTTGCATATGAAATATCTGGCATTACATGTGGAACTATCTGGAAAACTTTTACTATTACAGCTATTATACGTTTTTACTATTACAACTATCGGGATTAACGAATCGTGAAAAGTTTTTTTAAGTATTTAGATCTATTTCAATCACATAAAAAATTGCAGTGAGTGTTGAGCAGATGACAGCCTGTTGATCGCGTGAAAAAAGATCTTATCATTGCAACGCAGTTTCTGCACTCACTAATGATTTCACCAATGCAAACATGAGGCATATAAATACAGTAAGAGCTTCGTTGTGCAGTGTAACAGCGTCATTGATTTCATAACGAGTTTTGGCAAGTGTCCAGATAAACTCGCGCTGTGTGATTGATTGACAGCTTGGACGATTGTAAAGGGATTTTTCTTTGATCGCTTTCTGTATATTAATCACAGTTTAAGTAAGATTATTTTCATCCTACTAAGAGAAACGATGTGGAGTTGATCGCTACTTCCATATTAAATCACTACTTGTACTTACCGCTTGCTGGAATATAGTTGAAATTGCCCCCTTCGTCAGTATGAAACGCTGAGAGAAGCCTGCTTGATATTATCCCAGGTTAGAAAAACAGTTCCTGGTGAAATGGACAGAGCAAACTAACAACTTCGAATTAAACTTTTGCGGTATCCGATTATAGATAAACATCAACCGTCTGTTGACATTTCGCCATCAATACGCCTGTGTTCCTGTGGGCGGAGCTTAGTCTAAACACGGTTCTGGTGATGTCACTAATGCAGGTAGTAGAGGGGTGTAGTCCAATCGAGCCGTTTTTTGTAGTCAACTTCTGTTAAATAAAATATCTCGCTTGGCATTGAACTTTGAGCGTTATAATTTTACAGATATTATTTATACTCTAACAACAACAATACACACTAACTAAACTTTGAAACATGGAATCGCATGCAACAGGACCTTTAAAATAATGTACACCTACAATAAACCCTAAACCTACATGATAGTGTTAACAAAAGCAAATGTGACATAAAAACGCAATCGTAACCAAGGCATTCGGGATTCGTACTCTCCGCATCACAAGTATAATTCACCAGCTGAGCTATCGAGCAAGATTAGAAGCTTAGTACATCTGTAAAACTGAACATATGGAGCTGGTTAATGACGCAAACTCCAAATATAGAGTTCCTGCAAAACTCCGAACACATCTTCCTTTTTTAAGAATGACTTCAGGCTACAAATTACCTTTGCTGCATGCCGCTAGGGTGCGTCTAGATTTCTAGGCTATAATTATGTGTGAAAACGATTAAAAGTGCTTGCTGTTTTACTGCCTGTTCATTTCTGTTGGAAACTCCAGTGATATGCACGTATTGGTACGTATTTTGTGTTTTGCAAAAATGTTGCCACATAAATTTTCCACATACGTACAAACACATTAAATTATTTTATGGTCTATTTAACTCATATGTTTTCATTAAAAAAACGTGTCGATAGAAGTGCAGCAGCTTTTGTGTATATCAGAAAAATTTGCAATTTTAAAACTTTTTGGTAACACTATTTTGATCGTCCACTTTAGACATTCAACTAACTATAAGTAACTTTGCAACTACATGTCAACAGTCATTCGAGTATTAGTAGACTGTCTGCTAACACTTTATTTTGATGCTCCCCAACAGACATTCTGCTGACTATAAGTAACTTTGCAACTACATGTCAACTTAATCTACAAACCTTAACCCTAACCTTACAGTCAACTAATACTAATGAGAGTTAGTTGACATGTAGTTGCAAAGTTACATATAGTTGGTAGAATGTCGAATATGAGTTTAACACTATCCACAAACATGTTTTTTTCCACTAGAGAAATAACAGATCAACTGTAATGGTGTATGCACATATACCAACTCGACCTTGTGCTTATTTTTGTATAGTTTTACATGTTTTAATATAACACTTACACATACACAGAGAGATAAATAGTTCATGCCAATGCCGCGGGACAGTACTTCATGGGAAGTTAAAATTGCAGGATGAATCTTTACCTTATTGCTTATTCAGACTTTGTAGATTAACTTTGAAAGATTGAATGCAAGGTGGTTTTTTTTGTTGTTTATGTCACAGTGTCTGGTTTGTGTATTCCTGGTATCCACTAGAGGTCCTCTTCCCCACGGTGTTATCCACATATTGCATTGCAACTACATTCCCCACAATCCTTGTCTGTACCAATCACTGTTAATTACACTCAGCTCTCCATCATCATTGTTTCAGCTGTTCCCTGTTTCATTGTTAGTTCCCTGTGTATAAAACCCTGTCTGTTTTTGTATGTGTTACGGAGTCCTTGTTATTCGTTCACACCACTTCTGAGGTCTGTTTCTTGTTTTGTTATTGTTTTTGGATTGCCTGTTTGGATTTTGACCCCTGCCTGGACTGGATGTATGATTATGGATTTCCCTAATAAATAGTACTGCAATTGGATCCCCTGTTTCCTGTGTGTGGTATCGTGACAGAAGGACTCCGTCACACATAGATCCAGCGGTATGTGTTCCAACTTCTCCTCCCCAGTCCCCGAGCGGGAGAGGAGAGATATGTTTGAGGGAACCCGCCTAGTCATCTTTCGTGGGACCCGGGGAGGTCGCAGAGGAGGTGGGCGAGTGGAAGTCCAACACCACTCTTCACCATGGCCCCCCTTCGATACTGAGCGGGTGAGAGGCAGATCTGAGCCACCATCTCGCCGTCACGGACGGAGAAGGGGGAAGAAACACACGTCTGCCGATCCAGAGACTGTTCACAGCACGTCTGCCGATCCAGAGACTGTTCACGTCACGTCTGCCGAGCCTGTGTCTCCGGACAAGATGGCCGCCGCAGAGCCTGTGTCCCCTGACAAGACGGCCGCTGAAACTTTGTTGGATTATTTTTCGACGCTATTCAAGATCCTAGAAATTCCCAGGAATGTTCACGTCACGTCTGCCGAGCCGGTGTCTTCGGACAAGATGGCCGCCGCCGAGCCTGTTCACATCACGTCTGTCGAGCCTGTGTCTTCGGACAAGATGGCCGCCGCCGAGCCTGTGTCTTCGGACAAGATGGCCGCCGCCGAGCCTGTGTCTTCAGACAAGATGGCCGCCGCCGAGCCTGTGTCTTCGGACAAGATGGCCACCGCCGAGCCTGTTCATGTCACGTCTGTCGAGCCTGTGTCTTCGGACAAGATGGCCGCCGCCGAGCCTGTTCACGTCACGTTTGCCGAGCCTGTGTCTTCGGACAAGATGGCCGCCGCCGAGCCTGTGTCTTCGGACAAGATGGCCGCCTCCGAGCCTGTTCAAGTCACGTCTGCCAAGCCTGTGTCTTCGGACAAGATGGCCGCCGCCGAGCCGGTGGAGTCTGTTCCTGAGCCGGTGGAGTCTGTTCCTGAGCCGGTGGAGTCTGTTCCTGAGCCGGTGGAGTCTGTTCCTGAGCCGGTGGAGTCTGTTCCTGAGCCGGTGGAGTCTGTTCCTGAGCCGGTGGAGTCTGTTCCTGAGCCGGTGGAGTCTGTTCCTGAGCCGGTGGAGTCTGTTCCTGAGCCGGTGGAGTCTGTTCCTGAGCCGGTGGAGTCTGTTCCTGAGCCGGTGGAGTCTGTTCCTGAGCCGGTGGAGTCTGTTCCTGAGCCGGTGGAGTCTGTTCCTGAGCCGGTGGAGTCTGTTCCTGAGCCGGTGGTGTCTGTTCCAGTTCCTGAGCCGGTGGTGTCTGTTCCAGTTCCTGAGCCGGTGGTGTCTGTTCCAGTTCCTGAGCCGGTGGTGTCTGCTCCAGTTCCTGAGCCGGTGGTGTCTGCTCCAGTTCCTGAGCCGGTGGTGTCTGTTCCTGAGCCTGTGGTGTCTGTTCCAGTTTCTGAGCCGTTGGTGCCAGTTCCAGTACCTGAGTCGATGGTGCCTGTTCCTGAGCCGTTGGTGCCGGTTCCAGTGCCTGAGTCGATGGTGCCGGTTCCAGTGCCTGAGCCGGTGGTGCCGGTTCCAGTGCCAGTTCCGGTGGTGCCGGTTCCAGTGCCTGAGCCGTTGGTGCCAGTTCCAGTGCCTGAGTCGATGGTGCCTGTTCCTGAGCCGGTGGTGCCAGTTCCAGTGCCTGAGTCGATGGTGCCAGTTCCTGTTCCTGAGCCGGTGGTGCCGGTTCCAGTGCCTGAGCCGATGGTGCCGGTTCCAGTGCCTGAGCCGTTGGTGCCAGTTCCAGTACCTGAGTCGATGGTGCCTGTTCCTGAGCCGTTGGTGCCGGTTCCAGTGCCTGAGTCGATGGTGCCTGTTCCTGAGCCTGAGCTGTTGGTGCCAGTTCCAGTGCCTGAGCCGTTGGTGCCAGTTCCAGTGCCTGAGCCGGTGGTGCCAGTTCCAGTGCCAGTTCCGGTGGTGCCGGTTCCAGTGCCTGAGCCGTTGGTGCCAGTTCCAGTGCCTGAGTCGATGGTGCCTGTTCCTGAGCCGGTGGTGCCAGTTCCAGTGCCTGAGTCGATGGTGCCAGTTCCTGTTCCTGAGCCGGTGGTGCCAGTTCCAGTGCCTGAGTCGATGGTGCCGGTTCCAGTGCCTGAGCCGTTGGTGCCAGTTCCAGTACCTGAGTCGATGGTGCCTGTTCCTGAGCCGTTGGTGCCAGTTCCAGTGCCTGAGTCGATGGTGCCTGTTCCTGAGCCGGTGGTGCCAGTTCCAGTGCCTGAGCCGTTGGTGCCAGTTCCAGTACCTGAGTCGATGGTGCCTGTTCCTGAGCCGTTGGTGCCGGTTCCAGTGCCTGAGTCGATGGTGCCAGTTCCAGTGCCTGAGCCGGTGGTGCCGGTTCCAGTGCCAGTTCCGGTGGTGCCGGTTCCAGTGCCTGAGCCGTTGGTGCCAGTTCCAGTGCCTGAGTCGATGGTGCCTGTTCCTGAGCCGGTGGTGCCAGTTCCAGTGCCTGAGTCGATGGTGCCAGTTCCTGTTCCTGAGCCGGTGGTGCCGGTTCCAGTGCCTGAGCCGATGGTGCCGGTTCCAGTGCCTGAGCCGTTGGTGCCAGTTCCAGTACCTGAGTCGATGGTGCCTGTTCCTGAGCCGTTGGTGCCGGTTCCAGTGCCTGAGTCGATGGTGCCTGTTCCTGAGCCTGAGCTGTTGGTGCCAGTTCCAGTGCCTGAGCCGTTGGTGCCAGTTCCAGTGCCTGAGCCGGTGGTGCCAGTTCCAGTGCCAGTTCCGGTGGTGCCGGTTCCAGTGCCTGAGCCGTTGGTGCCAGTTCCAGTGCCTGAGTCGATGGTGCCTGTTCCTGAGCCGGTGGTGCCAGTTCCAGTGCCTGAGTCGATGGTGCCAGTTCCTGTTCCTGAGCCGGTGGTGCCAGTTCCAGTGCCTGAGTCGATGGTGCCGGTTCCAGTGCCTGAGCCGTTGGTGCCAGTTCCAGTACCTGAGTCGATGGTGCCTGTTCCTGAGCCGTTGGTGCCAGTTCCAGTGCCTGAGTCGATGGTGCCTGTTCCTGAGCCGGTGGTGCCAGTTCCAGTGCCTGAGCTGTTGGTGCCAGTTCCAGTGCCTGAGCCGTTGGTGCCAGTTCCAGTGCCTGAGCCGTTGGTGCCAGTTCCAGTGCCTGAGCCGGTGGTGCCAGTTCCAGTGCCAGTTCCGGTGGTGCCGGTTCCAGTGCCTGAGCCGTTGGTGCCAGTTCCAGTGCCTGAGTCGATGGTGCCAGTTCCTGTTCCTGAGCCGGTGGTGCCAGTTCCTGTTCCTGAGCCGGTGGTGCCGGTTCCAGTGCCAGTTCCGGTGGTGCCGGTTCCAGTGCCTGAGCCGTTGGTGCCGGTTCCAGTGCCTGAGCCGTTGGTGCCGGTTCCGGTGCCGGTTCCAGTGCCTGAGTCGATGGTGCCTGTTCCTGAGCCGGTGGTGCCAGTTCCTGTTCCTGAGTCGTTGGTGCCAGTTCCAGTGCCTGAGCTGTTGGTGCTAGTTCCAGTGCCTGAACCGGTGGTGCCAGTTCCAGTGCCTGAGCCGGTGGTGCCAGTTCCAGATCCAGTTCCGGTGGTGCCAGTTCCAGTGCCAGTTCCGGTGGTGCCAGTTCCAGTGCCTGAGCCGGTGGTGCCAGTTCCAGTGACTGAGCCGTTGGTGCCAGTTCCAGTGCCTGAGCCGTTGGTGCCAGTTCCAGTGCCTGAGTTGGTGGTGCCAGTTCCAGTGCCTGAGCCGGTGGTGCCAGTTCCTGTTCCTGAGCCGGTGGTGCCAGTTCTTGTTCCTGAGCCGGTGGTGCCGGTTCCAGTGCCAGTTCCGGTGGTGCGGGTTCCAGTGCCTGAGCCGTTGGTGCCGGTTCCAGTGCCTGAGCCGTTGGTGCCGGTTCCGGTGCCGGTTCCAGTGCCTGAGTCGATGGTGCCGGTTCCTGAGCCGGTGGTGCCAGTTCCTGTTCCTGAGTCGTTGGTGCCAGTTCCTGTTCCTGAGCTGTTGGTGCCTGAGCCGGTGGTGCCTGTTCCAGTGCCTGAGACGGTGGTGCCAGTTCCAGTGCCTGAGCCAGTGGTGCCAGTTCCAGTGCCTGAGCCGTTGGTGCCAGTTCCAGTGCCTGAGCCGTTGGTGCCAGTTCCAGTGCCTGAGCCGGTGGTGCCAATTCCAGTGCCTGAGCCGGTGGTGCCGGTTCCAGTGCCAGTTCCGGTGGTGCCGGTTCCAGTGCCTGAGCCGTTGGTGCCGGTTCCAGTGCCTGAGTCGATGGTGCCTGTTCCTGAGCCGGTGGTGCCAGTTCCAGTGCCTGAGCTGTTGGTGCCAGTTCCAGTGCCTGAGCTGTTGGTGCCAGTTCCAGTGCCTGAGCCGTTGGTGCCAGTTCCAGTGCCTGAGCCGTTGGTGCCGGTTCCAGTGCCTGAGCCGTTGGTGCCGGTTCCAGTGCCTGAGCCGTTGGTGCCGGTTCCAGTGCCTGAGCCGTTGGTGCCAGTTCCAGTGCCTGAGCCGTTGGTGCCAGTTCCAGTGCCAGTTCCGGTGGTGCCTGTTTCTGAGCCGGCGGTGCTAGTTCCTGAGCCGTTGGTGCCAGTTCCAGTGCCTGAGCCGGTGGTGCCAATTCCAGTGCCTGAGCCGATGGTGCCGGTTCCAGTGCCTGAGCCGGTGGTGCCAGTTCCACCGCCCGAGGGGTCGTCTCCGCCCTGGCCGGCCGAGGGGTCATCTCCGCCCTGGCCGCCCGATGGACTGTCGTCTCCGCCCTGGCCGCCCGATGGACTGTCGTCTCCGCCCTGGCCGCCCGATGGACTGTCGTCTCCGCCCTGGCCGCCCGATGGACTGTCGTCTCCGCCCTGGCCGCCCTATGGACTGTCGTCTCCGCCCTGGCCGCCCTATGGACTGTCACTCCCTGTTCCCGTTTCTCTCCATGGACCTGGCCCCCCATCCCACCCCCTGATCCTCCACCAGTCCACCTCCCGCCTGGACTCTTGTTTTGTCTTTTTTGTCTTGGAGCGTCTGGTAGCCGCTCCGTAGAGTGGGGGTTATGTCACAGTGTCTGGTTTGTGTATTCCTGGTATCCACTAGAGGTCCTCTTCCCCACGGTGTCATCCACATATTGAACTACATTCCCCACAATCCTTGTCTGTACCAATCACTGTTAATTACACTCAGCTCTCCATCATCATTGTTTCAGCTGTTCCCTGTTTAATTGTTAGTTCCCTGTGTATAAAACCCTGTCTGTTTTCGTATGTGTTACGGAGTCCTTGTTATTCGTTCACACCACTTCTGAGGTCTGTTTCTTGTTTTGTTGTTTTTGGATTGCCTGTTTGGATTTTGACCCCTGCCTGGACTGGATGTATGATTATGGATTTCCCTAATAAATAGTACTGCAATTGGATCCCCTGTTTCCTGTGTGTGGTATCGTGACAGTTTTTTGTTTTTTTTGCATTCACCCTTGGGGGCCGAAATCAATTAGGTGCAACAATAAGCCTTCATCTTCGCACAAAGAGTTGTATGATTGCATATTTGATTTCCGCACCTATTCCTGTCCATTTATTGTAGTGTGCATAGCACATCAGTATGGAGCCACCCACTTCTATATAAAAGCACTAGAGCGATCACTCCCTTCGAAAAGCAGTCGTGCTCCTTCATCCAAAAGCCTCCCCTCAGCAGAAAAGAGCATGGTTACAGAACCTCAGGGGTACAGTAATAACCATATAACCACTCAGCTGTGCCTAATATAGACAGAAGAAGGGCAGATAAACAAAAGGTCAGTAAGCATCATTCTTTCCAATTTACTTTACCCAGAGGGCCGATAGGTGGGTTACCAATTTAAAGATGCTTTATGCAATCTAAGGGTTTTCGGAAAAAGCTCAGGGGAGAATTTCAGGGGTTCTTAGTGTATTTTAGATGTATTAGGCTTTTATCGACTATACATAAATTATTAATAACAAGTTTGATTGGTAAGCTTTTCCTAAGTCTCATATATGTGGTCAAAAATACACTAAAAACAGTAATGTTGTGAAATAGTATAATACTTTAAAGTAACTGTTTTCTATTTTAATATACTTTAAAATGCAGTTTATTCCAGTGATTAACGCTGAATTTTCAGCATCATTACTCCAGTCGTCAGTGTCACATGATCCTTCAGAAATCATTCTAATATGCTGATTTGCTGCTCAATAAACCTTTCTTATCATTATCAATGTTGAAAACAGTTGTGCTGCTTACTATTTTTGTGGAAACTGTGACATTTTTTTCTTTCAAGATTCTTTGTTGAAAATAAAGATCATTCGTTGAATAGATTTCAAAATAGATTTTCTGTAACATTAGAAATGTCTTTACTGTCACTTTTGATACATTTTATGTTCCTTGCTAAAATAACTTTTTTTTTTAAAGTCTTACAGACCCCAAAGCATTTGAACAGTATATAATATGATATAATATAATATAGCCTAATATAATTCAAATATACTTTTATATATAATATTGTTTTAATGTTTGATTATTCAAAGTCAATTATAATTTACCTTAAACAATTAATCAATTCATTAAAGCCTAATAAGACACTATATTTATATGTACAATAGTAAATCAGCTCTTGTGCATAACTTTTACATTATAATCTATCAATTCAGAATGCATATCCTTGCTGATTTACCAAAACACTTGAAGCAGGATATTTAAGTATACATTTTTGTTATCCATTTGAACTCAGAACTGAGAAACAATTGTGACAGAGAAATATTATTACTGATTTGTATTTCCCTTTTGGGTGGACATCATGTCACCACAATAATAAATATACCCATACGAGAAGTCTTATTTATTTATTGAAACACCTGGTTCTCTGCTGAATATACCACTGATGTAATGTGTTTTTTGAACTTTCCCCTGTGAGTCAGGAAGGTCTCAGCTCTGCAAGCAACTAAGCAAGTGTGGCACAAAGACACAAAAAGATTCTGGCCATTGATATGGAAGTATAGAGAAGTCGATTGACTGGTAGGCGGTTGCTCTACACCCTGTGGTTTTCATCTATCTACACACAGCTGTCTGTGGCTGAGCGGACCACAGCCTGGTCACTTCTTCAACACCCCAAACAAGCACTGCAAAAACACAAAAATTCCTAAAACCAAACCACGCATCATAACCAAGCGTGACATGAAACATTTCTCAGAACAAGGGTTCCTGCACGATTTGAATAATTTGGAGTGGGAACAAATTAATTTAATTCCTGACCTTGACATTTTTTTTATGTAATTTTCTCTGTTTTAGTCAACAAACATGCTCCTCTCAAAAGGTACTGGGCGAAGGGTCGGAATAATGCATGGTTTTCTCATCCTTTATCAAATATGCTTCATGAGCGCAACCTGGCATGGGCAAAAGCTAGGAAAACCGATTTAGACTGCCTTGATTTCAGGCGATTGCGCAATGCATGCAGTCAGAAAAGCTAAAGCTGAACATTTTCTTATACAAACATCTCACAATCTAAACAATTCATCAAAATTTTGGAAAAGTGTTAAATCATTAACTGAAAATAATAAAGGTATAGAACCCATGTATTAATAAGGGCTCTCATACAATCATTAATAAAGTAAAAATGCTTATGAATGCAATGAACACTTTTTTTTTTTTTTTTTTTTTGATTCAATTAATGGTGCTCATGTGAACCCTTCGATTGTTCAGAAGTTTTTAAAAGCTTTTAAAGCTAGCAGCTGATTTTATTGCCTCACCTCTGACTCATATTTTTAACCTTTCTCTTGTCTTAAATGAAATTCCACTTTTATGGAAATCAGCTTTTGTTGTTCTTTAAAGGCGGAGATCCCACACACCCAAATAATTACCGGCCCATTTCCAAGCTGTCAGTCTTGGCCAAAGTCCTTGAAACATTTGTCAACAATCAATTAAAGGACTTTCTGTCTGTGAATAATACCCTGTATGATTTTCAATCTGGTTTTAGAAAACAACAGCACAACTACGGCAGCCTTAAAAGTACTAAATGATTTTACTGAATCTGTTGATAACAAGAAACACTGTGCAGCCTTATTCATCGATCTATCAAAAGCATTTGATACTGTTGATCATACCTAACTGATACAATGGCTTGTCAGGATTGGATTATCTAAACATATTATTGGTTGGTTATCTCTCAAACAGAACTCAATGTGTACAGGCAGAAGGTTTTATCTCTGGTTCACTCAATGTAACTAAAGGTGTGCCACAGGGGTCAGTCCTAGGACCACTCCTATTTACTCTATATATAAATAATATTGATCAAAATGTTCATAATGTAAATTTTCATTATTACGCTGATGATACAGTTGATGTTCAGCGTAACTTATTTGAATTAAAACTATAGTTTTAAAGGCATAATTAAGTATTTTACAAATAACAAATCATTAATATTCTTTAGGCTCATCCTAGACCTAACCAGAAGTGCTACTCTTCAGTACAATGGTAACCCCCAAATTTTGTGTAATTGAATACAAATGTTTAAGTTAATAGTTTGAGAATGTATATGATTATGATGCTCTGACGTACAAAGTATGCTGTCAAAGAGTTTTAACAGCTTTGCATTTCATTCTATTTTAATACTACTAAAAATAAAATCAAATATTGACTTATCAATATTTAAGTCCTGTGCTGACCTCTGAAAGAGAGACTTTATTCCATTATTGTAGGGAAACATCTGAATGCCCTTTTCTACATTATGTATTGATAGGGGTTGGAAAATTGGAGGACGTGGACTAAGTGTCCTCGACTGCTCACCTGAAGGTCAAGCAGTGAAAGCATGTTGCAATCTGAAATTGCCGCATGAAATTATCATATCATTCGCTGTGTGTTTCAGTGGAGGCGTTAAAAGTTAAACAAGTGCAATGAGAGGTTTGCAGAGAGCTTGTCCTTGCAGGCATTCGCCAATAAGTACGCTTCACTGAGCCTTGAGTGGTTTACTGTGAATTGTGGGATTACCCAATGTACGGAAAGGCAACAAATAAATGATTCAGGACAAAAACCGTTAAAGATAAATCTGACTTTGACAGCTCATCTGGAATAAGATGTTGATAAGAATTGTCTGTCAATAGGCCAAACTTAGGAAACCTATTCATTTAAATCAATATTAAGATACTTGCAATGGAAGTAATATACTTTGGAGTTAATAATTATAACAAACAAACAAACAAACAAATAAATAAATAAACAAATAAATGAATACTATATTAATACTAATTAATAACAACAACAACAACAACTACAACAGTAATAATAATAATAATAATCATCACCATCATCATCATCATCATCATCCTCATCATCATCATCATTATTATTATTATTATTATTATTATTATTATTATTATTATTATTATTATTATCATTAATTTAAATAATATTAAGACACTTGTAATGTAAGTAATAATTTGGACTTTCTAATAAATAGCAACTACAATAGTTGTAATAATAATAATAATAATAATAATAATAATAACTAGATTAAAAAGTTCGTCGAGACAAACTTTAAGTTGGCTTGAGAAAGTTTGGACTGGAAAGTTTAAAGTTTAAAGTAGTTTGAAGATTAAAGTAGTTTGAAGTTTAATTTAGTTTAAAGTAGTTTGAAGTTTAATTTAGTTTACAGTTTAAAGTAGTTTGAAGTTTTTAGTTTAAAGTTTAAATTAGTTTGAAGTTTAAAGTAGTTTAAAGTTTGAAGTAGTTTAAAGTTAAAAAGTTGCTAGGGTGTTTCTAATGGGTTGCTAAGGTGTTCTGGGTGGTTGCTAGGTGGTAGCTGGGGTATTCTGGATGGTTGCTAGGCGGTTGCTAGGGTGTTCTGGGTGGTTGCTATGGTGTTGCTAGGTGGTTGCTAGGGTATTCTGGGTGGTTGCTAGGTGGTTGCTAGGGTGTTGCTAGGCGGTTCTGGGTGGTTGCTATGGTGTTGCTAGGCGGTTGCTAGGGTGTTCAGGGTGGTTGCTAGGCGGTTGCTAGGGTGTTTTGGTGGTTGCTATGGTGTTGCTAGGCGGTTGCTAAGGTGTTCTGGGTGGTTGCTATGATGTTGCTAGGTGGTTGCTTGGGTGTTTTGGTGGTTGCTATGGTGTTGCTAGGGTATTCTGGGTGGTTGCTAGGGTGTTGCTAGGTGGTTCCTAGGGTGTTCTGGGTGGTTGCTATGGTGTTACTAGGTGGTTGGTAGTTGACACAGATGGTTACTATGGAGTTTTTATGGAGTTCTTAGCATGATCTTGGCATGATTTAGCAATTAACTAATCGCTATTAGCATGTAGCTATTCACTGCTAGCATGTGTAGCATGTTGGAAGTGCTGTTTGCTAGTATGAGTCAAAAGAGCCAAACCTCATCTCTATACGATGTTCTGATGCAGAGATATAGGTCTTGTAAAACGGTTGCTAGGGTACTCAAGTTTGGTTGCTATGGAGTTGCTTGGGAGCTGGGAACTTTAAACTTAATTAGTTTAAAGTGGTTTGAAGTTTAAAGTAGTTTACGAGTTTTTGAGTTTTGAGTTTATAAGTTTAAATGAGTTTAGAGTGTGTGTGTGTGTGTGTGTGTGTGTGTGTGTGTGTTCACACACACACACACACACACACACACACACTCAGAGTTTATGAGTTTAGAGTTTATAAGTGTATAAATTGATGAGTTTATAAGTGTTAGAGTTTTTGAGTTTAGAGTTTATAAGTTTTAAATGAGTTTAGAGTTTATAAGTTTTAATGAGTTTAGAGTTTAAATGAGTTTAAGAGTTCAGAGTTTATTAATTTATGAGTTAAAGAGTTCATAAGTCTATGAATTCATGAGTTTATAAGTTAATTAGTTTATAAGTGTATGAGTTTAGAGTTTATTAGTTTAAATCAGTCTCATTGGCTAATATAGTATATAGAATGGCAGTTTGGTTTAGTCTTCAAGGTATTTAGATTTGAATTTTCGTCGGTTGGTGAGTTTGAATCTGGATTTGAATTTTTTAGAACTCCCCATTGTAAGTCAATGGGAGTTTTTCCGAGTTTTGATCGGCATTTATAGGAAAACCGTAAGTCCGATCAGTCTGAAAAGATATAGCAACTAACTTCAGATCAGTTTGAGTGTCTGAGCCGAGTTTGGAGTATGTAGAGTTAAAGCTCTAGGACGAGTTTGAGTCAACAGTTTTTAACAGAAGAATAATAATAACTAGATTAAAAAGTTCGTCGAGACAAACTTTAAGTTGGCTTGAGAAAGTTTGGACTGGAAAGTTTAAAGTTTAAAGTAGTTTGAAGATTAAAGTAGTTTGAAGTTTAATTTAGTTTAACGTTTAATTTAGTTTAAAGTTTAAAGTATGAAGTTTAAAGTTTAAAGTAGTTTGAAGTTTTTAGTTTAAAGTTTAAATTAGTTTGAAGTTTAAAGTAGTTTAAAGTTTGAAGTAGTTTAAAGTTAAAAAGTTGCTAGGGTGTTTCTAGTGGGTTGCTAAGGTGTTCTGGGTGGTTGCTAGGTGGTAGCTGGGGTATTCTGGATGGTTGCTAGGCGGTTGCTAGGGTTTTCTGGGTGGTTGCTAGGGTGTTGCTAGGTGCTTGCTAGGGTATTCTGGTTGGTTGCTAGGTGGTTGCTAGGCGGTTCTGGGTGGTTGCTAGGGTGTTGCTAGGCGGTTCTGGGTGGTTGCTATGGTGTTGCTAGGCGGTTGCTAGGGTATTCTGGGTGGTTGCTAGGCGGTTGCTAGGATGTTCTGGGTGGTTGCTATGGTGTTGCTAGGTGGTTGCTAGGGTGTTCTTGGTGGTTGCTAGGCGGTTGCTAGGGTGTTCTGGGTGGTTGCTATGGTGTTGCTAGGCGGTTGCTAGGGTGTTCTGGGTGGTTGCTATGGTGTTGCTAGGTGGTTGCTAGGGTATTCTTGGTGGTTGCTAGGCGGTTGCTAGGGTGTTCTGAGTGGTTGTTATGGTGTTGCTAGGCGGTTGCTAAGGTATTCTGGGTGGTTGCTAGGTGGTTGCTAGGGTGTTCTGGGTGGTTGCTATGGTGTTACTAGGTGGTTGGTAGTTGTCACAGATGGTTACTATGGAGTTTTGATAGAGTTCTTTGCATGATCTTGGCATGATTTAGCACTTAACTAATCGCTATTAGCATGTAGCTATTCACTGCTAGCATGTGTAGCATGTTGGAAGTGCTGTTTGCTAGCATGAGTCAAAAGAGCCAAACCTCATCTCTATACGATGTTCTGATACAGAGATATAGGTCTTGCAAAACGGTTGCTAGGGTACTCAAGTTTGGTTGATATGGAGTTGCTTGGGAGCTGGAAGCTTTAAACTTAAGAAGTTTAAAGTGGTTTGAAGTTTAAAGTAGTTTATGAGTTTTTGAGTTTTGACTTTATAAGTTTAAATGAGTTTAGAGTTTAAGTTTAAATGAGTTTAGAGTGTGTGTGTGTGTGTATGTGTGTGTGTGTGTGTGTGTGTGTGTGTTCACACACACACACACACACACACACTCAGAGTTTATGAGTTTAGAGTTTATAAGTGTATAAATTGATGAGTTTCTAAGTGTAAGACTTTTTGAGTTTAGAGTTTATAAGTTTTAAATGAGTTTAGAGTTTATAAGTTTAAATGAGTTTAAGAGTTCAGAGTTTATTAATTTATGAGTTTAAGAGTTCATAAGTCTATGAATTCATGAGTTTATAAGTTAATTAGTTTATAAGTGTATGAGTTTAGAGTTCATTAGTTTAAATGAGTCTCATTGGCTCATATAGTATATAGAATGGCAGTTTGGTTTAGTCTTCAAGGTATTTTGATTTGAATTTTCGTCAGTTGGTCAGTTTGAATCTGGATTTGAATTTTTTAGAACTCCCCAATGTAAGTCAATGGGAGTTTTTCCGAGTTTTGATCGTCATTTTTAGGAAAACCGTAAGTCCGATCAGTCTGAAAAGATATAGCACACTTGGTCAGATCAGTTTGAGTGTCTGAGCCGAGTTTGGAGTATGTAGAGTTAAAGCTCTAGGAGGAGTTTAATATAGAAATTTTAGTCTCAGAATAATAATAATAATAATAATAACTAGATTAAAAAGTTCGTCGAGACAAACTTTAAGTTGGCTTGAGAAAGTTTGGACTGGAAAGTTTAAAGTTTAAAGTAGTTTGAAGATTAAAGTAGTTTGAAGTTTAATTTAGTTTAACGTTTAATTTAGTTTAAAGTTTAAAGTATGAAGTTTAAAGTTTAAAGTAGTTTGAAGTTTTTAGTTTAAAGTTTAAATTAGTTTGAAGTTTAAAGTAGTTTAAAGTTTGAAGTAGTTTAAAGTTAAAAAGTTGCTAGGGTGTTTCTAGTGGGTTGCTAAGGTGTTCTGGGTGGTTGCTAGGTGGTAGCTGGGGTATTCTGGATGGTTGCTAGGCGGTTGCTAGGGTTTTCTGGGTGGTTGCTAGGGTATTCTGGTTGGTTGCTAGGTGGTTGCTAGGCGGTTCTGGGTGGTTGCTAGGGTGTTGCTAGGCGGTTCTGGGTGGTTGCTATGGTGTTGCTAGGCGGTTGCTAGGGTATTCTGGGTGGTTTCTAGGCGGTTGCTAGGATGTTCTGGGTGGTTGCTATGGTGTTGCTAGGTGGTTGCTAGGGTGTTCTTGGTGGTTGCTAGGCGGTTGCTAGGGTGTTCTGAGTGGTTGCTATGGTGTTGCTAGGCGGTTGCTAGGGTGTTCTGGGTGGTTGCTATGGTGTTGCTAGGTGGTTGCTAGGGTATTCTTGGTGGTTGCTAGGCGGTTGCTAGGGTGTTCTGAGTGGTTGTTATGGTGTTGCTAGGCGGTTGCTAAGGTATTCTGGGTGGTTGCTAGGCGGTTGCTAGGGTGTTCTGGGTGGTTGCTATGGTGTTACTAGGTGGTTGGTAGTTGTCACAGATGGTTACTATGGAGTTTTGATAGAGTTCTTTGCATGATCTTGGCATGATTTAGCACTTAACTAATCGCTATTAGCATGTAGCTATTCACTGCTAGCATGTGTAGCATGTTGGAAGTGCTGTTTGCTAGCATGAGTCAAAAGAGCCAAACCTCATCTCTATACGATGTTCTGATACAGAGATATAGGTCTTGCAAAACGGTTGCTAGGGTACTCAAGTTTGGTTGCTATGGAGTTGCTTGGGAGCTGGAAGCTTTAAACTTAAGAAGTTTAAAGTGGTTTGAAGTTTAAAGTAGTTTATGAGTTTTTGAGTTTTGACTTTATAAGTTTAAATGAGTTTAGAGTTTAAGTTTAAATGAGTTTAGAGTGTGTGTGTGTATGTGTGTGTGTGTGTGTGTGTGAACACACACACACACACACACACACACTCAGAGTTTATGAGTTTAGAGTTTATAAGTGTATAAATTGATGAGTTTATAAGTGTAAGACTTTTTGAGTTTAGAGTTTATAAGTTTTAAATGAGTTTAGAGTTTATAAGTTTAAATGAGTTTAGAGTTTATAAGTTTAAATGAGTTTAAGAGTTCAGAGTTTATTAATTTATGAGTTTAAGAGTTCATAAGTCTATGAATTCATGAGTTTATAAGTTAATTAGTTTATAAGTGTATGAGTTTAGAGTTCATTAGTTTAAATGAGTCTCATTGGCTCATATAGTATATAGAATGGCAGTTTGGTTTAGTCTTCAAGGTATTTTGATTTGAATTTTCGTCAGTTGGTCAGTTTGAATCTGGATTTGAATTTTTTAGAACTCCCCAATGTAAGTCAATGGGAGTTTTTCCGAGTTTTGATCGTCATTTTTAGGAAAACCGTAAGTCCGATCAGTCTGAAAAGATATAGCACACTTGGTCAGATCAGTTTGAGTGTCTGAGCCGAGTTTGGAGTATGTAGAGTTAAAGCTCTAGGAGGAGTTTAATATAGAAATTTTAGTCTCAGAATAATAATAATAACTAGATTAAAAAGTTCGTCGAGACAAACTTTAAGTTGGCTTGAGAAAGTTTGGACTGGAAAGTTTAAAGTTTAAAGTAGTTTGAAGATTAAAGTAGTTTGAAGTTTAATTTAGTTTAACGTTTAATTTAGTTTAAAGTTTAAAGTATGAAGTTTAAAGTTTAAAGTATAAAGTATAAAGTAGTTTGAAGTTTTTAGTTTAAAGTTTAAATTAGTTTGAAGTTTAAAGTAGTTTAAAGTTTGAAGTAGTTTAAAGTTAAAAAGTTGCTAGGGTGTTTCTAGTGGGTTGCTAAGGTGTTCTGGGTGGTTGCTAGGTGGTAGCTGGGGTATTCTGGATGGTTGCTAGGCGGTTGCTAGGGTTTTCTGGGTGGTTGCTAGGGTGTTGCTAGGTGGTTGCTAGGGTATTCTGGTTGGTTGCTAGGTGGTTGCTAGGCGGTTCTGGGTGGTTGCTAGGGTGTTGCTAGGCGGTTCTGGGTGGTTGCTATGGTGTTGCTAGGCGGTTGCTAGGGTATTCTGGGTGGTTGCTAGGCGGTTGCTAGGATGTTCTGGGTGGTTGCTATGGTGTTGCTAGGTGGTTGCTAGGGTGTTCTTGGTGGTTGCTAGGCGGTTGCTAGGGTGTTCTGGGTGGTTGCTATGGTGTTGCTAGGCGGTTGCTAGGGTGTTCTGGGTGGTTGCTATGGTGTTGCTAGGTGGTTGCTAGGGTATTCTTGGTGGTTGCTAGGCTGTTCTGAGTGGTTGTTATGGTGTTGCTAGGCGGTTGCTAAGGTATTCTGGGTGGTTGCTAGGCGGTTGCTAGGGTGTTCTGGGTGGTTGCTATGGTGTTACTAGGTGGTTGGTAGTTGTCACAGATGGTTACTATGGAGTTTTGATAGAGTTCTTTGCATGATCTTGGCATGATTTAGCACTTAACTAATCGCTATTAGCATGTAGCTATTCACTGCTAGCATGTGTAGCATGTTGGAAGTGCTGTTTGCTAGCATGAGTCAAAAGAGCCAAACCTCATCTCTATACGATGTTCTGATACAGAGATATAGGTCTTGCAAAACGGTTGCTAGGGTACTCAAGTTTGGTTGCTATGGAGTTGCTTGGGAGCTGGAAGCTTTAAACTTAAGAAGTTTAAAGTGGTTTGAAGTTTAAAGTAGTTTATGAGTTTTTGAGTTTTGACTTTATAAGTTTAAATGAGTTTAGAGTTTAAGTTTAAATGAGTTTAGAGTGTGTGTGTGTATGTGTGTGTGTGTTCACACACACACTCAGAGTTTATGAGTTTAGAGTTTATAAGTGTATAAATTGATGAGTTTATAAGTGTAAGACTTTTTGAGTTTAGAGTTTATAAGTTTTAAATGAGTTTAGAGTTTATAAGTTTAAATGAGTTTAGAGTTTATAAGTTTAAATGAGTTTAAGAGTTCAGAGTTTATTAATTTATGAGTTTAAGAGTTCATAAGTCTATGAATTCATGAGTTTATAAGTTAATTAGTTTATAAGTGTATGAGTTTAGAGTTCATTAGTTTAAATGAGTCTCATTGGCTCATATAGTATATAGAATGGCAGTTTGGTTTAGTCTTCAAGGTATTTTGATTTGAATTTTCGTCAGTTGGTCAGTTTGAATCTGGATTTGAATTTTTTAGAACTCCCCAATGTAAGTCAATGGGAGTTTTTCCGAGTTTTGATCGTCATTTTTAGGAAAACCGTAAGTCCGATCAGTCTGAAAAGATATAGCACACTTGGTCAGATCAGTTTGAGTGTCTGAGCCGAGTTTGGAGTATGTAGAGTTAAAGCTCTAGGAGGAGTTTAATATAGAAATTTTAGTCTCAGAATAATAATAATAATAATAATAAGTTTAAATAGGATTTCAGTAAGTTGGCTCTCTCAAGCCAACTTAATAATAATAATAATAAGTTTAAATAGGATTTCAGTAAGTTGGCTCTCTCAAGCCAACTTAATAAGTTTAAATAGGATTTCAGTAAGTTGGCTCTCTCAAGCCAACTTAATAAGTTTAAGTACAATATCAGTAAGTTGGCTCTCTCAAGCCAACTTAATTATTATTATTATTATTATTAGTAGTAGTAGTAGTAGTAGTAGCAGTAGTCATAGTCGTAGCTGTTGTACTAGTAGTATTGGAAGTGATCATTTCGGCTACAAAATTTTGAAAAAAGTTGAATATTGATTAATGAATATTCTTTCACACTAGTCTCATGATGGCATGTATAACATTTTGGTCTTTTGGCTATCCTATACTTGTAGCAATAAACATTGTGTATGTTTGATGTCTGGACCTGTTTACTTTCATTGTGTGCCTTCCTTCTATAACAACAAGAAACAAACAAACAAAAATAATAATTGGAAAGAGTCAAAATCATACACAACATGATTGCTCAAATGCTGAGTCTACCTTTTTTGTTTCTGTAACATACTTTAATCGCCCATACTAGAGTTATCTGGCTTCATTTACATAACCCATCACCCAGGCTCAGTAAGGCTATCTGATAAAATGATGAGTAAGTAGAAACAAACTGGAGACAATTACCTTTACTAACATCTGCAATTGTTCGCCCTGGGCGTATATTTTTCTATGCATGCACAAAGATGACATATTTATGGCGCCTCCATGGAACACGTTTACATCATGGATCCTTGAAACCTCTCACCATCTCTCCTCACAACTCTCCTACAGACCCAAAGCACACAACAACACTGCAGCAATGAGAAGATGCATTATTAATGACCATGTACTGTACAACCTCAGAGTTATTAGAGAAATGGACTTTGAATGGAATAAACATTTATTAAAGTCCACAAGGTTAATTTTTGTTATAGAAGAAATATTGCATGAATACAGTATGAAGTATTTGTATTTGAAAGAAAAATCTGAAATGAGATCTCTTTGATGTCTCAATTGTCTCTCCTTGACATCAAGATTAAATGGAGAGAAAATAGAGAATTGATGTCAATGTCAAGGGGCTATATGTAGCCTATTAATCGCTTGTCTATTGCCAATGTGTAACAGCTAGTAATGGAACTTAAAAAAACAAGATCTTCCCCAACTTCCTAGGTTTTCGTTTCTATGAAAGCCTGTAAACTGCAGAGCTGGTGCAAACATATTCGCATCACTATATGATTAGTGCTTAACTGTGGTCTTCACTGCTGTAATTTTTTTTTTTTTAGATGAAAGAATCACTTTGACGTCTCTTGTACATTACGTGTGCATGAGTGCAAGAATGAGCAATACATTGCTGGCTGCAGTTCAAATAACGGCCACCGGTGTCGCTAATAACAAGGGTTTCTGAATTCTACATATAGCCCTTTTAATGGTCATTAATGTCACGTGTCTCCTCAATGAACACAACATTTTAATTTAATTAATGAATTGTGTTCAGTGAAGTTTCTTGTACATTTATGTATTGTTCATTTAATATTCTACCATTAAGTTGTATTATGTACATATCCGTATTCTATCAACCATCTGCTATTGAGAAACATTGTTGATACTTTGTTGATCCTTACACTGTCATAAATATCCCTCAAAATCAGACTCACATTTTTTCCCTCAAAAAAAGAAAAAGAAAAAAAACATATATATAATGTGGCATTATGCATTCTGATTTATAAGGCTCTTTCTCGTAATCGTATACAACTAAGGAGAGCCCTGTGGCCAGTTAGATAAATGTAATTGAGAATAACTATTTAATAAAAAAATGTTATTTCTGAAAAGAGGTCTTTGACGCTTCTGACACCTTAAAGATGATGAAAATGATATATTCTGCCTTTCTTGAAAAAAAAAACATCAATGTTTTTTTTTCAGCAGAACAGGGCAAACAGGCCTTGATTTCACTGCTGTAATGTCTTCAGAATATAATTGTTTACAAACCTGCAAAAATATTAGGTTGATCTGTTAGTCTACAGTTTTTTTTTTTTTTTTTTGATTTCTGCTCCTTATCATTCACTTGCATTAGAAGGTCTCACAGAGTATGATCTCCATTTGTGTTTATCTTAAGAAATAAAGTCATATACATCAGGGATGGGATCATGAGAGAATTTTCATTTTTGGATGAACTGTCCCTTTAAAGGCTGATTTATACTCTTACGTCTACGCTGTAGGCAACACGTTGGTTTTCATTTATACTTCTGCGTCGTTGTCCGCGTTGACGCGCAATTACACATGCAGAGGGAGCATGTGAAACCTGAGGGAGCGGTTCTAGCAGGCCAATCACAGCGCTTGCGGTCTGCATAGACTTGACCCATTGTTAAATTTTTGGAGAGGTGCACATCAGGGTACGCCGAATGGTACGCACAGCCTGTGACGTATAGGCTAGCTATGGCGTGAGTTCGACGCAGAAGTATAGATTGGGCTTAATGACATCATCCTCCAGGAAGTGACATCACATTTTTGGAAGGGAAACCAACAGCAAAATGATCAGAACATTCCATCCTGTTTAATACAATCACATGAAACACTATACACATATCGACCTATCATTTTGCTTCATTTTTTAAAAGGTTCATAAGGCAATGCAGAACAGAAATTACCAAATTGGCTTGCGATTTGATTCTGTAATATTGCTGTATTTCCTGGCAAGCTCTGTTGAATAGGTAGGAGCCTCTAAGGGAGTTCTTTTGTCCATGGTGACATTAAGCTCAGAACATGAGTGCTATATGCTCTTCCCACTGAGCTCATCCTTTAAACCTGCCAGAATGTTGTGTTTCGCTTGTCATCCGCCCTGACAGCATAAACAAGAGATGTTTATTTTTGTAAAAGAGCATTATTTTGCTTTACATGTAGTACAATATGAATTCAGATATGAACAATTTTCTCTTGAAAATGGAAAGAAGTTGCGTACCTGTAGCATATAAACAAAGCGAGGTGATAGATGAATGAATATCACGGCATGACTCATGCATTTCAAACAATTGGCAAACAATCCGAGTAACTCATTCCGCTTTAATCCATTCAGTCCCGTTTCACTGTAATGGAAAAGGTTATTTCTGAATCATGATTGGAGTTCATATCTACTAAAGAAAGGTTTGTAGGTGTTACATTAATTGGGACAAGACACATAACATGCAAATATGGTTATAAATGTATACATAAATTAAATCTGCTAAAAATCCATTGGTTACACTTTAGTTTAGGGTCAAATTCTAGTTGCTTATTGGCATTTTATAAGGATATTTGGCTGTTTATTAGTGTTTATAAAGCACACATTAAAGTCGTACTCTGCATCCCATAATCCTACCCAATACATAAACTTAACAACAACCTTACTAAATATTAATAATTAGGAGTTTTTTGAAGAAAAGTCTTAGTTAAAGGGTTAGTTCACCCCAAAATGAAAATTCTGTCAGTAATAACTCACCCTCATGTTGTTCCAACTTTCGTTCATCTTCAGAACACAAATTAAGATATTTTTGATGAAATCTGAGAGCTGGATCACTCCTTCATAGGCTTTTAGGCAATTTTATTCTGCCGGTTAGTAAAAACATTGTTAAAATAATCCAAGTGTACAAGTTTATCAAGCGACGAGAATACTTGTTTTGTCCAAAAAACTAACAAAAAGAACGACTTTATTCAACTATTCATTTTCTTCCGAGTGGGCCTCTGAGTGAGTTCACGAGAGCAACATGACGCATGCGCGAGAACTGAGAAGATGACGCTCACGATCATTTGATGGGAAAGTGTGAAAGGGAAGCCATTCATTTTGCTGCATTGGTAAGTATGGCTGGGGATTGACACAAATTTCAACTTGTTTGTTCATTCTATTTGAGAAGATGCATTTTACCCAATTTGTGATAAAGGGTTTGGTTTGTTTACCCCAAATGTGCAGTTAAATCAACCAATAAATCAAATCAGTTGTATTTATATATCAAACATGATGCCAAATTCCAATTCCAAGTTGTTTTTTGGAAAATTATCATAAGGGTAATCACATGGTGGCAAATGCTCTGGACGCCTTCATTTATCATGCTCGTTTAGTAAAGCATCTCGACTCATTTTTATGATTCTACTGCTGTCAACATCAGTCACCAGAAAGGATACAATCAATCATTCCTTTGAGAGCGAGTGATGGCCGTTTGACAGGGAAGGATCATTAGTCAGTCACTTTTTTGTTTACGCCACACAACACCGCCTGCCAAGCCCTGGCCTCCGTGAGCGCCATTTGCTTTAGTTGGAATAGCTGGATGTGGAATTTCAATCCATTAGCAGGCTGGCTAGCCGTCCCACCGGCTTTACTGAGAGTGGCCGCCATCAGATGAATGTGCGTTCATTTTCAGCTGCAGATAAACTACAGTCTCGTGTTCCTGGCTTATGCGATAATTGCTACATGACTAAACCATATCTTCTTCAAATCAAAGACATCAAATACAACCAGGAGGAAAATTACACGTTTTCATAGCTCAGATGAGTTAGATCTCTTTTATGCATCCTCCCTATAGGTTCTCCTAAAATAAACAATAGAAATAGACACAAATGATTTTATTTGCATATAGTGTAGAGCTATAAAATTAATGTGGATTGCAGCAGATATATATATATATATATATATATATATATATATATATATATATATATATATATATATATATATATATATATATATATATATATATATACACTGTAAAAAATTTATAACCCTCCCAAATCAAAAATTTCAAGTGACCGATAACATTTAAATTTTTCAATTGGTCCAAGTGAAATTCTGTAAATTATAAAATTAAATTTACATATTTTCACTTGGGCCAATAGAAATTTACAGAATTTCACTTGGGCCAATTGAAAAATTTAGATGTTATCGGTCACTTCAAATTTTTGATTTGGGAGGGTTAGAAATTTTTTACAGTGTATATATATATATATATTAGTTTATACTTGAATCTCTTTGTTTTCATTTTGTAAATTGCTATCTTAGAGAATCTAAACCAACCAAGACGTGAGAAAATATTGAGAATCGGAAGTGTTCTTTTTAGGCTCTCCACACAATTGAAGAAACAATTGAGATATCAAACAATATCTCTTTTGTGATTTTTCTTTCCTTGGGGAAAGCTGCTCATTTAAGGAGAAGGCTGGTTGACCAAATGTTGCACCAGATGGATTTTCCTAAGATTAAATTTTTTGTTTGCAATAGAGAGTTAGTATGCTTTTGTAATCTTTAGAAGATTTCTTGGGTGCTCACCTTAACAAAAATCTGAATATTTCTCAATTTAGACAGCATACTGGTACATTATTTACTACATGCATTACAAAAGCATTGTATGAACAACCCAAGCTCATTAAAAAAAAAAAAAAAAAAAAAAAAAAAATGGGCCAGTAGCGGAATTTCTGCAAAAGTATATTACATTGCTTCTTGCATAATTAGTGACTCTTTCAAAGTGAAGTGTCCAGTTAATTATGGCAAAAGTGCGTTCAGTTTTATACAGATCAGATTAACGTAAATCTGACAATGTTTTATTACGTTGGTTGTTATAGGTATCGTGGAAGTGCAGAAATAAAACCTAAAAGGTTAATGCTCTATCACATTTGAAAATAACATAACACCTAACCGGTAGCCAGGACAGGTAATGAACAAATGAGAAGAAGGTTTATTTCTTCCAACAACAACAACAACAACAACAACAACAACAACAACAAATATATATATATATATATATATATATATATATATATATATATATATATATATATATATATATATATATATATATATATATATACTGTATATATTATACAGGAACAGATGCAACAGAAGTCATTTCCAAACAAAGTCCATACAAAAAGATGGAAGTTAAATGAAACTAACAAAATTAAACAGGCATAATAAATAAATCTCCCCAAGAAAAACAAACAAACACTAAGGTCATCAGATCATGATGTTATTATGGCTGAACAGCACTGACTAACTCTGATATTTTCACCACTGCTAGATATAGTTATTTAGCTTCAACCAAAAAAAATAAAAATAAATAAAGGTAAATATCAGAATACTTTCCCGAAATAATTCCCAAACAACGATAATATTTACAACAAAAATATACACTTTATCATAACTAACATAACACAATCAACTACTTAAAGCACAATATACAAAACTAATCCAACAAACAAAACAAAAAGATAAACTGAAAGAAATAAAATAAATGATACCCCTCCAAATCAGATCATGATGGTACATTTCCTCTGTAACAGTTTGGAGGCTCAATCCCCGCCTCTCCCTTTCTCTCTCCCTTTGCTGAAACATGGAATGCGGCCGTTCACTCCATTGACCAGAGAAATCTAGGACTCAGAGTTAAACAGTAAAGAGGAATGTAAGAAGTAAACTTTTAACTTGCCCTGTGTTTTTCTTATAATAAGGGGATTTAAATAAAGTAACAAAACCATAATAAATTAAACTTCAAAATAACCAATTTAAATCATGGTAGAGGCCAAATATGTGAGGTGGGCTACGCGCCCGTCACATGGAGTCAGATGAAAGACCCATCTAAATTCAATACTTATTGAAATGAGTGGGATTATTATTTAATATTGCCATGAATGATATGTACATTTCAGACATCTTCGATTTCATTAAACCCTACAGGTTAATTGAGTAAAACCATTACATTTCATTTCACAGTGTTTCTATTATGACGTCTTCAATTAAAATTTGGGCAAATAAATATGTAAATATTCATATGCCAGTACATGAGTCATAGAAATGTTTTACCTTGCAGATAAATCTCTTTTACCGGGATTCTGCTTTGTCTGTTATCGGTTAATCAATTATTCAACTAAATTGTCAAAATACAATTTTAAATAGCATAGTGGATTTTTTCTTCACCCTTGTTACCCCGATGTGTGAGGTACTGTTCCAAAATAATCTTCAGTTCATCTACAATCAATCCCTGACTGAAGTCATTTTTATGTATAGGTAGGTGTTTGGAGTTTTGCAAAAATGTAGTTGGAGGCGCCTTTTACCAATGAGCAAGGGTTGCATAATAAATAAAAAAGTTGGTGAAATAAATCAAAAGCACATCCTGATGCTCATGTGAACAGTTACAGTTAGTGGCAAACGAGATCCATCGGTCATGCTTGAATGTACATTCTGTAGAGCAAAAAGGAAGTGCAAAGACCTTCAGTAAGAAGCAGGGTAATTAAATGGACCAAAAACAAGTATGAATCATTCCTCGCCTCGACCAGGAAGCCCTCGGGGATTGATGCTAAGCTTTGTTCTGCCTGTGAAGTGCTGTAGAGTTGGAATAATGACCGTGGCTATAACAAACACTGTCTGCCTGGACCCTTGATGGATCACGTGAAAGTACCTTTAATGCCCTGACTCTCTAATCCTCTTTCTTCTTTCTTCTTGTTCATTCTCTTATCCTTCACTGTCTAATCAGCATCAACTTTGGCCTTGACTGTGTTTTTGGTCATGAAGTTGCTTTCATATACAACTTTAAAGTTTGCTTGACTTTATCATGTCTGGATATATGCCTGGTTATCCGGGAAGGTTTTTGCACTTGAATACTGGGCAACTATTTAGTGAATTCACGACACCCTTTTCAACTAAAAGCAACATTTTTGTATGCGTTTTGGCCGTTGATTTACGCGACAACGGCAGTTTGGGGGCCTGGAAATGCAAAATTTTGAAAACGGGTTTCAAGGTGCAAGTTTTTGAAAATTATACCGTTGTCGTCTCTGTGTAAACTACAAAAAACACGAATTTGAGAAAATGTTGACATCTTGCGCAAGAGTATTATGTGTTCAGTGATAGTCAATAGGCGAATAGATTTCGTTTACAATGTGACATCGCCACCTACTGGCCTGACAGCAGAATAGAGCTTTTTTACTTGTTCTTGCGGATCCGTGTTAATGGGGATCGTTGTCGTCTGTACGTGAAAAACGCAAATGAAAAACATTTCAGTTTTTAGTACATCGTTGTCGTGTAAACGCGCCCAGAGAATGTACCAGTCAACACGAGAATAGACTCAAGTCTTCAGTTTATCACAGTGCTTTTGGCTTTATAAGGAATTCTAAAGCTGTATGGATGTCATGATGAATTAAATAAACTTGTTGAAGAGCACCTATGATACCCGGATTATATTGCTTTCACTGGGTCTTTACAACATATGTGATGCCTAATCAAGTACTAATCAAATATGCTTACTGTGGAGTCCAGTGGTTTATAAATTGTTATAAATTTCGTCCGACAGCAATAACCCCAGCAATAAAGGTTTTTGCAAAGATCACAGCTTGAACACACACGTTGAACGCCTTCGACTGAAACAAAACACTCCAAGATTATACAGAAAAGAAACAATCCTTCATAAAAGCAAACAGAAAAAAAATAATCCTGAGAGGACAGGGACGATCACGACACAACTCATCTTTGATCTGTTACATAAAACAGTTGCTATGAATGAGCTTTGCAAAATTCAAACTTCTCATACAAATTAAAACAAGGGCTGTTACTGTTTCCAAAATCTCAAAGTATCTATAATTACTCCTGCAGCAAGGAGTGACGGTTACGTAATGTTCTCGCAGTTGGGAACATAGATACGTGGGGGACCGACACAGATTGACTAAGAATTATGCAAGCGATGCCACGAAAAACAGGCCATAGAGCTATATCTGTCTGCAAACCTGTGACCTTGCTTCTGCAATCAACTACGATGTACGTGTAATTAGGTTAGTTCTCCTAAAAATATATAGTTATTTTCCATTATTTATTCACCTTCTTTTCATTCCAAACAAGTAAGCTGTAGGCTGTTATATTTTCCACTGAACACAAAGGGCGAACAACTCTGAGTGATCATTGCATCTTAGCTCTAAAATCGCATATGTTGTTTTTAAAGAAGTCAATGCTCACCCGGCTGCAATTATTTCATCAAAAGTACAGAAATCAAAATAGCAACATTTGTGAAATATCATTACAGTTCAAAATAACTGTTTTCTATTTGAATGTATTTTAAAATGTAATTTATTCCTGTGATCAAGGCTGAATTTTCAGCATCATTACTCCAGTCTTCAGTGTCACATGATCCTTCAGAAATCATTCTAATATGATGATTTGCTGCTCATGAAACATTTCTGATTATCACCAATGTTGAAGACTGTCAAGGTTTTTGTTGCTCAATATCTTTGTGGAAACTGTGATGCATTTTTTCCCTACATTCTTTGATTAATAGAAAGTTCAAAATAACAATTTATTTGAACTGAACAATTTTGTAATTCAATAAAAGTATTAATTTTTAATAAAGAAAATGTTTCTTACTGACCCCAAATATATGTAAAACTATTAACAGATTTTTTTGCAGACGTTCTGAACTAAAAATAAACAGAGGTGTGGAACAACATGAGTGAAAAATGACAATTCAGATTTCTGCCAGAAGTATTTGGATTTGAGCAGGGGAAGTTGGTCACGGATTGGAGGAAAAGCAAATTATTTGGGGAAGGCTGGTGTGCTCAATGTCCTTTAAACTCGATCTGAAGGCCTTCCTAAGTCTCAGAAGCTGACGGCACGATTTGAGCGGATGCGAGCCTGCGCTCAGCTAAACAGGGTGAGTTCAGCGCTGTATCTGTGATTGGCAGGATTAGGCTGAGGCGTCTGCGAAGCATCCATGTTGACAGACAAGCAGAGGAAGGACTTTAGTGCTTAGCGTGCTGAGGTTCAAGAAGGGGAAAAAACATGATTGTCGGGCTTCAGAGAAGGCCTGGGGATCAGAGGCACTCTAAATGAGTATAATTATCCATTTCCGTTGCTCCACATTCCCAGAAGGCCATTAAGAAGACAGTATACGAACCTGAGAACCTTCTGAAAACATCTTGTGAGGATTGGAAAGAGCTGTTAATTTGCCCAGCATACATGTGGTGCCATTTTTGAAAAAGTAATGCTTATGAGCATGCATGATTGAAAAGCTCATCTACTGTGTGCTTGTGCTCTAGTGCTGGTAGTCAACACTTTTATTAAAGCATCTTGTACAAATGAATAGTATGATTCCGACTTGATGCTTAATTTATCAAATATAGAGACCCCTTTTTTTTTTTTTTTACTACTAATTTACTAATTCAATATTCCTTCACCTGGGTGTTCCTAGAGGAAATTTAAATCATTAGTTCAAGGTAATTGCTCATGAATTTTAAAATCAGCACAGTTCAAATTAAAAGCTGCAGGAAGATTGAAAGCAAACATTTTATAGCACATTGTGTGCAGCATTTATGGTAACAGACGACATTAGCAGCATTGATCAAGCATTTTAGGTCTTTTTGGTAACACTTCACAATAATCTTTCATTAGATAGCATAACAATGAAAATGAATTCTAAAGCATGTATTAATATCTATCTATCTATCTATCTATCTATCTATCTATCTATCTATCTATCTATCTATCTATCTATCTATCTATCTATCTATCTATCTATCTATCTATCTATCTAAACTGATAGACACAGTGCAGCATGTAACATACATATATTGACAAATAGTTTATGTAAAAGAGTAATACTAGTAGTAGTATTGCATCTATGTGAGGAAACACAACAGCAACAGAATAATAGGAAGGCTCATGAATTGAAGCAATCTGATTTTCCCATTGAACATAAGAAAAGCACATCGCTGAAATGCATTACAGGATCGTGAGCAGTAAAAGGAGGTCTACAGATAACTGCACCAATTCACACGAAAAAAGTCTGTAAAAATAGGACACAATGTACTGCATTAATATTAAAGGAATTTCCCGTACTGATTTTTCACAGGCATTTTACCTGAGTTTTAAATTGTGCTAGAGGTTGAAGGAAATGTGTGGAAACTTAATGGAAACGTACATGACATTATCTGTTTTTTTTGTTGTTTTTTTTCTTACTGTGCAAAGGGGAGGGAGGGATGGAATAACTTATTTCCGTTTCCGTTTGCACAAGCTCAAAACAAGCCAAACATATTTATCGATGATATATCTTTTCCTTTGTCTTTCCTGCAATATCTTCATTTAGACAAAATCAGTCTCACATGAGCCGGAAATTACAGCGTCTATTCACCAGCACTTCATTAGACATGTTATCTCATGCACCCTCTTTCTTTTTGAGAGCCTCAATTTGGATCGACATGAAGCGCACTGCTGTGCTTTCTGCTAGCAACAGCGAAACCAGGGCAGGACAAAACAACCGAAAGAACAAAATCATACAGGATGTATTATACAACAAACAGAGCTTCAGTTAAAACATAGAAATGAAGCATACCTTTCTTTATGAACATTGCAAAAGAAAGGAGGAAGAAACAACTATAGCCAAAAACATCAGCTCTGTAACTGCCATAGGAAACAATCTCCATAATGGGCATGAGTCATGCATGAAATCACCTTGTTGTGTATGGAGATTATGTTTCAATCCAGCATGATACGTGCACATAGCAGTGTGTGTAACTGAACACGTCTGTGCTGAATATGAAATTGAAGCCAGAAGCAATTTTTAGACAAAGTACAACCCATAATCCTCCAGAAAACACAATGCATCAATCTTCCACTTCCAAAAGTACACTATCTTGACATAAAAAAAAAAAAAAAAAAAAAAAAAAACTATAAAAAAAAGCACATGCTAATGTATTCATTGCATAGGAATATGAAGAATTACAGTAGGTGCTTGCTGCATGTTTCAAGATTATGTATCATAAAATCAACACAACTGATTTAAATAAAAACGAGTATGAAAAACATACACATTTTTGGCAGCTGGGTCATTGCTGTTATGCAGTACCATTTCAACCCTACAACTTTAAACATTTAAAAAAAAAAAAAAATACATGTAAAAGTGTGTTGTGATGTCAAGTATTAGAGTGACACACAACTAATACCACAAAACAAACAGAATTCATCAGAATCATTGCTAATAGTTATTGAACTTTAAATTGTGTGCTGCTTTTACTAAATTAATTAACAATTAAAATAAAGCATTCTGATTTTATTTGCAACATTTTGTTTAAAGGGGAAAAAGAAAATAAATTCTTAATAAGCAGGTTTTGATTTTAGAAGTGTGCAGGAACATGACAAACATAACAACATTGGCAACATTTCACAATACCAAGCATGTTTATTAAATTGTGATATTGTGACAAAATCAACTGATATGATTTCCATCTTTTAAAATTGTGATTTTCTTTCAACTTTTTTTTTTTTTTTTTTTTTTTTTTTTTTACATATACTGTACGGCATGGAAATGTACAGCATGGGAGGAATGACCCAGTTGTTTGCACTCCAGCTGCCCTCAATCACTGATCATATACTAATTGAATGGGACAATGCAGTCGGATCCTTACAGTCTTTTTACATTTACAGTCATGCATTGGGAGCTTTTCTTCAAAGTGACTTAAAGTGCATTTAAGGTTAACATTTTATTAGTATGTGTGTTCCCTGGGAATAGACTCAAGACCTGAGTGTTGCATGCACCATCTGCTATAAATAGCAGATATAAGTTCAGCAATCAACAATATACAGTGGCATCAGAAAACTTGTTTACATATTATTACCAGGAAAGTTCACCCAATGTGACTTTGGCTGTTGTGTGACTATGATATAAGGGCTGTTGTTAAACGGCTTGAAACGCTCAAGGAGTGATACATCAACCTGTTGTATTATTTTAGAATTTTTTTTTTTGGCCAGACATCACAAGGGCTGAGATGCAGGGAGTCGGTAATGCAACGCTTGCCATTTATCAAACGACAGGTTTACCATGGCTGCCTATCTCTAGGTGCAGTTTTGTGAACAAACAAATAAAAACAGTTGTAATAAATACAGCATGAAGTCTAAACCAACACACAACCCATCAGGGTGTCACAGGCACCGGTGCTGATAAGGAAAATACAACAAAAAATATTTTAAATTACTCCAGGATCGTTAGACACATAAAAACATAAGGTTATCGCTGACTATATGAGAATGGTCTCATTTGTATTTTTCATATGCATTTGAGCAAAGTGTACGAGAACATTTTGTAGTGTTAAATAAATACAATTAAGTTTTTAGTTTTATCAAGTTTTATCAAGCTTGTATATTTAAGTTCAGTAATTTCCCTTAAATGACAATTAATAGGTAATTTTCATTGATAAAAATGACCATTGTAGAAGAAAATTTCAGATGGCACTTAGAGGCTTTTGCATCTGAAATTATATATAATATATATATATACACAATATGTATATATATATATATATACACAAGGTGATTACATTATATATATATATATATATATATATATATATATATATATATATATATATATATATATATATATATATATATATATATATATATACACAGTACTGTGCAAAAGTCTTAGGCATGTTAATATCCCCCCCCCAAAAAAAATAAAAAAAAGGAAAAAATAAATAAAATGGTTTTAAGTCAGTTATTTATATATTTTGCTGTAGTGTGTCAGTAGGAGATATCAGTTTACATTTCCAAACATTCTTTTTGCCATTAATTGTAATAATCCAGTGAGATTTGTGTATGCACAAGGAGTCTGACAACAGCCGGTATGATCTGATCTCACCATCATCGAGTCCGTCTGTGATTACATGAAGAAACAGAAAAAACTGAGACAAACTAAATCCAGAAGAACTGCGGAAACGTCTCCGAGATGCTTGAAGAAACCTTCCTGCAAAGCTACCTGAAAAACTATGCACAACTGTACCTGGACAAAAGCCGTTTTAAACGCGAAGGGTCTGTCTCAGATTTAGTCTGTCTCAGTTTTTTCTGTTTCTTCATGTAATCACAGACGGACTTGATGATGGTGAGATCAGATCATACCGGCTGTTGTCAGACTCCTTGTGCATACACAAATCTCACTGGATTATTACAATTAATGGCAAAAAGAATGTTTGGAAATGTAAACTGATATTTCCTACTGACACACTACAGCAAAATCTATATATATATATATATATATATATATATATATATATATATATATATATATATATATATATACATACACATACATATACAGGCGAGATAACACAAATACTAATGAGATCATGTATACAGGCGAAGATATTGCAGAAAACAGTAAATAACGTTGAATTATTCAAACAAGCTGATAAAATGTCATATTCAGTAATGGAGTAATGGATAAAAAAACAGCAAAATATACGCTCTTGAGAAAACACTTGAGAATAGTCAAAGGTTTGTGGGATACTTTTAACAGAATTACACATTTGCATTCATTTCAAGAAGTAGTTTTGTGTCTTTTTCTTTTTCCCTTGACAGAAAGATGTGGACAAGTAATCACAGCGAGTTTTACGAAAGAAAACATTGCCAGTGGGCAAATGCTCATCCAGAAGTTTTAGGTGAAACAGAAATCCCCAAACTCGCGCTGGCCTACATTAAATTATATTTAGCCCTGGTGAAATGAGAACAGCATCACGGCGCTGACGTCAACGTCAGGTTTCCTTTCTAACTTCAGTTGTTAGTTTAGCCCAATGAAACCTAAAGGGAGTTGAGACAAAAACAAATCAGTCGTGTTTTCGCACATAAAACAGCCTGCAGCTCCTGCAGAGGGGCCTTTTGGTGTCTCTTTGTTATGCTTATTTCTCTACCAGTTTAAAGCTGCTAATTTACCAAAAATATACTAATTAAAACAATTTTCCACAACAGTCTGGGAAGATGAAGCCATTTCGGTTGTCATTTGAAGTACACGAATGCAGTCGTATGAAGCACAGTTGGCCATGTTTATGGTAATTTCCCTTGGATTAGCCAGTAACCAACAGGTGTCTAGTTGCTATAGCAACCGCTGGCACTTACCAGCCCATAAGCACGCCTAACTGTGTTTCTCACAGCATCCAAGAACTTGGCTACGAGCAGCGCGCTTTATTCGTTTGAATGGATGAAGCATGCAATCTGAATGCTTTAGCTTTATAAACCACTTTATTTACTTCTAGGATTAGGCCTTGCCCACTGTCCAAATCGTTTGGATACCACTGAACACTTGATTTTAAGGATAAACACAGGCAGGTACAAACCCCTAAACCATTCAGTGCGTAATTATTTCCATTAGCTCTTGGCATATCTTTAGCAAGTAAAGCAATATATTTCCAATTTTGCATTACATAGCATGTCCTACATGCTGGAGGATGGAAATAAGCACATCTTGAATAATATTAAAGTTCATACAATTAAAAAAAGTAGGGGGATAAATGGTTGCACTTTATTTTACAGCACATGCACTTATGTGTACTTAACAAAAAAAAAAAGTAGTGGGTGACATAAGGTAACTACACAGGTTCAGGTTAGGTTTAGAGGTAGGTTCAGGGTTAGTACCTAGTTATTATCCAGTTAAAAAAAAAAAAATAATAATAATAATAAATAAAATAAACGAAGAGTTCAGATGCAAAAGCCTCTAAGTGCCATCTGAAATTTTCTTTCTAAAATGATCATTTTTTATCAAGTTCGTATATTTAAGTTAAGTAATTTCACTTAAATGGCAAAGAAAATTACCTATGAATTGTCATTTAAGTGAAATTAATGAACTTAAATATACAAGCTTGATACAAATTATCATTTTAGAAGCAATCTAGAAGAAAATTTCAAATGGCACTTAGAGGCTTTTTCACCTGAACTCTTCAAATAATAATAATAATAATAATAATTAGAGTATAATAATAAGACCTGTGGAGAGGCCAAAAAATTGCATAACAATATAAATTGATAAAGACATGCACAAATAAATAACTAAATCATTCAGAAAACCCATACGAATAGTTGTGTAAACAAATTAGCAATAAATAGCAAACAAGACTTTGAACATCTCCAGGCCAGCCGGCAAACTAGTATTGTTACAGAGGCTTAAAATGACTCCCAACCTGCAAAATCAACGCACTTTAACGTTTCCCCACGGCTCAAGGAGTTCCATTAAATACCATGATTAAACTAATCAACAGACTCATTGGTGCCTGTCAGATATCATCGCTGCCTTCTCAATTAGCCAAACCTCCTTGAACTCAATTGCAAATGTTGTCAATCGCATGCCATCTCCCTCCCAGGTCCTCTCTGCTGCAGTGACACCCCCCTAAAATGAGATAAGTGAAATAATCAGTGGGGAAATTAAACATCGTAGCATCCCCTGACGGCCCCTCCCAAAGCCCATCATGCCGATTAAGAGGCATCATTTGAGATTTGTGGATTTGGAAGTATGCAATTTATGTTTTTTGTCTTACTTTTGTGCCACCAAACCGGTAATGCAGCCCTCGCTGTTCAAAACATCCTTCGGTTCAGAGCGCACATTAGCTCGGAAGCCAAAAACAATATCAGCTAATGGTACGAGGAACGGGCAAACGTGAAAATGGAGATAATTTTGGTGATGGGGCTGGAAACATTCAGTACCATATTGCACAGTTTTGGAATGCATCCTAAACATGCCACAGCAACAGCTGCGTTTTTTTTCCCCCCTGAAACCGTAGAAGAAAGACACCCCTGGCATTTGACCTTGCCATGCAGATATCCTTGACGCAGATGGATGCAAATGATTTTCCCTTGCTGTAGAGCGTGAACCCAGGAGACTGATCCTGAAGACTCCAATTATGATTTTGCGATTCAATGCACAACATTTTATTTATGTCTGTTAATCCAGATTTTCTCGATCAAAAATGACAGAAAACAAGTAACACAAAATAAGTTTAAACGGTTAGGCATGAAAAAAAATAAAAAATGCACAGTCACCTGACAATCAGCCCTTGCACATTATTAATTACATTAACATCCCTCAGCAGCACATCGGTGTGTAACAGTATGTCAAGGTCGGTCCTCTCATAATAGCCCCTTTGTGGCTTTACAAAGCTGCGACTCACCCTCTTCAGCTTATAAAGACAAGTTGTCAGGTTACCCAAATTATTCAAGCCCCTCATCCTCAAATGCAACCTTCATTTTCCGCAGCTATAAAAAGATCCACATCATGCTCAAAGTGGAATAGGACCCTTGAGCCTAGTGAGGCACTGGGTACAAAGCAGACCTCTTTATCATTGAGTAGAGGGCCAGGTCAGCTTGCCTCCTCGCTTCCTCTCAACACTTGACACAGCAATTTAAAATCCACCGGCAGATACAGCTGTACCAATATTTTAGTCCGTCGTGGTATATAGGGCAAATGGGGAAGTTCTTTTAAAGCCCCTTTAAAGATCAAAGTAGCATTGGAAAAATCCATTGATCCAAGAGCTTCTAAACAACTAGCAATCTCCAAAACGAGTTTGAGATTGATCGATGCAAATCCTCATTTTAAAGTCTTCTGCTTGCATATATACGTTGCTTTATCACTTGGGTCATGCAAGAATGCTATAATTTCACCTGTTCGTAATAATAGCTTATTATGGCAGAAAAGCTCTTATCGATTTCTTGTTCTTTCCCACACCCTAAGAGTAGTTTACCCTATTTAGTACAGTATTGTGTGCTCTGCTCCCCTGCTTGAAGAATAAGGGGTTTGTGAGCAGAACCGATACATAGGTTCACCGAGGATCAGCTTGGTGCATTGATCTGAGCTATTGAATTAACTCCTGTCAACTCACAATGAGCCTGCGATTGTTGGTTACCTGGCGAAAGCTGTTATCAAGCTCGTTTTAATTTCCAACAAAGATCTATAAGAACCGGACATCATATTTATTGATGACATAAACATATTTTGGTCAATATAGTGCAATAAGTGCAAAGCAATCAAAACAATGAAAACGATAAGGGAAAGAGAATTGCGAATGCTTGTATAAAAATAGGTGTTACATTAAAATATCAGTATTACACAACATAATTATTACTTCAATTATTATTTATGAATTTTGATATAACATATTAAAAATACATATTAAGAATGAATACACATATTCATTTTTAATATATAATATTTCTTCTAATGTTAGCTGGGAAGACCCTATGGCCTTCCATCTTCCAAAAAGTGCAGACAGCATACAAAGACACTTTTCCTTTGAAATCGTTAAATGATGCAAAGTCTCTCTTCGACATTGGGGTGTGCCACTGCTCAAAAAAAGCCACTTGTACAATGCAAGCTACAGTAAGTGATCAGAAACTACAAACAAAATGTCCGTACAGAGAATCATGGGACATGACACACATAATATTGATGAGCATTGAAATTTTTTTTGAAAATACATGGCAAAGAGTATACCAATAAATACAGTACTTACTTACAGACTAAAGCAGAGGAATTGTCCTGCTCGATTGGATGCGCTGCTGTATAGTGTTTATGTCAGAAAGTGTTTTTTTTGTTCCTCTCTCTCTTTTGATCTTGTATGTGAAAGCCCTCCCGACCCCCTTAAATTCACAATAGTTGTATGATTATATTCCTGAAAATGTATTTGGGTGAGATTAACCTGTACACTGAGATTTATGCGTATTCAATCATCGACTTAAAAAAATAGATTTTGCATCGCCAGTTTTATATCACAACTCGTGCTTTCATCCAAGTTCAGCGAGCACTATTTATTTATTTTCATTCTTAGTTATTTCTGTAATGCCATGTGGTTCTGAAATTAAAGTAACATAGTTCGGCACACCCCACTGAAGGTTTTGGATTTTTTTTTTTTTTAAAGTTGGTGTATATTGTGCCAAGGCACCCTCCAGTTTGAGTCAGTAAAAGGGGAAAAATGCGTCTACTGCATTTATAGATAGACCAAGGTTTAAAACTGGCTCTGTGTTGTCTGTTTCTCAAGAACTTCGAGGTAGTCCGGCTCTATTTGAAGTTTTGCCTTTAGTTCCAAATAGTCATTTCTATTGGGCTCCACAAAGACAGTACTTGGCGCTGTACCATAAAGCATAGTCTCTCGTATTCCTTCAGGATGTAAGAACTGGCGCCTCACGTCGAAGTTTGGTTGGTATGTGTACGGGACAGGGCCAGTGTACTTATATTCAAACCTGCTGCCAGCAGTCGATGGAGATTTATCCGGCTCCAGAATCCCTCTAAAGAAGTGTTCTGCATCCTGAACAGGAGACGGCTGCTCGCGAGGCTCGATGGTGCTCACCGTGTAATTGGGGCTCCTCAAGGTGACCTCCTGGTCCTCATCAGCATTACTCCTGTAGGTGACCTTGAGTTCGTGCAGGTCGGGGTAATCCTCCACGGCGTTCCCTTCCCGGGACCTGTAGATTGGGTTTTTGCACATGTGACCTAATGGATGGGGGATGTACTCATAGACGTGACCCGCCGGGGCCTTGACCTTGGGGACAGAGCGATTGCTATAGAGATTGTACTGCAGGTTGAAGGAGCTCACGTCCGAGTTGTTTGTGCTGGTACGGTCGCTCTGAGACTTTTTACGCCTCTTCATCACCACCACAAACAGGCCGGCTGCCACAAACACGGACATTATGAAAACAAGAAGGAGGCTGAGAATCAGAACAGACAAAGGGACATTACTGGAAGTGGTGTTAAACCTCTGGGGTGTCTCGGTGGTGGTGATCCGGTCTGCTGAAGGCTCCTCGGAAGGAACCACGGTGGACACGATGACGTCAGAGTAATCTGGACATAACTGCTCAGAAGGGACAACCCGCATATCCTGCTCCGCAACCCGCTTGGGTGTCACGCATTTGACGTCGTTCACCACCGTTCCAGTGTTCAGCTGCTCCAACCAGATCTTCATGCCAACCGCATCGCAGGTGCAATCCCAAGGGTTCTCGAACAGGTCAATCTGAACCAATGCTTTCAACTGGTCTAGAACTCCACTCACAGGCAGGTTTTGGAATTGGTTGCTGCGAAGGTTGAGGCGGGATAGAGACAGACTAGAGAATATGCCTCCTGGCAACGTTTTTAAAAGATTGTTATTGAGGAAAAGTAGCTGAAGGTTGGGCACAAAGCGGAAGGTGCCACCCACAATCTCTCGAATCTTATTATATTCTAAATACAAGTACTGCAGACTCTTTAGCCCAAAGAACATATCTGCTGTGAGTCTGTCAATCAAATTGCCATTTAAGTACAGCCTACGTAGGTTAATTAAATCCCCAAAGGCTCTGTCGTGTATGAGTGCTATCCGATTGTTTCCCAGGTGCAATAAATCCAGTCCCTCAGCCTCCACGAAGTCAGATCTACGTACGACGGGGATGTAGTTCCCCGTGAGGTACATCTTTTTAGGATTGTATGGCTTGGGCTTAAGATCTGATATGTTTTCAATCTTCCTTTCCTGGCAGTTGACATTGAGCCCCAGGTCAGAGATTTGCAGATTGCATGTACAGGTGGTGGGGCAGTCCAAAGGCACGGGAGATTTGGTCTGAAAAGCAATGATGGGCCCGTAGTTGTAGGGGTTGGCTGGGATTCGAGATGTGGGCTTGGACTTGGTTTTGCTGGATTGGCGGGTGCCCTTGGTCGGCCTAGATGAGGATCGCAGGACGGCCGAAGACGTGGCTGATGCTGTCACAGCTGCCGGTGTGGTCTGGAAATAGCTGCTGGTGCTGAGCGGGGGAGGTGGGCGCATCTCGTACTCTGATATGGCCCTTCTGGGACACAGTTCCTGCTTTGAGACCTCGTCCAGATCCCTGCCATGGAGCCTGAAAGGAGTCTCACAAACCACCTCCCCCACCAGAGCAGTGTAGGCGATGCTCTCCAGCCAAGCCTTAAGCGCAATGAGCTCGCAAGAGCAATTCCACAGATTTTCCTCAAGCTGTAATTCCACTACTTTGTCCATATGCTCCAAAAGGCCGATGTAAGGGAACATTTTTAAGCGATTTCCCCTAAGATCCAGGTGCGTCAAGGGCACATTTCGGAAAATGTTCGTGGGCAGAGAGGACAACAAATTGTCATTGAGAATCAGTACAGTCAGTTGATGAAGCCTGCTCAGAGCATTAGGTTCAATAGCGCTAATAAAATTATAGTCAATCTGCAGGTATTCTAGGCTCTCGAGTCCGGCGAAAGTGTCGTCCCGAAGAATGTCTATTTTGTTATTGTTCAAATGTAATCTCTTTAATCCCTGGAGTCCATTGAACGCCCCAGTCTCCACCTCAGATATGTCATTATTACCTAAATGCAAAATGGTAGCTCCAGTATAGTTGATGAAGTCATTGACAGACAATCTTTTTAGCAAATTACCTGTCAGTAAAAGATGGTACGTAGAAAATTGCACCGGGCTTATTTCCGACAGTCGCACAATGCCCCTGTTCTCACAACTGACTGTCAGAATGCCTTCCTTCTCCTCACAAGTGCACAGATTCCTACAGATCTCCCCATAATTGTCATACATCTCAACCAGACTCAGGGATGTGGCAACCACCAATATTATTTTCAGTATCCAGATATGCATTTTCTTGTGCAGGAATGGCCCGGCTCACGGTAGTGCAGTTGTAGTTTGGGGTGTCATCTAGAAAAGGAAAAGATGTGATGAATGTCTGTTACATGAACATGCAATATCTACATATGCAAACTATATTACATGGTGGACAATCACAAGATGCTACAGGAATATCTCAAAAACAAATGACAGGATCCTCCCAATTAATGTAAAGCAAACTGCTCCTACTTAATTTGAAAGCAGATGCTGATATTAATAACCAATGTGCACTGTTCTTTAGGCTAAACTTTGAAAATGCAAGACATAATAAATGGATTTAATTATGTGGGCTATCTGTGTTTAATAATATCAGAATAGTCTCAGACCAAACTCTATCAACTATATATGTATATCAAATGCATCGATTTATTCAATACAATACATCATGTATATTATGTAATGCTCATGATATTTCAAACACAACCACATTATTTTCATCACGACACTCAGGCACATTTATGAAGACATATTGTAGAGGGGAGAACGAAGAGGGAAAAAAGAGAAAACGTTATCGATCCTTAGAAATTCAAAGTAACATCGACTGGCACAAACACTATCCAATGCGCAATTTGGGAATGCATTTCCAACATACTCTCCGGCGGCATCTCAACTCAGAGAGGCAAAACGTAAAGCCAGTTGCATGCATTGAACAAATCTCCATGGTTTCCAACTTGAAAATCTGCCGTTGAACGAGACAGATGAGCAAATCTACATATCAATATCACTCAGCAAATCGCGTTAAATATCACGGAAGTAAAAACAAATGTTTTCTCAAAACAGAGACCATTTACATACACATATGCAAAAAAATAAAAAATAAAATAAAAATCAAGAATACAGTATATATTCCCGTACTCACCCCACATATCCGACGACTTCAGTTTTTATCAACTCTCAACCAGTATCAAAGTTAAACGTCGGAGTGCACGACACATCTATGCTTCACAAAGGTGCCTATGTTGAATTTCTCCCTTTGATGCTATATGTGACAGTCATAGCTCGTCCCTCGGGCGACAAAGACGCGAGTTGATTAAAATCAAAACGCGACGTCATCGATTATAGCCCGATTCCATCTTGATGGGGAGCAAACAATACTATATTAAACCATTTTTATTGTCTAGAAGCATTTGTATTCATGTTAATCAACCTCTCTCTCTCACTCCCTCTCTCGTTCTCCCCCCTCTCTCCCACATAAACACACACTTGGACGCACAAAGACACGCACACACACACACACACACACACACACACACACACACACACACACAGATACAGCACATAAATCTAAAGTATATATTAGCCACGTTAATTATCTAGGGTTTCAATTTTATAAAAGAAGCAATAATTAAGTAAACAACAATATAACTGAGCCGATCCATTACAAAACAGCTCATTTATCGCGCACCCAAGCCGGTCTTTCCAAAGCAACGCGTAATGCTTCATAACTGAGGCTCTTAAATCTAACGCCCGAAGCGTGTGAAGCACATATGAAGTTGTGTAACGCATGCATAACTGAATATTTCAAAAGACAGCACAAGTGTTCAAGAGGCAGTTTCAATGGCAGCGAGATAACTGCGTTTCAGCACCACGGACAGCTCCAGCCGCAAGAAAACGGGGCTTCGTATGAGATTGCTTGCTTTGCTTTGGAAGACAATCCATGTTGCTTACCCGCTTAAACGTGGTAAATTCGAAAACATAATTAGCACGGCCAATCTATAACCTTGAAGACACTGGTCCCTCTTCAGCCCGACTGTATAATAATCCGTGAAGTGGTTCGTGATCAGCCTGGGTATCACAAACTCTCGCTGGAAACGTGACGGTCAGCAGGCTGAAAAGAGGAAAAACGCAAGTTTAGGAATTTCTCTTGATGTGCATTGCCATTCCCTGGCACAATCCAACCAGTGCAGTGTCCATTTTAAACGGAATGTATCCACAAGCAAGACAGTCTATCCTTTTTTCACAGAAACGGACGCGCAAAGTACGCATCCCCGAGACGCTTGTGAGTGGTACAGCTGGTATCGCGTTGTATATTGCCGGATGTACATGTGATTTCTTCGCTGATCTCTGGTTCCTCCAATGCTGTGTTGTCTGTTTTCATATTTTTTTTATTTTATTTTTGTTTTGGCAAGAGGTTCCCATAAATCCGTCTTTGGAGATGTGTTGCCATCTTAACTAGACTTTCAACTAGTGGAACTTGGATTTCCATTGGCTCACTGTTGCTGTACTGTCGTCAGATCAATTGTAAATTTGGGGCAGGGTGGAATATTTATGAGAGGACTTAAAATAAGAGCTTCGTGCACAATATGTTGCTCGCACACTGCCCTCTCTCTAGCTTATTTTACGCAACAGAACAATTGAAGGGTAATGGCGATGGTAAGACAATCGGAGAGAGAAAGAAGAGGAAGAAAAAAGGTACCGTGTGTGTGTGTGTGTCAGAGAGAGAGAGAGAGAGAGAGAGAGAGAGAGAGAGAGAGAGAGAGAGAGAGAGAGAGAGAGAGAGAGAGAGAGAGAGAGAGAGAGACCCATAGAGGGCAGTGTAATTCGGTAAAAGAAGCTTTTGCCATCTGTATGCAGTACACGACACATTTAACTTGTTATATCCTATAGCTCAGTTCCATTTTGCATAATGAGCACAAAGTATATGCCAATCAAAATTGCAGCTAATTTACTTTGCACAAAATAAAGGTCTAATAATGCATGAGACTGGCAATGCAAACTTTTTTTTTATTTTTTATTTTTTTATGTGTGTGTGTTGTCATTTACACAAGCTGGTTGAGAGAGAAAGACGTCAACCAATGCCCAATCAACCACATCACCCTTAAGGCAGAGATCAGCAAAGCTTCCTAAGCTTGCATGGAGCAAGCTTTTACTTCTAATCCCTGATCTTTCATTTGGGAGAAAGATAAGCTAAATGACAGGCAACCTTCAACATTGGGTTTCTGATTTTTCACCTGGAGGCTGATATACTGTACAGTGTCGGATAAATATAATGTTTCCCCCAAAAGATGTATGAAATCATTGCATTAGTTTACAAAATATATTAAAAAAAAGGAAAAACACACAAAAACGAAATTGGTTGTAGATGATTAAACAATAGATTTACTGCTCAAAATACATAGACAAAATATTTTAACAATATTTTATTAGTATTTCAACATTTTTTTAAGCAAAATATTTAATAAAAAAAGGTTTTAAAATGATAATTCAATATATTTTTAAAACAAATGCAAAATAAGCAAGTAAGAATAATAATGATAATAATAAACATATATAAAAAGAAAGTAAAAAATAAAGATAAAAAAAAAACTTGTTGGAATGTCTTTGGAATGGCATATATATATATATATATATATATATATATATATATATATATATATATATATATATATATATATATATATATATATATATATATATATATATATGGGGTTTTTTTTGTATCTAATGTAGTGACATTTTTAAGCATTACATAAGCATTTTTAGTGTGGCTATCACACACTAAAATATCCAAATACACACATACCAGGCCTGAAGACCAGTGCTACATGTTTTCTTAAACACATTACCCTCTTTAACTGCCAGCTGTTGATTTATAAGGGCTCAGCTCCAATTACACCTCAAGAGCCACTGAGCACTCTGAGTGTAAATAGAATTAACTCCAGCATGCTAAAGCTTGTATGTCCTAAGGAATCTCCTCCTTTGTCCTCTTTTGTATGATAATTTGTGATGTCCACCTCTCTTACCATTCCAATGAGGACAGTAAGCAAGTGTGACATCTACGACATCTTTAGCGTGGCATTGAAATTAACCACTAAGATGCATTCAATTATTTAAGTCACATGCTGTGGCTAATCGCATTAAACTACTACAGTTATAGGACATTTCCTGTTGTGAAGGACAAATCTCCAAAACTGAAATACCATTAACGTAATCTTTCAGAAAGTCCCACTCAGCATGGTACACTCAGAATGCAGATTCAGCCAAAATACATTATAGTCACTGTGCCGCAAAACTTACGGCTTCACGGTATCTGTAGTGCACACTTTACATGAACAGGTGTCCCATTACTACTTCTTTTTTTATCATCTGAACTATATATTATCTAACATTAAATCAGCATATCATGGTGCTGTTAAATGCTTGATTCAGGGTTAGACTTTCTATGTGCGATTTTCAATAACTGCACAGCTTTAAAGTATATGGTAAATGGTAAAATTGACAGCAATTTCCATTCTCAAATTTCCATTTTTTATGTTATGTGAACAGCATTTACTAAACAAGAAAATACGTTAAATATATAAATTGGCATTTCTTTTTTTTTTCATATAGAGTGTAATGACAACACACTCTCTTGAAATGACTTAATGCCAACCTGGCTGTTTCTAAGCAAGATTAAACTAATTCTACATAAAAGAGCATTTTATGAACTAACTAACAACTAACCAACATACAGAGTGAGAATTATGCTAATAACTTTCCACCTGTAAGTAAGACACAAATACAGTGAAATGAAAGGTTGGTGTTAAAAGTTGACATGAAACTATTTTTACGTAGCATTTATGAGTCTATATGTGATGGGTTACTTTGAATAATTAAAGCATATGTTGAATATGAACATTTTTATATCTGAACTCAGATATTGCTTATGTAATATATTATGTCTATGAATGCCAAAGTCTATAATGCCACACTGTCTACCTACACAAATGAATGCAATTCTTATACAGAGATTGCATCAAGAACTGTAGGAGCGGCATTGTTTCCCCACATATACACAAGGTTGGATGACAAAGTCTTGACTTGAAGAAGCAAAATCAATTTTAGCATATGCTGTGACCGACAAAGTCAACTGATTCTTCACTGCGGAATAAATAGTTTGGAACAAGAAAACTAAAGCTGCATTCAATCAAATCATCAGCAAATATTGGTATAGATGATTGGATTGGAATAGAGTTTGAAACATGTTGTCTTTACTCCTAAAGAAAGAGCTTAAACTCTCTTTGGCAGCGTACACTGTAAATAAATGATTTCTCAATGTTGTAAATAAAACAATATATGCATGTTTTACATGAAAATACTATTTCAGACTTTGGTAACCCTTTAAAGAAACTTAAAACAGGAGAAAGTTCTTACTTTGGATAATGTTGGCTGGTTTCAGAAGACGTAGACAAATATGCTATTTTTTAGAGAAATAGGGTGGCATACCTTGTGCTTTAGTACATCTAACTCACTCTCTTTGCCCTCCACTATGGTATTTCCCAGAAAGGTTGGGATAAACCACACTTTTAATGCATGTAAAAGCCTTCCCACAAAGCACACCATAACCCTCCGGCCAGATGTCTCTAGACCTAACTTTACCGCAATAAAACGAGAGCTCACATATATGTTTCATTTATCAGCCAGTCATAAATCATATAAAGAGGTACTGAGGCATAACAAACACATCACTCCTGGATATTACAGCCAGTGTGAGAGTGCATATTCCATCTTGGCTTCTGCTAATAATGCAGGTCTTTGAGGGGGTTGTAATCAAAAGTTTCAAAGTTAAAGCGCAGCATTTATCAGCTGGTGCTCTGATGTAAAGTGTCGACTAGGATTCTGACTGAGGCGAGACAAGATTACCTGTTTGACAGGTAAGACAGATTGGTAAGACACAGGGAGGCTGTATATGGGCTCACCTTTGTTAATGCACTCTAAAGCAGAACCTTATTTCACCATATTGTATGTTACTTTCTCTCATTCATAGTAATATGAAATAAATGAATATGAGGCAAATAATATTTGTGCTGTCTCTGTATATCTATATATCTTTAAGTATGTTTCTATGTGGGTTGAGGTTTGTTAAAATCACTAACCCAAAGCATGAGCAATAGTATTTAGCCTTAGCAAACACCCTGAATAATTACATTTGACATTGCCTTTGCAAGCGAAACGAGAGCAGTTGTGGAACTGTGAAATCAAGAGTATAAAATACATTATGCATGGCTTTACATCTGAACAACAAGGTTAATGTAATTTTAACCTTACTCTTGTTCCACATCATTTTCAACATCATGGAACATTTATATATCTGTTTAGCCCGTGAGAAGCCAAAATAACAGTAATAGACGTGTATATGTAGAGGTGCTCAATGCTTTCTTTTCACCACTCTGAAATTATGAAGGAGCCTTTGATGTCTATCGGATGTCCATAACCTCTCATAGCTCCTCGGACAACACTATTTATTCTCATTGTCCCCAGACAAGCAGGCAACCTCTGAAAGTAGAAACCGGCAGAGCAGAATTATTTTTAGACTGATCTACCACAGCTATATATATATATATATATAAAATAATTAGCAAAATTATGTTATATATATATACACACACACTAAAATAGACACTTTTTAAGTTTCTTATGCACAACATGGCTATATTTATTTTATTAAAAAAACAGTAAAAACAATGATATTGTGCAAATATTATTAACATTTAAAATACCTGTTTTCTATTTGAATATATATAAAACAAAAAAAAAAATGTATTCATGTTATGCAAAGCAGAATTTTCAGCATCATTACTCAGTCTTTAGTGTCACATGATCCTTTAGAAATCATTTGAACATGCTGATTTGCTGCTTATTTCCACAACATAATAATAATAATAATAATAATAATAATAATAATGAGACATAAAGACATGTATTCTTATTATATATATATATAATTTTTATTTTTTATTTATTTATTTTTTGTGGAAATGTTGATACTCCGAATTATTTGCTGAATAGAAAGTTCAAAAGGACAGAATTTATTTTAAATGGAAACATTTTTTAACAGTACAGTCACATATGTTTGTCTGTCACTACAGTATCTGTTCCATAACAGAAGACCAGACCAATACAGAAAGGCAACAATATGGGCATCCTACTCAGTCCCCTAGACCCTGTCGATCTGCTTCTGGCCATCTCCCAGGACCACCGCCCCAGTTAGACCTACATAGAGATCGTCCTACACAATAGAAGCAGTTTCAGATTCTCTTTCCTTCGCCGCCACCCTTCCAGAATCTTGTCCCGCCGAGACCACCCTTCCAAAGTCTCATCCTGCCGAGACCACCCTTCCAGAGTCTCGTCCCGCCGAGATCACCCTTCTAGAGTCTCGTCCCGCCAAGATCACCCTTCCAGAGTCTCGTCCCACCGAGACCACCCTTCCAGTGTCTCGTCCCGCCGAGACCACCCTTCCAGAGTCTCGTACCGCCGAGACCACCCTTCCAAAGTCTCGTCCCCCCGAGACCAAGCTTCCAGAGTCCCGTCCAGCCGAGACTACCCTTCCAGAGTCTCGTCCCCCTGAGACCACCCTTCCATAGTCTCGTCCCGCCGAGATCACACTTCCAGAGTCTCGTCCCGCCGAGACCACCCTTCCAAAGTCTCATCCTGCCGAGACCACCCTTCCAGAGTCTCGTTCCGCCAAGATCACCCTTCCAGAGTCTCTTCCCGCCAAGACCACCCTTCCAGAGTCTCGTCCCCCCGAGACCACCCTTCCAGAGTCTCGTCCCGCCGAGATCACCCTTCCAGAGTCTCGTCCCGCCGAGACCACCCTTCCAGAGTCTCGTCCCGCCGAGGCCATCCTTCCAGAGTCTCGTCCCGCCAAGATCACCCTTCCAGAGTCTCTTCCTGCCGAGATCACCCTTCCATAGTCTCGTCCCGCCGAGATCACCCTTCCAGAGTCTCGTACTGCCGAGACCGCCCTTCCAGAGTCTCGTCCCGTCATGGCCGCCACCCTTCCAGAGTCTCGTCCCGTCATGGCCGCCACCCTTCCAGAGTCTAGTCCCCCCGAGACCACCCTTCCACAGTCTCGTCCCGCCGAGATCACCCTTCCAGAGTCTCGTACTGCCGAGACCGCCCTTCCAGAGTCTCGTCCCGCCGAGATCACCCTTCCAGAGTCTCGTCCCGTCATGGCCGCCATCCTTCCAGAGTCTCGTCCCGCCAAGATCACCCTTCCAGAGTCTCGTCCCCCCGAGACCACCCTTCCATAGTCTCGTCCCGCCGAGATCACCCTTCCAGAGTCTTGTACTGCCGAGATCACCCTTCCAGAGTCTCGTCCCGTCATGGCCGCCACCCTTCCAGAGTCTCGTCCCGTCATGGCCGCCACCCTTCCAGAGTCTAGTCCCGCTGAGACCACCCTTCCAGAGTCTCGTCCCGCCGAGACCACCCTTCCAGAGTCTCGTACCCCCGAGACCGCCCTTCCAGAGTCTCGTCCCGCCGAGATCACCCTTCCAGAGTCTCGTCCCGTCATGGCCGCCACCCTTCCAGAGTCTCTTCCCGCCGAGACCGCCCTTCCAGAGTCTTGTCCCGTCATGGCCGCCACCCTTCCAGAGTCTCGTCCCGCCGAGATCACCCTTCCAGAGTCTTGTACCGCCGAGATCACCCTTCCAAAGTATCGTTCCACCGAGATCACCCTTCCAGAGTCTCGTCCCGTCATGGCCGCCACCCTTCCAGAGTCTCGTACCACCGAGACCGCCCTTCCAGAGTCTTGTCCCGCCGAGATCACCCTTCCAGAGTTTCGTCCCGCCGAGACCACCCTTCCAGAGTCTCGTCCCGTCATTGCCGCCACCCTTCCAGAGTCTCGTACCGCCGAGACCACCCTTCCAGAGTCTCGTCCCTCCAAAATCACCCTTCCAGAGTCTCGTCGCGTCATGGCCGCCACCCTTCCAGAGTCTCGTACCGCCGAGACCGCCCTTCCAGAGTCCCGTCCCGCCGAAATAACCCTTCCAGAGTCTCGTCGCGTCATGGCCGCCACCCTTCCAGAGTCTCGTCCCGCCGAGACCACCCTTCCAGAGTCTCGTCCCGCCGAGATCACCCTTCCAGAGTCTCATCCTACCGAGACCACCCTTCCAGAGTCTCGTCCCGCCGAGGCCATCCTTCCAGAGTCTCGTCCCGCCAAGATCACCCTTCCAGAGTCTCTTCCCCCCGAGACCACCCTTCCAGAGTCTCGTCCCGCCGAGGCCATCCTTCCAGAGTCTCGTCCCGCCAAGATCACCCTTCCAGAGTCTCTTCCTGCCGAGATCACCCTTCCATAGTCTCGTCCCGCCGAGATCACCCTTCCAGAGTCTCGTACTGCCGAGACCGCCCTTCCAGAGTCTCGTCCCGCCGAGATCACCCTTCCAGAGTCTCGTCCCGTCATGGCCGCCACCCTTCCAGAGTCTCGTCCCGCCAAGATCACCCTTCCAGAGTCTCGTCCCCCCGAGACCACCCTTCCATAGTCTCGTCCCGCCGAGATCACCCTTCCAGAGTCTCGTACTGCCGAGACCGCCCTTCCAGAGTCTCGTCCCGCCGAGATCACCCTTCCAGAGTCTCGTCCCGTCATGGCCGCCATCCTTCCAGAGTCTCGTCCCGCCAAGATCACCCTTCCAGAGTCTCGTCCCCCCGAGACCACCCTTCCATAGTCTCGTCCCGCCGAGATCACCCTTCCAGAGTCTTGTACTGCCGAGATCACCCTTCCAGAGTCTCGTCCCGTCATGGCCGCCACCCTTCCAGAGTCTCGTCCCGTCATGGCCGCCACCCTTCCAGAGTCTCGTCCCGCTGAGACCACCCTTCCAGAGTCTCGTCCCGCCGAGACCACCCTTCCAGAGTCTCGTACCGCCGAGACCGCCCTTCCAGAGTCTCGTCCCGTCATGGCCGCCACCCTTCCAGAGTCTCGTCCCGCCGAGATCACCCTTCCAGAGTCTTGTACCGCCGAGATCACCCTTCCAAAGTATCGTTCCACCGAGATCACCCTTCCAGAGTCTCGTCCCGTCATGGCCGCCACCCTTCCAGAGTCTCGTACCACCGAGACCGCCCTTCCAGAGTCTTGTCCCGCCGAGATCACCCTTCCAGAGTTTCGTCCCGCCGAGACCACCCTTCCAGAGTCTCGTCCCGTCATGGCCGCCACCCTTCCAGAGTCTCGTACCGCCGAGACCACCCTTCCAGAGTCTCGTCCCTCCAAAATCACCCTTCCAGAGTCTCGTCGCGTCATGGCCGTCACCCTTCCAGAGTCTCGTACCGCCGAGACCGCCCTTCCAGAGTCCCGTCCCTCCGAAATAACCCTTCCAGAGTCTCGTCGCGTCATGGCCGCCACCCTTCCAGAGTCTCGTCGCGCCGAGACCACCCTTCCAGAGTCTCGTCCCGCCGAGATCACCCTTCCAGAGTCTCATCCTACCGAGACCACCCTTCCAGAGTCTCGTCCCGCCGAGGCCATCCTTCCAGAGTCTCGTCCCGCCAAGATCACCCTTCCAGAGTCTCTTCCTGCCGAGACCACCCTTCCAGAGTCTCGTCCCGTCATGGCCGCCACCCTTCCAGAGTCTTGTACCGCCGAGACCACCCTTCCAGAGTCTCGTCCCTCCGAAATCACCCTTCCAGAGTCTCGTCGGGTCATGGCCGCCACCCTTCCAGAGTCTCGTACCGCCGAGACCGCCCTTCCAGAGTCTCGTCCCTCCGAAATAACCCTTCCAGAGTCTCGTCACGTCATGGCCGCCACCCTTCCAGAGTCTCGTCCCGCCAAGACCACCCTTCCAGAGTCTCGTCCCCCCGAGACCACCCTTCCATAGTCTCGTCCCGCCGAGATCACCCTTCCAGAGTCTTGTACTGCCGAGATCACCCTTCCAGAGTCTCGTCCCGTCATGGCCGCCACCCTTCCAGAGTCTCGTCCCGTCATGGCCGCCACCCTTCCAGAGTCTAGTCCCGCTGAGACCACCCTTCCAGAGTCTCGTCCCGCCGAGACCACCCTTCCAGAGTCTCGTACCCCCGAGACCGCCCTTCCAGAGTCTCGTCCCGCCGAGATCACCCTTCCAGAGTCTCGTCCCGTCATGGCCGCCACCCTTCCAGAGTCTCTTCCCGCCGAGACCGCCCTTCCAGAGTCTTGTCCCGTCATGGCCGCCACCCTTCCAGAGTCTCGTCCCGCCGAGATCACCCTTCCAGAGTCTTGTACCGCCGAGATCACCCTTCCAAAGTATCGTTCCACCGAGATCACCCTTCCAGAGTCTCGTCCCGTCATGGCCGCCACCCTTCCAGAGTCTCGTACCACCGAGACCGCCCTTCCAGAGTCTTGTCCCGCCGAGATCACCCTTCCAGAGTTTCGTCCCGCCGAGACCACCCTTCCAGAGTCTCGTCCCGTCATTGCCGCCACCCTTCCAGAGTCTCGTACCGCCGAGACCACCCTTCCATAGTCTCGTCCCTCCAAAATCACCCTTCCAGAGTCTCGTCGCGTCATGGCCGCCACCCTTCCAGAGTCTCGTACCGCCGAGACCGCCCTTCCAGAGTCCCGTCCCGCCGAAATAACCCTTCCAGAGTCTCGTCGCGTCATGGCCGCCACCCTTCCAGAGTCTCGTCCCGCCGAGACCACCCTTCCAGAGTCTCGTCCCGCCGAGATCACCCTTCCAGAGTCTCATCCTACCGAGACCACCCTTCCAGAGTCTCGTCCCGCCGAGGCCATCCTTCCAGAGTCTCGTCCCGCCAAGATCACCCTTCCAGAGTCTCTTCCCCCCGAGACCACCCTTCCAGAGTCTCGTCCCGCCGAGGCCATCCTTCCAGAGTCTCGTCCCGCCAAGATCACCCTTCCAGAGTCTCTTCCTGCCGAGATCACCCTTCCATAGTCTCGTCCCGCCGAGATCACCCTTCCAGAGTCTCGTACTGCCGAGACCGCCCTTCCAGAGTCTCGTCCCGCCGAGATCACCCTTCCAGAGTCTCGTCCCGTCATGGCCGCCACCCTTCCAGAGTCTCGTCCCGCCAAGATCACCCTTCCAGAGTCTCGTCCCCCCGAGACCACCCTTCCATAGTCTCGTCCCGCCGAGATCACCCTTCCAGAGTCTCGTACTGCCGAGACCGCCCTTCCAGAGTCTCGTCCCGCCGAGATCACCCTTCCAGAGTCTCGTCCCGTCATGGCCGCCATCCTTCCAGAGTCTCGTCCCGCCAAGATCACCCTTCCAGAGTCTCGTCCCCCCGAGACCACCCTTCCATAGTCTCGTCCCGCCGAGATCACCCTTCCAGAGTCTTGTACTGCCGAGATCACCCTTCCAGAGTCTCGTCCCGTCATGGCCGCCACCCTTCCAGAGTCTCGTCCCGTCATGGCCGCCACCCTTCCAGAGTCTCGTCCCGCCGAGACCACCCTTCCAGAGTCTCGTACCGCCGAGACCACCCTTCCAGAGTCTCGTACCGCCGAGACCGCCCTTCCAGAGTCTCGTACCGCCAAGATCACCCTTCCAGAGTCTCGTCCCCCCGAGACCACCCTTCCATAGTCTCGTCCCGCCGAGACCACCCTTCCAGAGTCTCGTACCGCCAAGATCACCCTTCCAGAGTCTCGTCCCCCCGAGACCACCCTTCCATAGTCTCGTCCCGCCGAGATCACCCTTCCAGAGTCTCGTACTGCCGAGACCGCCCTTCCAGAGTCTCGTCCCGCCGAGATCACCCTTCCAGAGTCTCGTCCCGTCATGGCCGCCATCCTTCCAGAGTCTCGTCCCGCCAAGATCACCCTTCCAGAGTCTCGTCCCCCCGAGACCACCCTTCCATAGTCTCGTCCCGCCGAGATCACCCTTCCAGAGTCTTGTACTGCCGAGATCACCCTTCCAGAGTCTCGTCCCGTCATGGCCGCCACCCTTCCAGAGTCTCGTCCCGTCATGGCCGCCACCCTTCCAGAGTCTCGTCCCGCCGAGACCACCCTTCCAGAGTCTCGTCCCGCCGAGACCACCCTTCCAGAGTCTCGTACCGCCGAGACCGCCCTTCCAGAGTCTCGTCCCGTCATGGCCGCCACCCTTCCAGAGTCTCGTCCCGCCGAGATCACCCTTCCAGAGTCTTGTACCGCCGAGATCACCCTTCCAAAGTATCGTTCCACCGAGATCACCCTTCCAGAGTCTCGTCCCGTCATGGCCGCCACCCTTCCAGAGTCTCGTACCACCGAGACCGCCCTTCCAGAGTCTTGTCCCGCCGAGATCACCCTTCCAGAGTTTCGTCCCGCCGAGACCACCCTTCCAGAGTCTCGTCCCGTCATGGCCGCCACCCTTCCAGAGTCTCGTACCGCCGAGACCACCCTTCCAGAGTCTCGTCCCTCCAAAATCACCCTTCCAGAGTCTCGTCGCGTCATGGCCGTCACCCTTCCAGAGTCTCGTACCGCCGAGACCGCCCTTCCAGAGTCCCGTCCCTCCGAAATAACCCTTCCAGAGTCTCGTCGCGTCATGGCCGCCACCCTTCCAGAGTCTCGTCGCGCCGAGACCACCCTTCCAGAGTCTCGTCCCGCCGAGATCACCCTTCCAGAGTCTCATCCTACCGAGACCACCCTTCCAGAGTCTCGTCCCGCCGAGGCCATCCTTCCAGAGTCTCGTCCCGCCAAGATCACCCTTCCAGAGTCTCTTCCTGCCGAGACCACCCTTCCAGAGTCTCGTCCCGTCATGGCCGCCACCCTTCCAGAGTCTTGTACCGCCGAGACCACCCTTCCAGAGTCTCGTCCCTCCGAAATCACCCTTCCAGAGTCTCGTCGGGTCATGGCCGCCACCCTTCCAGAGTCTCGTACCGCCGAGACCGCCCTTCCAGAGTCTCGTCCCTCCGAAATAACCCTTCCAGAGTCTCGTCACGTCATGGCCGCCACCCTTCCAGAGTCTCGTCCCGCCAAGACCACCCTTCCAGAGTCTCGTCCCGCCGAGATCACCCTTCCAGAGTCAACGATTGATGTTTAAGTGTGATTGTCTCCCGTCCTGTTCATCCAAAGTCTCCTTTGTCTTCCTGGTTCCTGTCCTCATCCAGCTACTTACCTCTATCCGTTCCATTGTGTGTACTCCAGTGATCTCTCACCACAGCATCCACAACCTCCTTCATCATCTGCTAAAGAACAATAAACCTGTTTCTCACTCGTAATCCTTTGTCAAGTTAAGTTATGATCAAGTTAATGTGTTATCGCTGAATAAATCTATCCAATTATCTATCTGTCTGTCTATTTTTTGGATATTTTGTTCAACTCCACAATCTTAGGTCTTTGAGTAATGTTCTTCATTTTAGACAGAAGCACGCTACTTTGTCAGCACTTTGATAATGTGAAATGGAATCTAGATGTATACTGCCTCAAAATGTAACAAAAGTACACAAACATTTCCTCTGTGACAGGTGTGGGTTTGAAGCGTCTCTCCGAGCAGACATATCAGTGCAGCTTCTGTCGTTTTTACAGTACATTACCCTGCAATGAAAAGCACAAAATTTACACTTCTACTGTAGAATTCAATCCATCAGGCTGAATCAAAATACATAATAATATAAACAAACAGCAAGATGCTCCTCGGCTGGATGCAAAAGTTCAAAAAGTTTATTCATATGGTTGTTTATTTATTTTTCGGCATCTTTGTGCACTCTGTATAGAGTGTTCCATGGCAGTTTTCTACATGCTTTAAATAGCTTTATTGTTCTGCTTTGAATCATGTAACAAACAGAAGGAAAACTATTTAGCATATGCAAAACTGCAGATGAACCATAGTGGCTCTCTAATGACCTGATCATTATTTTACACCTTATTGAGAGGATCGCATTTGTTTGCCATTAGACTGAAATCCAGAGAAAGAAGAGGATACTCCTGCCTATTACGCTGAGACCAAATTAATATATTTCATAACTCAAAATAGGAACTATTTGTCCTCCAGTTTAAATTGGTCGCTTAATTAAAACCACTTTGCAAATACGAATAAGAATATCATCATGCACACATCAATATTTTTTCAGAGCACGCATTAACCGCATTTTCTCTTTTTCAATTATCAGATAAGAACATTTGCATTAATTTAAGTACATCTGATGTTATTTTAATTTGTTGCTGACTGGCATAAATATGTAGAACAAAAGGGATTATCACAAGTTGTGCACAAACCTCTCCATATTCAAATCAACAAAGTAGAGAAGATGACTGACAATAATCAACCAAAATTATCTGGTTCGGGGTGCAATATTCAAGAAACAGAAATGCAAATATTTGTCTGTCACAACATAAGATTCAATGGACACCAATGAGTATTTATTTACCATGGAAAATCACTATAGAGACCCTGCTGGGACGACTTTCCATGCAAAGACTGTGTTAGTCTGTGGATCATTGATTTCTTTGCCCGTGATTCAGTCATGCTTCGGAGGTTCATAGGAATGAACGCTGAAGGACTGGAGATGTCTTTCTCAATGGGAGAAATCCTATTTCGAGCCTCCATTCGATATACAGCATTGCTTTTGCAGAAAAGATTGTTGTCACTCCTAGTTGGCATACTGTTAAAATGTTTGCAGTTTTAAAGACTGAATCTGAAGAAAATCTGTGTTTAAAGTTCACTTTTTCTTTTTTGGTATTTTAATTGTGAACATACTACTCGTACTCGCACTATTTATACTACCAAACGTCATTGGGACACACCTGATATACGAAACTGAAACCAAAACTCACCGTGACAGTTCTATATTCAGCATTACTGAAAGCTTCAGAAACACTACAATAATCAACCAAACCTTTTGCTCTTTTTTTTTTTTCAGCATTATTTACTTGATCTACAAATCATTTGCACTAAATTTACTCTCCCTTCATTGAACGGCACACATTACAGCTGAGAGTTTCACAAATCTCAATTTCCGAGTCTCAATTTTAATCATATTTACATGGGAGAAAATGAATGTTTTTCCCAAAATGTGATCTCACACATTTACAGAACACATTTACTCACAGAATGTAAATTAGGAAAATAAGGAGTGTGACTTTTCTATTTCAAACCCTTTTCTTTGATCTGGCACACCACTAGTCAAAAGTCTTGAATAACTACATTTTCTTTTCTTAATGTTTAAAAATCTCTTATGCTCACCTGCATTTATTTGATCAAAAATTCAGTAAATACAATTTTTTTTTACAATATTAATATTATTACAATATTTTCTATTTGAATATATTTTAAAATGTAATTTATTCCTGTGATCAAAGCTGAATTTTCAGCATCATTACTCCAGTCTTTAGTGTCACACTATCGTTTAGAAATTATTCTAATGCTGATTTGCTGCTCAATTATTAATAATGATTCTTATTATTATTATCAATGTTGCTGCTTAATATTTTTGTGGAATCCGTGATGATCAGTATTCTTTGATGCATAGAAAGTTCAATGAATAGCATTTGTTTTTGTAACATTATAAACATATTTACTGTATTCAATTTAATATCAAATGAATGAATGTGTATGTGCTCACATCACATCCTAGCACGTCTGAATTCAAATGCAGCTTCAAGCGTAAAAGCGTCTCCCATCCCTCGAGCCTCACGGTCAGCCCTATCTAACAGTCACCAGTCCTCATTTTCTTTTCATTCACAGCCAGTGTTTCAAACCGGACAGGTCATGCATTGCTAGAAGTATCTGATTAAATTGGCCCTTCCCTGAGCTCCTGGGCAGAAGATCACAAAGCAGACTGGCGGATGAGTTCTCCCAGGATGCCTTCTGCCCACTGAAACTTGCCTTTTCTAGTGTCCTCAAAGAGCCAGTGCAGCCAGGCCACAGCAACAGGCCAAAGAAACACACAGGCTGGACGTGTAATGAAGAAAGAGACGGCTAATGCGACGGCAAAAGTGTGAAGAGAAATAGAGAGAGATTTGGACACTTAAGTCACATTCACAAAAAACATCTGAATGTCGTTATATTAGATCAATAAATTCTGCCTGAGCTTTTGATGCTTCTATTACATTGATAGAGTCAATGTCAGCAAACATAATTGACTATAAAGTATGCATGATGAGAATAAAACAAATAAATGAACGAACAAATGTTTTTTTTTTTTTGTTTTTTTAGTTTTTTTTAGTTTTTTTGAGATCCCAAGCAATATTTCTGATACATTTTCTCAGCGTTTTGTCCTCTCACAGTTGGCACCTGCGGTTTGTCTACCCTTATTTAATGCATTTACCTTCATATATACTGTATATATAGCACTTTTTACAATACAGATTGTTTCAAAGCAGCTTTGCAAAGCTGAGTCTGTTATTGATGCACAAACAACAAACTGTGTATGTAATGTAATGTTCTGTAATGTTTCTTTCATTGGCGCTTTGGTGTGCATACATTTATTATATAATATAATTAAATGGACTCCTTATGTCATTTGGTTAATTGGTGTCCTTTTGGAGTCTCCAAGGCTCCTTGAAGCTTGCAGAAAATACAGTTTTGTGAGAATTGTTCTTTAATCTGATTGTTTTAATTTGCTGGATATAGCAAATGATGACAAAATGAATGTGTTAAACAATATAAATGGTGTATGCTTAATTTCACGAAAATTGTGTGATTAATCGCAAAATGTTTTGTTATTTGCTCTGAACTGGGACCATTACACAAAAACGCTAAGCATTAATCAGAAGAAACTTAGGCCAAAATGCATTGCCTGTGACTCAAGTTAAATGAAAAGACTTCAATCCGAAAGCATTTGGTAATGAAACAAAAAAATGCCAGGGCTGTTTATCTCATTATGTAGAGATACAGAGGTAAAGCACCTTCATTTATGTCTCTAATCTCTACCATTAGTTATGTCTCTTTTTATTATCTCTTGAACATAACGACGATCGCTCCAAATTAGACAAGAGCAATTGCATATCATGAGCTTATAAATTAAATCAATTAACCACATACTGCGACGAAAACGAGTGCATATTTTCAGACAACCCAATTAGGTGACAGTAAAGCATGAAATAAGCACTGCTTTATGCCAGGCCGGCAACCTGACGGCTTCAAATGCATTCAAATTCCCAAAATGTCATGAACTCAATCAAACGCAGCAATCTTAAGATAATTATTTTTTTCCTGTTTCTGAATGGCTCTTATGTGCCGACTTGCAATGCTGACAAACCCAAAACGCTGTCAACTAGCTGTATAATTGCAGTTCCAGTTGCCTCTGACAAATTCTGACAAATTCATTTTTCTATACCTTGCTAACCTTCACACATTCACAAGATTACAAACCCCAGAGAAACATCCCTCCGCTTATGCGACAACTTTTAAGGACTTGCCTTAAGAAATAAACAGGAGGAAAAAATAGCCGGAAGGCCTTTCTTTGATAAAGGTAATTAATCAAGCACGCAATAAATCGCCCAGCAGGGGAATTCACCTCAAGCTATCACAATTACCTTGCAGGATAGCACAGACATATGTTTACATTTGCATAGTCTCTTCATTTTGGAGGCTGAAACCCTGCGGAAGCTATTCTGTAACTCCAGGGTTGCACTGTTAGCCCGGATAAGTTGAATCTACTTAAAAAATTCGAGTAAACTGGTTGCCCTAAAAAAAATAAGTAATGGTAACTTAACAATTTGAGTTAATGTAACTTAAAATGTTTTGTAATATCAATTACTATATTATTATTACACATAATATTTAAGTTCAATCTACTAAGTTAAATTTATGTCAAATGATTTATTTTTAATTTGTTAAACAAGAACATTAAGAAAAACAAAAGCTATTATTTTCTGTTTTATTTCAATTCAATTCCGAATTTTCATTTGAAATACAACAACACATTTTCCTCATAAAACATGAAAAGAAAAACTAGTTTGTTTTAATTATTGTTAAGCATATGAACAGTCTATCTCAGAATCACAACAAATTGCACCAAAACTATATGGTTTGTTTACACTTCATGAGTTCACAATATTGTCAGTATTTAATTTTAGGTGCCAGCTCACCTTTTCCCAGGCTAAACATTTCCTGCTGAATTAAATTTAAATTGTTTTTCATACAGTTAGCGTAAATCAGTCCGAAAAAAAGGACACAGAAGGCCTGAGGTTGGTAAGTTCATCCATCACCAAACATCCTTCCAAATTGATCCTCCCTCTAGATGGGTTTAGCTGAGGACTTGATCAACGCAGAGGATTCTCACTGGAGTTTGTCTGTATGAGTCCTTGTCAGCTGCATCCTAACATAGGAAGAAAAAGATAGAAGAAAAAGATAGACAAATACATTATCATGTCAGATGATTCTGTTGTCACATACTCAAAGCCATTAGCTGCATTCACGCCATGTTGTATTACTGTAATTCCGAGATGACAAAATGTGACGTTGTACTCTGAGCCATTCATGTTCTTTGATTGGGAATTATGCATTTTAAAGGCAACACTATCCACGGCTAAATGAATCAGCTTGCAGAAGGGTGGTACACTGGTCATGTGGTAAAAGTAGGTGCTATACATACCTGGTTTACTGTATAAGAGCTGGCCATTGAAGTACCATCAGGCTGAAGTCAAAGCTTGTCGTTGATAAATATTCTGTGAGGAGCAAACATTAAAGTTATAGTCTTTATAATGGCACCTGACATAGTTTACATGTAATTGTGCACTGTGGGGTATGCAGATGAATACACTGATCAGCCTCAGAACAGGTCTCAGTAAACCCACATGTCATACTGCTAATCTGGAGTTTTATAAGTTGAACATTGTGCATAAAGTGATTTAAATGTACATACATTTCAGATGTAAACAAGGAAATTGTTCTGTTCATGTATAACTATATAACAATCTATCACAATTACCTCGCAGGATAGCACACACATGTCTACATTTGCAGTCTCTTCATTTTGGAGGCTGAAACCCTACGGAAGCTATTCTGTAACTCCAAGGTTGTGTGACGTGGGGACATACATTAAAAATGTGGATACGTACAAAATTGTGGCCTCGGCTCTTGCAGCTTTGTGCAGACACCAAATATATTTTTGGCATCTTAAGTGGGGGAAACTGTCTTTTTGTTGGCGAGTCACTTGTTCATTGTTCTCGGTATTGATTTTTTTTTCTAGGGGGCTTGTCATGTTGTCCCCTTGAGACTTGATTTGCATAACATCATACCCGTCCGCTGACTTGTTTGTACTGGGAAAAAAAAAAAAATGGAAAAAAGTTTGAGAGATAAAAAAATAAATATATGAAACAAAGACACACATGAAGGCATCACAAATCACAGTCAAGTGATGTTTCTCACTACAGACCTTTATAATGTCACCCGCTTTGACAACCTCTGAAGAAAATATTTAAAGGAGGTAAACTGTTGGGAAAATTTAAAAAAAAAAAAAAAAAACACACACATGACAGTGTTTATGGGATCTTGCCATAGGTGGAGGGAAGAAACAATTGTGATTCAGCAATTCTTTCATGAACAAACTCGCTTTGTGTCAGAGGAATTTACTAAAACATCTTATGAAAGGATATAGAAATAGAGATGAAAACAGCTTGTGTTCTTAACTACTAAAGAGATCTTGGGTCACATCGAGTGTAATTCAGCAATAAATCTAGATACGTTTTCCCTCTGAGCAATGTGGAAAACATAGTGCTGCATTAATAGCATCATCTTCTTTAGACATAGCACAATATTAAAAAGTGAACGTGCAGTTGCTTTAAGGCAGTATTTTTACCTGATTCTACCTATAGATTAAAATGTTGTTGTTGAAAGCTAACTCAATCATTTTTTTGTAACATAAAACAAGGGAATGTCGTTTTATCTTAACTGAGTTACATTGACCCAATATACAATTTCCAATTTTGTCATGACAACTCTCGGCAGATTGGTATGGTAATAGAGATTGGTATGGTAATAGAGATTGGCATGGTAATGGTTATTGGCATGGTAATGAATATTGCACTGTTAATGTATTTGGTCTTGGTGGAATGCACATGTAACATACATGAGTTAACCCCCGTAGCAGATCTATACAGGTGGAGCTGGGGAAGGTGGAGGGTTTCTGAAGCGCGCGGCTTCCCCGGTGTTTGTTTGAATGTTGAGCCTCAGCTCATTGGACACTGATGGAACAGCATCCAATCAGCTGTGCTAAGTAGATAATGATGTGATGGCTATAATGAGTCGAAGACTTTCATTCATCCGGTGCCATCTAGACTTTCATGCCAGAACTAAAGCTCAGGATGGACACATTCGATACATGCTCTTTGTTGATCGGTGAAGTTTGCTTCAATGACAAATTGTGATTTGGGGTTATTATACACATTATGTTACATTACTCTCCTAATGCAGTACCTTGCAAAGCATGATGGGAACTACAGATCCACTGCCCAGGGCTGCATTTTTCAAAAGCATTGTAAGCCTAAGTAGATAGTAGAGACAATGCCACCAATGGTCTCTACGATCAACTTAACTCATTTTAGAGGAGTTTCTTTTACTGAATTTTGTGTTTACCACTGTGCTGAAGAGTAGCGCTTGTGCTCAGGCTGAGCAACACACACTGTTGACCTAACTAAACTGATTTAGAAAAAAAAATAATTAAGTTGTGTGTACAAATTTATTCCGGGTAATTAATTAATTTTCTGAGTGTATTTACATCAAGGTTATCAAACGGAGAAAGAAACTGGAGAAATCAGGTTGCATCTACTGCAGTTATGCTTCCGTAAAACCTTGTTTGCTTTTTAGGTTGGTTGAATTGAGTTATAGCCTAAATCAGTAATCTTAAATTATTATTATTATTATTATTATTATTTATTTAATTTCAACAAAACCAGTTGTTTTAGATGTTACCACATTTTCAAAATTTCTATAACATTTGTTTCATTTTGTAAACAATTTTGCAACTACCAATTTTCTTATAATACATAGGGCTGTCAAATAATTCATATTTGTAAAAATTAATATACAAATTTTGTTGATTAAATCATGTTTATTAATTAAATGTATGGTAACACTTTATAATAACGTTCAGTTGTAAGTCATTTATAAGTGGTTAGTTAATGATGAACTAATCATTTACAGAACATTCATAAATGAGTAGCAAGTGATATACTAACATTTTATGTATGTTTTGTAAATTCCGTTACAAGTCATTTACTAATAAATGATTAACTAATTATTTACGAAACGACTATGCGTTCATAAATGACTAATAATTGATATGTTCATTATTGTATGTATGTTTTGTAGATTCAGTTATAAGTCATTCATAATTGATTAGTAAATGATTAACTAAACATTTACAAAACATGAATATGCATTTCATAAATGTTTAATAAATAATGTTTTGGGGGGTTTTTTTGTATGTATGTAGCAATTAGACGGCGCAGAAAGTGTTGTAAATGCCTTGAATACACGTACAGATCATTTGTAACAGGTAAGTGTAACATATTTACAAGTGATGAATAGTTTACACTTTAGATTAGGGGATGCAGAAAGTGTTGTAAATGACTTATAACACTTTCTGCATCCCCTAATCTAAAGTGTAAACTATTCATCACTTGTAAAATGTGTTACTCATCATTCGTAGATTAGGGGACACAGAAAGTGTTGTAAATGATTTATTCATGCATTTACACATCATCTATAACAGGTGTTGAACACTGTAGTGTGTACTGCAGTGTAAGTGCTGACTAGTGAGGGTATAGACAGCTGTCTTCTGTAGTGTGTAGTGTGTACTGCAGTGTAAGTGCTGACTGGTGAGGGTATAGACAGCTGTCTTCTCTGAAACACATGGAGTCTTTAACCACTGTGCACCTGATGTGAGCAAAACATACAAAAAAATGTAACATCATTTATTAAACATTTATGAAACGCATAGTCATCTTTTGTAAATGATTAGTTAATCATTAACTAATCAATTTTAAATGACTTATAACTGAATCTACAAAACATACATAAAATAATGAACATATCACTAATTAATCATTTTTGAATGCATAGTCATGTTTTGTAAATGATTAGTTAATCATTAACTAACCACTTATAAATGACTTACAACTGAACGTTATTATAAATTGTTACCAAATGTATTCATCAAATCAGTTGAATCACATTTAAACACACTGATACTTTTTGGGAAAAATAAATAACAAATACATATTTTAAATTTGATTATTAAAGCACTATAACAATGGTAAAACACTTTGGTCAGTTTATTTTCTTCTTTTAATAATACATATGACTGTCAAATTAATAATATTTTATAAATCCATATTAATAAAGTCTAGCTAAATCATGTCAATTAATTAATCAGATGTATCACAATTTGTCATACTGACACTTGCTGAAAAATAATAATAATATTAAATGCATGAATAAAGAATATATTGTTATTATTATTATTATTATTATTATTATTATTAAGCTCTAACACAATAACACTGGAAGTTCAGTTCAGTTTACCTATTTTTAAATAGTACATAGTGCTGTCAAATATTTTTTTTTGTGTGTATAAATTCATAAGAGTTCATATGTCTAGTTAAATTAAATAATGTAATTAATTAAACGAATCAATGAATCGCACTGAAACAAACAATCAAACAAATACATTATTATTATTATTATTATTATTATTATTATTATTATTATTATTATTATTATTATTATTATTATACCAATAATTTAATACAACAATTGTCGATAAATCAATCAAATAAAGCCTTTGGTCAGTTTACTTAATGTTAATGCTCACAGATACAAGTTCAGTTTAATTTATGAGAAGGACCTTCATGCATCTGCACTGCAGGAAACTGTCTAAGGAAGCTTTATGTATTCTGTCTCTGGGCTTAGCACTAGAAAGTTTGCAAAACACCACTGGAGGACATCCGTTCATGCAGAAACAATTTAATAAAATAGGTGCACCCGACAGGCTTTGGAGGACCTTATGCACAAAACAGCCACTGTGAACTCAAAGCTGAGTCAGATATTCAAGTCAATCAAAGCCACTAGCAACATTGCATTCATTAAGCAACAGACGTTTGTGTCATTTCACATCAATGAAAGCAACACTCCATTTACCTGGATTTTGATAAGTCAAGTAATAGACGAGAACTCTATATATTTGCACATTTAGGATGGTGTAATAATTTGTTTCAGACAAGTATGGTTGCATAAATAAAGGCTGGAAATTCATCACACTGCTAGGGAGATTTCGAAGCTAGTGCCTTGAACTAACATTTACAGTTGGAAACCGCATGATGAACAGCTGGATATGAATCGATAAAACGGAATAAAAATTCTGGTTGAAATTATAATATGTATTTTTCATTGAACAAGACATGGTGCCTGTTCATATGTGCTACAGGAAGGAGAAATATGGATTAAAACCAGACGATCATGTTTTAGCTGACATAATGTGTATTAATCAATAAACATCTTCACTGAGGAAGTTTCATGACAAGGGTTCTTGAGTAAGAGAAATGAGAAGAGAGAGAGAACTGTCAGATGGATAGCTGGGTGAACAGGATTCAGGATTTATTGTGTACAGCTTGTCGGTGTGTTGGCCGCTGACTGCATCTGTCAGCAGAAAAACTGGTGACAAGTTATTAGCTTTAAGGTCAAAATCACACGGTACAACTGTTTAGAATTCTTTCCTCTTTGACAGAACTCAGTTTGCCAGCCATCACCTCAGATTTAAAGCATTGCATTTTTGTTTGAAACAGCTTCCTTCGCTTCAGTTCCTGCCCTTAAAAGGATAGTTCATGCAAAAAGGCTGTCAAGCTCCAAAAAAAAAAAAAAAAAAGAAGAAGAACAAAAAGAAAGAAAGGTCACCATAAAAAGTAGCCCATAAAATAGGTGTATAATATATATATATATATATATATATATATATATATATATATATATATATATATATATATATATATATATATATATATATATATACATTTGTAAAGATCTTTATGTCAAACATACACCATGGTTCTAAAGTCAATCAGTAAGCTTTAAAAATAATAATAATAATAATAATAATAATAATAATAAAGATTTTATTTAGCAAGGATTCTTTAAATTGATCAAAAGTGGCAGTTCATGTTGTTCTTTTGAACTTTCTATTCATCAAATAATTCTAAAAGAAAAAAAAAAATATATATATATATATAAAAGTTTCTATAGAAAAATATAAAGTAGCACAACTATTTTCAACATTGATGTAAGAAACGTAATGATGCTGAAAATTCAGCTTTGCATCACAGGACTAAATTACATTTTTAAAATATATTCAATTAGAAGAGCGTTATTTTAAATTGTAATACTATTTCACAGTTTTACTGTATAATATATTTTGATCAAATAAATGCAGCCCCGGAGAGCATAAGGAACTTATTTAAAAAAAGACATTCAAATAAAATAAATAAATAAACATATAGTAAATATGAAGGGTAGTGTATAATGGTCAGATTACCTGAGTTTTGAAACAGTTTTTTTTTTTTTTTAATAAAGGCAGCTGTAAATATTTAAAATTATATAATATACCGTGCGTTGCAATTAATTTGTAGTTATATTTCTAGTTAGTTTTGGAAGTTTTTGGAAGTTAAAAGTTCAGGTTTTCCATATAAATAATAACACTGATCAAAACCAGAATCCTTAAACTACTTACATTTCCCATCCAATGATTACATATTTTATTTTTGGGTGAATTATTCTTTTAACCACTATAAAAGAATGGAATGAAACTTTCAAGGTCAGTGCGTGTGGGCTCCTTGAGCGGCTCTCCTCACCATTATATTGACCCGCTTTTACTCGATGAACAGAAACTCCATTAAGGATTCATCTCCCATCACCCTGTGAAGTTCTACAGAGTCCAGATAATGAAACGTTGCAGGTCTTTGGAAGCAGAAGTCCAGCATGTTCTCAGAGACACTGCTATAAATTGACTACTGGCAATGTCTTCTCATTCTCCATGTCTCTATAGCCCTTAAACTCAACAATATCTATAGGCCAAGCACTGATCAATAAGCCTGGTCTTCAACATCTTTGTAGATAAATAGATTAATATATATATATATATATATATATATATATATATATATATATATATATATATATATATATATATATATATTTCAGTGAAATTCCAGACACTGTCACACTGAAAAGTGTAGTGACAGAAAAAAAAACAACACTATTTTTCAGACATCAAAGTTTCCAGACTTGTGCAATGTCTTTTCACCCGAACAGAAGAGTAGGTGGTGGACCGAAAAGACAGCTTTAGTCTGTTCCTCATGGTCAAGTGATACCTTTTGTTGCTGGAACATTTGAAGCCTTTCAGCTGTTTATTTCTCAAGGATAGACTGATCTGTGACCCTGCCTTGAGGTTATGGACTTTGTGTTTTCCTTTGTTAGGGCCTGCATTGAAATAAACTACAGAAGGACCATTTTTGGGAAAGTATTCTGCTTCTTTGTCAAATGATCCCTCCATTTATATGGTAACTGCTGTGGAATTTTGTAAATCTTTGTCTCCCAGACACTATCAATAAATGTGGTGATGTTAAAAATGTGTAAGTGGAGAAATTAGGTCATGCTTGAGATTGACTAGATTTTTACATTTCAACATACAAGGTGTTCTGAGAGGTTTTTATCTTATACGGTTAGCTTAGCAAAATAATAGCACACCTCTTCTCAACAAGCCACACAATGTGATGTATCATTCATGTCTGTCACACACCAGTTCAGAGCATCATTGTAACTAAAAATTAGCTCTTGCTGAAAGATTAATTAATGTATTTTCTTACAAAATATGGGCTAGAATACATATAACAGAAGCTCATACTCTTAAATGAATCATAGCAACAAGTCTGGCATGGAAATGTTTTCAATGAATCAAGGTGCCAAACATGGTCACCGTTTACTGACTCCCCTGCTGACTGTTTTGGAACAAATTTAGCAATCTTCCAAGTAATTATTTGGCCTGTGAAATTTATTTTCTCAATTTTCAACATGTTTAGTGATTGAAAAATGGCAACATTCCAAAAAATCTAAACCTGTGTAAATACGAGACTGTCTGTAAGAAATGCAGCAGTTGGCTTTTGTCAACAATTTCCCAAGTACACACACACAACATGATTTATTGATGATTATTATATTATATTATATTACATTACATTAACCAAATGAGAGCAACTGTAATGTTAATCCACTGGAGGCGAGTTGAAGCGAGAACCCATGTGCAGATTTATTGAAAAACGTGAACCAGATACAAAACATCCAAAACCACGACATAAACTAGAGCAGACTATATCTTGACTCGACCATAACAGATTTGACATGAACTCACCAACAGCAGGTTATAACAACAAAGCAAGACACAAGACAATGAGAAAATGAGGACTAGGGGAGAGCGGGGCACAACCTAACACAGGGCTAGCTGTAACACACGTGGTTTAAAAGTTTCCACACATGCCAACATGATAAAACGTAGTGTATTTGCTAGTCGCCATATCAACAATATACAGAGAAAAAAATGCAGCAAAATTCAAAACTATTTGAAAGATATCACTGAACATTTATTCAACCATAGCCAATTTGATTGATTATTTAATAATTTAACCAGAAGTAAATTGCATACTGAAGGACATTTTTCATCTCAGTTTTAGTGTTTATATACAATAAGACAAATCTGCTATCATTTTAATCTCCAGTTTGTTATTTAACAGTTGAGATAGTTATTTAATGCTTATCTAACAAGCAGAAAACACTATCCGGGTTTAATTGTTTAAGTGTTAGGGGAAAGCGGGGAACAACCTATATATACACTGACAAACTAAGAAGATAAACTTGGGAGTAATTCCGATGATAAACCAATGACAAGACAGAACTGAGAAACACCCGAAAATAACAAACCAATAGGTGTGTTCGACTTGAAGCGGCACTGCGCAGACCAATGTGTGTATGATATGAAAGCACTGCGAGAGCGATTCGAAAGCATACACTGTAAAAAAAAAGTGTAATTTTACAGGTAATTGTCTGTATTTTTTTACAGAATTTTACCGTTTTGTCATTATACAGCAAATATCTGTAAAATAAAAGGCATTTGCTGTAATTTAAAGGTCCACTGTTAAATTTACAGGTAATTGCTTGTATTTTGGTTTTACATCAATTTTACTTTTTTTAAAAGGAACTTGTCTGTATTTTTACAGAGTTATGTGTAATTTTACAGAAATTATAAGTAATATTTTACAGATTTTTTCTGTGAAATTAGAAAACAAAGAAAAGAAGGTATAACTGCGGAAATCTGCATCTATTCAATATGTTTTCCTTACAGATTATTAAGCATGTGGGGGTTAAAGTGAGCTTTTTAAAGGTTAAATAATAGTATTTGTACATACAGTACGCTACATAGGCTACAGTAGGTCTGTATTGAATTTTTTTTATTTCACATTTTGTTTTATACTCATTTTGATCTTTATTTCATTGTCTTATTCTCCCATAATTTCATGTATATTTTATTAATATTTTTCCAAATCTCCGTTGCTGCACATTCAGGGCTTTGTGTGTGTGAGTGCGCGCGCGCGATGACACAGATTCAAATTCGCCGCCATTACTTTTCCGCTGTTTACTCCCGCCCACAACGGTTAACGTTAGCTGATCAGTCGAGTTTGGGCAAGCGGGAGATTTGAATTCAGTCTACTCTCGTGAAATGGATTGTGAGATCAACAGTGGTTCAAAGCAATCGTTCGTATTCGTCAAGAGCAGTTGTGAGCAGCAGGAGCTGTTGTCAGTCAGTCCGTTTGAATTCTACGGAAATAACGCCCTTTTCAGTGAGCCTTGTTCGTCACGGCGGACATCATGCCAACCGATCACCGGCTGAGGTAAGAGTCTCATTATACTAACGTTACATGTGAACGATATTTTATATTACATTTGTGTTACGTTTACAGTTTTCAAGCTAACGTTAGCATTCTTAAATTATGTTCAGTCATAACTGGCGAGAGCTGGAGGGCAAAACACTGAAAATGTAGCATGCATCTTTACATTTTCCATCTGTTTTAAGAAAGATCAGTTGAACCCACATCTCAAAAGACCTAAAACAAGCTTTCGTAGACTTGTTATACATATCAAATTCTGTTTAATTGTGTATAAAATCTTCCTTAATACGCGATAGTAGGCTATCTGTCAGTAACGTTAAATCGATCTCTTAAATGGCGGGATATTTTGAAATAGGCCTACCATGTTTGTTTGTTTTTTTGTTTTTTCTTTGTGGTTAAACCATAGTTAATTTTCATAAGGGTTAACGTGGCTATCAAGACTGTTAAGAAAACGAGACTAGAATATGAACACAGCATGATAAATTGCATATTCTGGCTGCATCTGCTTGTTAACGCATAGCTATAGAATGCATATATGTGCATATATTAGGCTTATAAAATAAAAGTTGATAGAATGTTTGTGTTCTGATGAAGAAATTAACTTATCTACATTTTGGATGACCTGGGGTCACCATAGTAGCCTTTTTCATAGGATACTTTTGATCATTGGTTATGAAAATTGCATTGATCCAGATGAACAGAAAGTTACACCCCTAACGTTAGGTGTCTCAGCTCAAAACTTCACTGTTAGCCTTTCCTGCTCAGCTTCCAGATCATAGTCAGTTGAGGTTTTGCATTGTCTCAGTGGAACATATTCTGACATGTGTAAATGTAATACTGAGTTGTTAAAAAATATTTTTTTTGTGATTTCAGGTCAAGTGGAAAGCAGAATGATCATGGCAAACCAGGTATGGGAAGAAGTAATTTAAAATATCATAATGGCCGAGTCTTCTGATTCCATATGATTGCACTAAAAGTGGCAGAAAATTGTATTTGTTTTATACTGTATTTTCCCATGTGAATATTCATTTGATCCTTGTGAGGCCACTGTAGCTGCACAAGGTTTGGTTTTACTACAGTAAGACCGCGATTGAATAGATTCCACCCATCAATTTTTTTTTTTTTTTTTTTTTTTTTAAGAGTAACTAGGCTCTGTCATTTAGAAACATGACTTTTCCTATCACTTAATGACACATATCTCTACCTTTCATTCCAGCTAAAGGATCTGACGGTTGCTGCTCGCATCTCAGCCTACCTGATGGAAAATTCTTGCTGGATGAATGACCTTCACCTTCAATTCAACCTTGCCAAGGCAGAACTGCTTATGGTTTCAGCCAAACCATCCTTGCTGTGTGATCCTGCTGATTTGCCTTATACAACATCAGAAAGATCCGGCCTTTCCTATCGGAGCCACACAACTCCTTGTCTAAGCTCTTGTTCTATCCAGACTGGACTATTGTAATGCTCTCCTGGCAGCTCTTCCAGCATCAGTCAAACCTCTGCAACTGATTCAGATGCTGCAGCAAGACCTAAACTCACTGCTTCAGATCTATATGTCTCCAGAAGCTTGTGTTCTGCAAGTGAACGGCGCCTTGTGGTGCCATCATCCCAAAGAGACACAAAATCACTTTTACTGACCTTTCCCTGGACTGTTCCCTGCTGGTGGAATGACCTGCCCAACTCAACACATTTTCAAGAAACTGCTAAAGATCCATCTTTTCATAAACACTTGACCCAATAATACTACATTTTTGTTTTAATAAAAAAAAAATAAAAAAAATTGTGCACTGTGCTACAGTAACTGGGACTTGTCACTGCTCTTGTTGCTTCTATTGTTCTCTTAATTTTAAGTCACTTTGGATAAAAAGTAATTGTAAATGTTTAAAATAAGTTATATTAGAGTATAAAGGTATACAGCAATTGTCTTTTAATGTGGATATTTTTACATGTTCTAAATTACATACTAAGCTTGTATTTCCTATCATTCACGTATCTTGATGTTCAGTGTTTGTTTAATGAGTAATACTGTAAATGTGCAGGTATTCTGTACTTGTACGTTTAGTTAATTTAACAGAAATTGACTGTACATTTGCTATTATTAAGTACTTAATCAGAGATTGGTCAAAGTTGTGAAACTGGATCTGCAAAAAATAAAACTGTAAATATACAAACTTTGTATTTGAATTTATGTACTTATTACATTTTTATACATAACTTCATAGTTATTTTACACAGAAAAACTATATATTAAAAGATAATTACTGTAGATAGACAGAGCATTATTATAAAATAACTTTATAAAACCCTAAATTTACAGTTTAACCTTAAAGTTAAATGTTCTTTTTATGTAATTTGACATAATTTATCCGTTTTTCCACGGTTTAATAAGCCATTATCAACAGTAAAGTACTGTAATTTAATTAATTTTGACCGTAAAGTCAATTCTGTATTTTTACGGTTTTTGCCTGTAATTTTGTGAAATGGTTATTTGCTGTAATTTAACAGAACCCGTCTGGAAACTTTGCTGCCAGAGATTTACCGTTTTTTTACGGGATTTTTTTTTACAGTGTACTCTACGTCTGCTCGCTAATCGCTCTCGCGTTACTATGATGTCATACACGATCAGTCCGCGCAGTGTGACGAACATAGGCCATGTGTGTGTAAACCTCTTTTCCCAGGCCACAAGAGGCGCGCTAGCATCTGACGCTTGCGGTGCGGTCTTTAGAGTCCTTGTTAGCGCGCCCTACTTCATAGGCCACTTAATTATATAACAATGCTGAAATGTTGCATCACTGAAAGTCCAAACTTTTCAAAAATGCATTCCAAAACAAAACATGGTTAAGCATCATGATTTCTATAAACAATGGATTCCTAAATGATGCACATTAATATTAATGCTTGGGATAATGTTGTTCAAATCCCTACCCCTAAGCATGAGCATAATAGTGACTCTTGCCTTAGGAAATGGAGTGACAGCTATGCAGAGTCTGTGGGATGAGGGGGGGGTATTCGAGAAGTCAGGGAATTGGTGATGGTATTGACAGTATTTTCAATGCTAATGAAGGACAGGATTTTGGAACGTCGTTGTAGCCAGAAGCTTGCCGCTGTGAACACAAGGGTGCATAGATTGCCAGGCGTCCCAGTTCAGATTTAGTTGGGATAATGACGCCAAGGAGAGGAAGAAAAAGAAGCGTTTCCTCCTCTGGGAACTCCTCGAACTGGGACACCAGCTCCTCTTTTTGTCTGCTACTCTGATGAGATTGAAGTTGTGTCAGGTGTGCGTTGCTTCCCGATATCAGCTGCCAGTCATAGGCTAGTCCTGTTTTTCTCTCTGTCCACGCTGCCGGAAATGTGTACGCCGTGTACGCAGAGAGCACTTCAGAGATGAACACGTCAAGGCTTTAAAGGAGCACTTACTGTACAGTTCAATAGTAGCTAAAAGGGAAAGAAATGACTTTGCTCCCGATTTACGAGTTTATGAAATGCTGAGCTGACATATTAACATTTTATCTCTTCATAAATAGCCATTATTGCACTCCAAAAGTTGTGCCCAATAATAGAAGCTATAAAACTGCACTGTAAGCAAGGGTTCTCCTATAATTTCATTAAATGTCAAGTATATCTATTTAATGCTTCTCATGCGTTTCAATATTTTTCAGCAAATTAATGTGCAAAATACCACACTGCATTATTTCAGACTTCAGTCGGAGTTTATGCCATCATTGATTGTAACAAATCACAAAACAATGTTGATTGCAAAATTAGATCAAAAAACATCCTTTTGGATGCCGCCCTGATGCCGTGCTTCACTTGGAGTCTATGAGACCATCATGAGTATGGGATAAAGTATTGGTTTATTGAAGACTGGGCTTTCCAATCAATTTTGGCCCGGGTCACGTCTAAAATGATTGGACAAGCTCTCAAGTGGGCGGGACTTTGACACAGATGGGAAGTAATTGAAAAGGTGATGGACGTGACTTTAATCTGTAAACAGTCAGTGCATTAGGTATCATGAACTAACAACGAACAACACTTTTGTTCACTTATATAGTTTTTAGTATTTTATATATTATAAAAACGTATATGTAATAAACATTTCTTTATGTATTATGTGTTTATTATTAAAATGATCTTGTAAAATGAGCTTGTAAAGTATTACCTGCATGACTGCCATTGTCTGAAATGTACAAACATCTTAGGGGAACGCAATTTAGCACTTATGATCATGTTTGTTTGTTTGTTTTTTGCCATTCGTATAGTGTCTATATATATATATATATATATATATATATATATATATATATATATATATATATATATATATATATATATATATATATATATATATAAGGTTTTGAAGATAATTTTGGGATGTTTCTACCCTCAGCAATATTCTCCTTCTAGATGCCAATTTCCTCTCCACTGTGACATGAATGATTACCGTCGACTGCCAAGAGTATCTTGGACTGCATTTTTCAGTTGCTGTTCATCAGAAACTCATATAACAGTGAAGTTTCTTCAAGTTTTACTCAGCAGCAGATATGCCAGTCATATCCGCTATCGGAGCTCAACAGCTTTCTGTTGTTGATGACCTCTTCTGCAGAGTTTCTCAAAACTGCTTTATCACTCTCAGATCTCAAGCTTGTGCTCTTTTTTAGATTGGTGCTTTAGGTTTCATTCGATTAGCTTATCCGTTCTAAATTTCCCTCTATTTGGAAGGATTGAATATCTGTCAAGTATCATGTTTCGTTCTAGGACTAAATATCTTGCATTTTCACTTTTTTTGGGACACAGCTGAGGATAATGCCACAATTTGATTTATAGTAATCCATGTTTAAGAATATTCAATATTGAAAATATAAACATAAGATAGGGTATATTAGATTTTTAACATAATACATTCAGTATATTAGGTCAGTATTATAAAATAAACCCAGGTAGGATCCAGATGTGAAGTAGATGAGTCTTGCAATCAGCTTTACAGAGCTTATTTTGTGAAAAACAACTTGTTGACTGTACATAACCCCACTTGTTACATGACTACATAACTGAATTAATACAAAAAGGACATTAGATATCCATACACACAAGAGACAGTACAAGAGAAACTAGCACAGCAATGTAGGAATTTAGCTAGTCATTTATAAATATTTGACCACTGATTGCTGAAGTAATCCAGTATTATCAGAGAAAATGCAACAATTGTATATTTAAGCTTATACACTCAAAACTGTTGGAGACCTAAATGTACATTTTTGCATATTTTAAATAAAATAGCTGCATTATAATATATAGATCAAATAGTTGCAAATAATTGGCTGTGGCACTCAACATTTTCACTTTCAATGTAGACAGACAAATTGCTTGTACCTGGAAACTTGCTCACTTAATGAGTTATACTGAATGATATAACATGCTCATTTACTCTCCTATTTTTAAAGACAATTAGGCAAGAAAATGTAATCAATGTCAGTTCTTCTATGAAAGTGGTTGTGTAGAGATAATTAGTAATCAATATGTGATGTCTCCAAAGCATCCAAAAGCTTTTTGAACTAGTTCCACGTTCATTGTGTAGTTTGATATGCGTATTTGTTGCTTAAAGTGCTCCTATTATGCTTTTTTCAGATATTACCTTTCATGTAGTGTGTAATGCTGTTTGTTAATTTAAAAGGTCTGCTAAGTTTTAAAGATCAAAGTGCACGACAAATAAAGCAATCTATTCTGAACTGCTGAAACGAGTCGCCAGTGATTCCAGTCTCACTTCCTGTCACATTGAATTTGCATAACGCCAGCCTATGGTTATCATTAGCTGCCTGTGAACAACGTCTACTTAATCCCGCCCTCAGACACTGTAGTTGTAGCTGAGACTGGAAGAGTTTGGTTTGTATTATCGAGAAGATGCTGTTATCAGTGCTGTGAATCCACTGCATGCACTTCCAAAAATGAGGACTCGCGCTCGAATTGATACAGAAAACCCGACGCCATCGATCATATCTCTGTGTATCAAGCGCTGAGGAAGCATCCAGAGCTAAAATGCAGATGTGGTAATAGAATTTAATTTAAGACGCATGCTGCAAGCGGTTGACCAATCAAAACCGAGCTGTCTGACCAATCAGAGCAGAGGAGGCTCTCGGAAAGGAGGGGTTTAGAGAGACTCTTCAAACGACTCAAATACTCTTTTGAGAAATGAGGTAATGTGCATTACATATTATGAGACAATTAAAGTGTTTTTTGACATTGGATGCATGTAATCCTATTGCAGTACACCTCCAAAACAAAATTAGGAACCTTTAAAATAGCATAGGATCATTTAGGATCATTCAAACAACACATAAACAAAGACCTAGAACCTGCCACATAATTTTCTCAGCATTTTTACTAATTAACCTACATTAACACACACACACACACACAAACACACACACACACACACACACACACACACACACACACACACACACACACACACACACACACACACACACACACACACACACACACACACACACACACACACACACACACACACACACACACACACACAGAGTAAGTGTCTGGTTGTGTATTTGTAAAGCCCTCTGCTCTTCTACTCTGATGTGGTGTCAGTGTCTACCAATCTGCTCTCGTCAAAGAGTTTGCTTTAATTGGTTTCCATCATGTGGACTGTTAGCCTTAAATGATGAAGGTCCAAGGAAACCATTCATTCGTGTAATCCTATTACCAGCCCTGGCTCACTACCTCTGAGCGCCAACTATTCACACGGCCCAAGTTCTCTTCAAGCAGTAATACACCCAAACAAACTGCCTCTGCTGTTCTCACCGCTGTCAGACGAGAGATTAAAGCCCTCACCCAAAGGCTCGCCGCCATCCATGTCATGATAGAATGCTCTTGTGATGATTTCGAGAGGAATACTGTGTTCCCCTTTAAAGACGGCTTCTCTGCTGAAAAGACCAGCATTAATTTGTATCGTGGTCAAGGCAACATTATGCTAGTTTAATGCTGGTCTAGATGGTGCATCATTAGAGAAATGGTGTTTAACATTAATATTAGCTGACAAAGCAGGTTGACTGGCAGGTTTATATATATATATATATATATATATATATATATATATATATATATATATATATATATATATATATATATATATAAATATTTGTTTCTTTTTTTTCTTATTTATTTGCAATATATTACTTAATTAGACAGGAAGAGACCAGAGAGAGAGAGAGAGAGAGAGAGAGAGAGAGAGAGAGAGAGAGAGAGTGACCAACCAATAAATCCTTTCGTGGACTAGGATGGAATATCACTTCATTTCCCAGAATGCATTACCTGTCCTGAGTTTGCAATTTAGTAAATTCATCTTCTTGTCACTGCAATTCAGCTTCCTGAGGGGTGTGGCCAATTCAATTCAAATTCCAACTCCTTAACTCTGAATTTTGCACACCAGTGTTGATATAACTGATAATATGAAGCAATTTATCTTGTAAAATGTTGTACCAATAACTGAAGAATCAGTATAAATAAAATATACTGTCGTTTTTGGAGTGGCGGACATTTAACTTCAACACAAATGAAACCTGCTCATACATGGTGGCTTTTAGTGGGAAAGTGCCATCTGTTTTAGCCTGTTAAGATAACTTGTGTAAACCTTGCAACAAAAGCATATAATCCCTCAATATGGATGAATACATCATGCTTAAATCTGTTTGTAATCACACGCGCGCACACACACACACACACACTATAACAGATGATCCTCTCCTAAACGCACAGTCACACACATTAACAATGTGGTCCTTGCTTTAAACATATGAAATTAAACCTGAATTCTTTCATAAAAGGCATTCGTCTAATTTTATCAGTTATTTGAACAATTACAATGTTTGTACCACCAGCGAATAATCCTTGTCCAAATCGATCCTGTTGCATCCCTTGATGCTTGTGGAACACCATGACGAGAAACAGCTGAGCGAGGAATAAAAAGCGTTAAAGAAAACATATTTTTAACCGCATCAAATTCCTGCAGCATTCAGAGGCACCACTGTCTTCGGCACCCCGATTCTGTCAACCTGATTTTGATAAGTTGTTGCTTATGTAATGTCTTAGTCGTCTTTCTTCCTCCTCTTCTCGTTTTCCTCTCTGTCTCTCTTTCATTTTTTTGCCCCTCACCTAGTCCAAAATTAGACCTCCCTCCTCCAACCCCCAACAGATATAATTAATCACAGTGGGAACGCAAGACATGTAATTATGTAGGTTACACTACAAGCTCCTCCCACTTTATTTCCCAGTGTCCCATGTAATCTTCACAATCACTCAAATGAAAAGTGGGAGTTTAAGGACAAACCCATCTTCTCTATGCGCTTATTTTTGGATTCAAACATCAGTCTCTAATATGACACAGATAATTCTATGTGACTGACTTTTTAAATGTTGACGATATTTAAAATTTCTAAAAAAAAATGTAAATAATGTGTAAGTGTTATTAAATTATCAGCAGTGTTGGAGTAACACATTACAAGTAACACAAGTTTTTTTTCAAGCCCAACCCAGCCCAGATGAAAAAACAAAATAGTAAACTTATGCAATTAGTTACTTTTTTTTAAAGGAGCAATGCAATATTTTAATGCATAACTTTTAAAAGTAACTTTCCCTAGCACTGATTATAAGAGTTGTTATTTTTAAATAAAGTTATCAATATATTCGGTAATTGAAATAATGCTGAAATAAAAGAAAATATAAATATTACATGAAAACTCGCAAAATTTTTTAAAAATGTTGGCTTTTTAACACTTTTCCAAAAAGTACTAAAAATACTAAAATTACAATAAAAAAATAAATAAATAAAATAAAATAAAATAAAAACCAAATGCACACTAAAATGAAAATGAAAATCTAAAAAATAAAGGTAATTCAAAATATTAATAAAAATAATACTAAATAAATAATACTAAAATAACATAATACTAAAGTAAACATATTACACATATTAATATGAATTAAACGTCATTACTGGATGATTATGGTTATTAAGTGTGTATATATATATATATATATATATATATATATATATATATATATATATATATATATATATATATATATATATATATATATATATATATATATATATATATATATATATATATATATATATGCCATTTTTTTCTGATTCTGTGGGAGAGTGGGAAGTTGGAAGTTACACTTCAAATTGAAGTTACACTTCAAATTACACCTTATTAACTATGACTTTTGCCTTGACAAACTCCTAATTAAAAGTTAGTAAGGTAGTTGTTAAGTTTAGGTATTGGGTAGGATTAAGGGATGCAGAATATGGTCATGCAGAATAAGGCATTAATATGTGCTTTATAAAGACTAATAACAGACAATATAATTTGCATGCTAATAAGCAACTAGTTAATAGTGAGAATTCACCCTTAAACAAAAGTTGCCATCAGCTACTTTAAGTTATTTTTACACATTGTTTGCATTGATAACTTTCAAGATTTTGTGCATAAGCTGCTTCACACAGAAAACGTAATCTAGAATCAACCATCTGTCCATTTGCTCACACTCATTAGGATATGAAAGGCAAACTTTAATGCACTTACCTTAAGCTATCCGACTCTACTCTGCTAAATTCCTTTCTTTCCTGGAAAACTGAGACGACTAAAGAGAATTGTAATGAGCGAACTGGCAGCTGAATAAAGTCAGCGTAATATTTCAAAGTCAAACTGTGAACCTTTGGGGGAAATCATCTCCTTACACATTTATTTTAATAAACCATCCTGCAAAAGTTCAGTGATGAAACGTACAATTGTAAATCGCATGTTTTATAAAACCTGTGGTGTGCAGAATTTATAGAAAGTGTCATGATCATTTTTTATAGTGATGAATTGTTCATGTGGATGAGCATATGATGATCATCAACAGCTTACTGTGAGAACAGCACAGCACGCATGCACAGCACCAGCATCTCATTGTACATGTTGACACCTTGTGTATTAAACTGTTAAACTGGGTGTTTGATTACATTCAAATGTTTTGAAATCTGTGTTATGCGAGTGCATGGACCTTTGACGCATCAGGACACATTAAAGTTTATACCATAGTTGTCTATAATTCAGGGTAATGATTTCATGCTGGTCTGCTATTGTGGTTAAATCCATTTAAAATGTCCCCACCCCCAAATGTCAAGAAAAAATGTGATTGGTTGCTTTACATGTCGTCAGGCAGATTTTTGCTGTATAAGATTGTTAATCGAGACTGAACCAAATTGCATGCCTTTAAGAGGCTTTTATAATGTGACAAAATATTTGTATTAAAAAATAAATACTGTTCCATCTTTCTATTCATCATAGAATCCTGAAAAATCAATAAACTTTTAAGCAGCAAAACTTATTTTTTCAACATTGATAATAACAGGAAATGTATTTTGAGCATATTATATCAAATCAGCATATTATAATGATTTCTGAAGGATCTTGTGACTGAAGTAATGATGCTGAAAAGTTTACAATGTAACTGTTTTCACTGTATTTTGATCATATGCATTTACAGAGGATTATAATTCCTGTTTCATTCTAGGGAAGAGGCCCGGACCGCCACTGATGAGGAGGCAAAGGTCATTTCTTTAGGTCTCGTCTCTTTTCGAACACATGCTCTCAAGGATGAGTCAAAACGGCTTCTCTGAATTTCAGAAATGTCAATGGATATGCACACAGCTCTGGGGTTGCCATGGCAACATGCTTCCTGATCTAAAAACAGAAAAAAAAAATGTTGTTCAGAGCAGTTAAACACTTCAGGTTAGGTCAGCATCCTGTTCCTTACACTCACTGAATTGGGACCACTCGTCATAATGTAACAAGAATGTTAACTTTCATAACAGAGTCTATCTCTCTTTATAAAGAATGGCTGTTAATTAAAAAACAATGCAGAAGGGAAATCACTTGAACGTTGTATTTAGGGTCAATCGTTCAGCATAGTTTTGCCTCATTGATTTTATTCGTGTTTCTTGAAAGCACAGCTTTTCTCAACGTGTTCTAACATTTACAACAAGACAAGATTAATAACACTTATGAGGACACCGGCGTCTTAACAATGTTTTACATTTAAACACAGTCCAGCTCAAGGTCCTTTCCCTATCCTCTTCTGTTTTACCACTGCTTCCTGTCTCTCCTTCATTGTCCTATGATAATAAGGATTTATAATAAGGATTTGTTCTGCAAGCCAGATCGGATCATTTTAGCTTCAAAATATATATATATATATATATATATATATATATATATATATATATATATATATATATATATATATATATATATATTCATATAACTGGCCACACAGCAAATATTATAAATTATAATCTGAAGGATCATGTGACACTGATGCTGAAAATTCAGCTTTACATCACAGGAATGAAATAAACTTTAAAATGCATTAAAATAGATGTTTTTACTATATTCTTAATCAAATAAATGCAGTCTTGGTGAACATATTTTTAATAAATCTAATTGACCCCATTCATGAACAATATCTCGGCCAACATAATTTCACCTGCATTTTAGGTTACAGATACAGTATATTTATGGAATGTATGCATTTGTATTTTTTTCCCCAAAGTGACTTACATTGCATTCAAGGCATACATCTAATCAGTTCATGCATTCCCTGGGAATCAAGCCCATGACCTTGTCGTTGCAAGCGCCATGCTCTACTGATTGGGACGTTCTAAATGAAACAGAAGGCAGCTACAAGGCCTTTGCCATTTGGTTCACCTGTCTCACCTAGCCTTGTGATTGGCTGTGGGATTTAGGGGCGCTATGCTGCCTCACAGGCACAGAGGTTAAGGTTTTGCTGGTTAGAATGGGCAAGTTAGTCCCTGCTGGTATTATAGGATGTACGCAAAAATAATCTTTTTCAATGACAGACATGCATGTACATCTTTTTCTTCATTAAACAGCAAAGCAACTTCCATGACGGGCAATATTCAGGATGCATTTCTCCACTGGGTTCATGAACAAACTCTTTGTGCATTATTGCTGTTCCTCTCCATACGCACTCATACAAATGCCCCTTCGACTTCCTAAGTCATCTATGACGTTAAAATCTTGCCAAAAAAAATCTCCTTAGACCAATTATACTATGCTGATAAAGGGTTCAACATCAGTTCATGACAAGATTAATGCACTATAATGAACACCACCAGTGAAATACTCCTGACCGGCTCAGAATTAGAACGATTAGAGGCATCTGACAAAATCCCTCTTGACCCGGGAAGAAGAAGTTTGCATTGTGTGCAGTCAGCAACTAGACTGAGATTTGCCAATCAGATCGCAGCAAACACATCCCACAGGAAATATTGTGAGCCTTCACTGATTTTGATGGAGTTGCATAGAGCTCCAACTTGGCAGATCGCTCCTGTCATGCAGGTTGGTGTTTGTGGGTAATGTTAAATTTTAATGCGATCAAACTGACTCCCTCGGCTCAGGTTGAAGGACAGTTGAAGAAGAGGAGGAGGATGGGCTTTATCCTGTAGTGTCAATGGGAAATGATAGAGGCACTGAAATTAAATCTGTGATTGTTGAGTTTCATAATGTTTACCTCAATAAATGACTTAACTAATGTAGGTCTTTCCTATACTTTTTCTTACTTCAAAATGCATACCTTTTTATGTCATATTACACTGTATATTAATTAGCATTACATGATTTGCAAATAAATCATCGGGGTTCAAGCGCTTTAAGACCTTTAAGCACATGCGTACAAAAAGGTATTAGGTTAGCAAGCCCGTAACCATCTTAGATGGAAAAGACTATTTACATTCAGTTCAGGCAATTTACTAAAGAAATATGTGTTTAAAGCTTTTTAACAGTTATAGCGCCACCTATGGTCCAATCTCCATAAAAGTTTGCATGCTTCTTTAGTATCATGTGTCGCATGTGCATTTTTTGAAGTTCGTAATTTTGTGAAGTTCTAAGTTTTCATTTAGGAATTATAGGCTTTTATGTACACTTAGCCACACTCGTTTTCTAAACAACCCTATAATAGCCATCCAAATACAAACATATTTCTTTATTTTTGATAATTGAAAAATTGAACCTTAGTGAACCTTATCCGATTGTTGCTCAAACTTCATTGGTCAACCGAATTTCCAAAGACGTGTTTTGTTTGTCTTGAGCCAAGGACTCCAATGATAAGACTCTTGAGTCTGCGAGTTATTAACAATTTCATACTTTTGATTGCTGTAGCGCCACCGTCAGGCCGATTAGGCCTCGGTGATGTTGTAGATTGGGTGAGTACTACCATCTACATCTCTACGACTTACAGTTCGGTCTGCCCGATCAGAATGCTGATATTTGAAAATCCTAAGAATTGCAGTAGGGTTTCAGGGCTACTCAACTGAACCCCTAAAACTTGATAATCAGTTTGTGAAAAACAGTACATTAGTATACAAATACATTACACACATCATCCATTTCTTTCCTTATCCCTCATCAAACATTCATGTTTAAAATTAGGTAAACATTTTAAAATAATTATGACGTCAAGTGGTATAATTCATCTATTTATGGTTGCCAAATGGATTAGCATCATGCCATATTAATACAGAATGTGTGATTTCATAGCTTTGAATGCTGCTCATCCAATCAGAACTTTGATAAATAATAAAATGTAAACTTTGAAAGCCTCACAAATACACTGCTCTAATAAACTACATTCTTTGTCTGAGATCAAATTGTATCAGCTGCAATGTATTTAAAAAAAAAAAAAAAAACATTTATCCAACAACGTTCACAGATGATTCCCAGCTTCAATAAACTGTGTTTAAGGAGTGAAGACGGCGTTTTGAACATACCAGACTGTCAAGCATACGGCTTCCCCTGAGAATCTCCACATGCCAAAATATCCTATACACTACCCCTTCCAGCACTGCCTGACACCAATCATACGCCTGCTTGCATTTAAGATGTTTCCTCTGTTGACTATACATAAAATGTACACTACACTATCAGTCAAAAGTTTGGCACATCCACTCATTCTTTAGTACCATTTTCCACAATTAGAATAATAGTAAAGTGGAATAGCACATGAGAGCATGAGAATGACCAGAAGAAAACAAGCTGATAAACAAATGATATATACAGTATAGCCTCTATATGTGCCTTGGGAATGTATCATGGGAATTCCACATATTCTCATTTCTTTCTTCAAAATAATATTTTCATATCATATGGCACAGTGGGCTAACATGCAAATATCACCTGACTTAAACTAATCATTGTCCTCCACTTAATTGCTTAAGCGGTTGAAGGAAGGATATACCTTACAGTCTGTTGGCCATGACAGGCTTCAGAGAAGGCACATGCTAGTTCTCATTCGCTGTAGCTTTGAAAGTAGAGGGTGTAGGATTGGCGGAGTTATAGAAAAAGGTGCAAGTGCAATGACAGGTCTGAAACCAAAATAGTTCTGTATGTGTTACTGGGTTGTTTGCTCAAAGACGCCTATTGATTTTTTCCCATAAAGAAGAGTCATCAGTTCACATTCGTTCCTATTTCCAAAACAATGATGCCATTTGTATTTCGACTGCCCTTGATGGATCTGAAAGTCAATCGAGAGCGAGAGGCAGAGAAAGAGGCACCACAAAATAAAGAGCAAGAAAAGTGGAAAAATTGCAGTATATGCCTTTTTTTCTCCTCTGATTAGATTTGCTTCTTATCTGTTTGGGAGCGATAACAGTTTTACCCAAGGCTTGCCAACTGCATCCCAATCCCGTTCCTTAACCGGATGAGGAGCCATGCCAAAGAGTCTTTGGTGGGCTGTCGCTGAAGATGCCGCCTCAGCCAAAACAGTCACTCGGGATCCTAGTTGCCTCTGATGGGCATAATGCCGCTACACGGCACTTGGGCAATAACGGTTTGAAGGACATGGCTGTTGTCTCTGGGATGAAGAATGCACGCTTCATTCTTCCAGTACTGAGTGGACAGCAAACAATAAGAGGTTTTAAAGGACTCTTAAAGAATCAAGACACTTGAGGTTAAGAGCTAATCAGGCAGGTTTAGAGGAATCACACCCTCCATCATATTAGGATTAAAGGATTGTCAATTGCAATATTGCATTTCTGGTCGCACAGCAATGCTCTATTACTAATTATGTCTTTTCGTCTTAGTCCCATAAGGGAAATCGTAAATAGGATCTCATGCATTTCCCAGTTGTCACAATGAGATTAAATGAAGAGCAAATATTGCTTGAATCTCCTGCTTCTCAGATTCGCCTCTTGAGAATAAGACCTTAGTAAAATTGCATGTGATTGCACTCCTATTTTTTAAAAAAAGGTCTCAAATCAAAGTCTGCAATCAGATATCTCAATGAAATTCCTTCAAAATTAAAGCTGAAATCGGTTGTAAGTAAGGTAACTACATGGGTTCAGGTTAGGTTTAGGGGTAGGATTAGGTTTAATACCTAGTTATTACCCAGTTATTGTAATTACTATAACAACTACATATTATGTACATGGGGAACAGGATTGTAAAATAAAGTGTTACCCTGAAATCCACATTGACATGGTCTGTATTCATATTGTATGTCAACAATAGTCCTCTTTGAGTCTATTTTTTATACCAAAAAGGTATAAACCATTTTTAAACTGTTTGAAAACCCCATTAAGTCTCCTAAACTATGTTAAGGCAACCACAGAGCAATAACATTTTCCTTTGGGATCAATTATTTTTTTTATTATTCTGAAATGTGTTTTAACTCCCTATAAATCACACTGAAAGCCATAACACACACACCAGCAGCATTCTATTTAAAGTTATTAAAATTAACAGAACATGTTTTTTTGTAAGTGATGAATGTCTGATAATCAAAATTCATTGGTTCACTCAAGTTAACACAGATCTTCTCCGCTCTCTGAAAATACAGGGAAATGGAAGATCCGTTTGTTTCATCATACTCACTCATCAATATATAATTGCTATTCCGTTGATCAAACATGCAGCGATTATTGAAACTAACACACTCTTTTAAAAGAATCCAAATCTGAATAATGCAAACCCAAAAGGAAATGGCTCTCGGATAATGTGTTGACAATAGGAAATCTAATGCAAAATTTATACTTGCTGTGTCATTATGTCTGGGCTCATTTAGTGTAAACTTAAAGAGGATGTCTTTTAAAATTAAAGTAACAATAAGTTTAAGTCAGTGACTGCTGTATATGTTTATGTTATTTAACTACATTCTGTCGGTCTAGTCTCTTGAGCAACAAAGTTGGTCACCAAACTGGCTGAATGAAATAGTATAAATTCAGCCTCTAGTTGAGGTACTACTTGGCAGTGTGTCTAAAATCTTAGTTTGGGGTCTGTAAGAGTTTTTAAGTGTTTTTGAAGGAAGTCTCTTATGCCTAGGGTGAATTTGTTTGATCGAAAATAGAGAAATATTGAAATATTATTACAGTTTTCTGAATATATTTTAAAATTTAATTTATTCCTGTGATCGAAGCTGAATTTTCAGCATCATTTCTCCAGTCTTCAGTGTCATATTGTTACGTCTCTTAGATTATATATATATATATATATATATATATATATATATATATATATATATATATATATATATATATATATTATTTTTGGCTAGGGGTAAAGGGAGTATAACATTTAAATAAAGAGGTGTGGAACTTAATATGAAGGTCAGGGCAATAAAAGAAAAAGGATCAAAGCAAGGCTCCGCTCAAAAGTGTTTATTGTACAGTGACAAAAGTGAAAAGATGAAGAGAAAACGCTCCAATCTACGCTCCAATCTACTCAGACACAAAAATTAATACCAGCAAAACGAACAATGGTAAGTTAATGAAACTCACACATTATGTGGTTGAATAGTTGTGTTAAATGCTGAGATCGATGTTGTTTGTGTAGGATGTCTAGAAATTAGTGAACGTTGGACATGAAAAATGGTGTGATCATATTTGATCATACGCCCCGTTCAGGTAAAACTAGCGCAAGCTACAGTGTGTCCATAAATAGACATACGCCCGATGCTTCTAGCAAACCACACTTGTGGTATTTTTTTTTTAATAATGCATTATAACGTAGGACAATACTATTTAACAGTGCACTGAATGTTGCCACAGGTTTGTATAACACTATGCAGTGATCCAATGCGAAACTTAAACCATTTATTGAAATGATCAAGCCATAAATAGGGAAATATGTGTAATTTTGTTCAGTTTTATGACCTTATAACAGTTTTTATTATATTTAAATGGCATATATTGGTGTTTATTTTTACTGTGAGCCTCATTACTGCTAAAATAAGTGGTACCACCAGTACTTATAGTGCTATTTTTCACTTAAATGCATTATAATGTAGGGCAATACTACTCATGAGTGTATTGCCCTACACTTATACAAACCTGTGGATGTTGCCACAGGTTTGTATAACATTATGCAGTGATACAATGCAAAACATAAACCATTTATTGAAATGATCAAGCCATAAATAGGGAATTATGTGTAATTTTGTTCAGTTTATGGCCTTATAACAGTTTGTATTATACTTAAATGGCATATATTGGTGTTTATTTTTACTGTGAGCCTTATTACTGCTCACAAAAATAAGTGGTACCACCAGTACTTAGTGCTATTTTTCATTTCTTATTATACATTTACAATTTACATGTCAATATTCTTTGTTTTCAGTAGATTTGTACTTCACTGTTACAGTTTTCCTTCACAAGTAACTCAAAGTGGGCTTGATATTGACTCAAAAACGTACTTTTCTTTTGCAGCTGTCTACTCGGCTCTTTTATGGAAAGAGGGTGACTGCTGTTGTGCCAGCTGACCCCGCCATCAGTGATGATGAGGGCTCTGATGAGGAAGATGACGACGTGGCAGACCCCGACTTCATCCCACTTACCCACGAGTGCCGGAGTGACATGGGCCCCTCTGCCAAGAGGAAGTGTGTGCAGACTGCAGAGGAGGAGCTTGAGGACGAAGATGACGACAGTGACGAGGAGGAGGATGAAGACCAGCCAGCACCACAAGCCAAGGGCCCCACAAAGAAGGGGAAGCCAGCATCCAGGCTAACCACCTGGAAGAAGGTTGACCTGGATAACCAAGCCCTGCCTGAGTACCAGCACGTTCCCCCTGACTTCATTGAGACTCCGTATACTTACTTCAGTAAGTACTTCAGCCCCCATGTCATCAAGCATATCGTATACCAAACCAACTTGTATGCAACTCAGAAGGATGATAACACCACCTTCACCACCACTGAAGATGAGGTGAGGAGCTTTGTGGCCATCTTGCTCTACATGGGGATTTCTGAGCTGCCCTCCATTGATGACTACTGGGCAATGGAGACCAGGGTCCCTCAAGTTGCAAACCTCATGTCATCTAAGAGGTTCAGGCTGATGAGAAGGCTTGTCCACTTTAATGACAACACCCAGATCCCTGGCACCATCGACAGATTCTTCAAAGTCCGGCCACTGTTCAACCTCCTGGTTACTGTCTTCAGGAGTGAGCCACAGACCCCCAAGCAGTCTGTGGATGAAGTTATGGTTGCCTACAAAGGCAAGACAGCTGGTAACCTGAGACAATACATCAAGAGCAAGCCGGACAAATGGGGATTTAAGTTGTTTGCCAGGGCTTCTGAGGATGGCTTCATTCATGACCTGGTGTTATACCAGGGCAAAACTACACTGAAGGCCCACGGTGTCCCCATGATGTCTGAACAACAAGCCATGGGTGTCACCAGCCAGATAGTCTCCGTCCTGGCCAGCACCATGTCCTCTTCCACCACCACAGCCATCTTTGCGGACAACTTCTTCACCAGCCTGGAGATAGTGCGGTACCTCAAAGACAAGAACTGCAGGTACACTGGGACAGCCAGGGACACCAGAATAGGCAACCCTCCATTGAAGTCCATCAAAGACATGGAGAAAAAGGCTGTCCCTCGTGGTGTGCATGACTACGTCACCAGTGATGATGGGATCCTAGCCCTTAGGTGGAAGGACAACAGGGTCGTCACTCTGCTGTCAACAGACATGGGGGTGGAGCCCATGTCCTCAGTCTACCGGTACTGCAGTGACATTAAGAAGAAGGAACCGGTAAGCTGCCCTGCTGTCATCAAGAGCTACAATGCCAACATGGGGGGCATTGACAAGAGTGACATGCTGGTCCACCTCTACCGCACCCCCATGAAATCCAAGAGGTGGTACATGCGGATGTTTGCGTATGCAATAGATGTCAGCCTCACGAATGCCTGGATCGTGTACAGGCGGGACATCAAGGCTCTTGCTGTGGATGGCCTGTCGTTGAAGAACTTCCGGATCCAGGTGTTTAGGAGTTGCAGCAGCCAGAGGCCAGTTATGTCTCGCCCCCGAAGGAGCTCATCATTTCCATGTGCACCCAGCACCTCTGTTGATGTCCCCATGCCTATCCGGGGACAACGCAGCCACACCCCAGATGCTTCTTTGCGGTTTGACATGTCCCTGTTCCATGCCCCTGTCTACACCAACCGATAGACCTGCAAGTACTGTAGCAGGAAGGGGAACATTTTGAGGTCAAATGTGGTCTGCAGGGTCTGTAAGGTCCACCTGTGCCTCAATGCTGAATGCAACTGCTTCATCAAGTACCATGAAGCCGTTGCCTAAGTAAATGGACACGTTATGACACATGAGAAAAAAAGTTCCTAAATAAAAGAAAAAAATGTTCCAAAAAAAAAATTCCATGAAATTTATATAGGTTTCATGTATTTATTTATATTTTATAAATGTTTCTGATATTTTAAATGTATATGCTTTTTGGGAAAAAAAAAATGACCATGGCGAGGAACCATATATGGTAACTTCATTGACCTTGATTTTCAACATAAAAATGATTTTTTTTTTTTTAAGTCACAAAAGTTTAAAAGTCTTTTAATAACCTCCAATAACACTCCAGGGTTGAAATTTTGAATTTCCAAGTATTTCAATGAGTGCCCTATAAAGGCTTAATTCAACTAAACTAACTACCAAAAGAAAAATGTAGAAAAGAAAAGTCTTGTCAAGACGCCCCAAACTAAACAACAATGACTTACCAGATAACAAAACTACAGAGTGTGACACTCTCTTCTAAACCTAGTGTGAAAAACAAAACACTTCACAACCACAATGCGACAAATGGTTCAATCACAGGATAAACACAGAATATTGTACTCTAGGAACTGTATCAGCAACAACAAAGCAAAACGAGCAAAGTGAGCAAAGATCAGATCCTTCAGAAATCATTCTAAAATGCTGATATGATGCTCAAGAAATATTTCTGCATATCAATGTTAAAAAGGTTGTGCTGCTTCAGTTTCTTTTTTTTTTCTTTTTTTTTTTTTTAGGATTATTTGATGAATAGAAAGTTAAAATGAACAGCATTCATTTGAAATATACATCTTTTGTAATAAAAATAAATAAATAAATAACATAAAAAATCGTACTGACCCTAAACTTGAATGTAAGTATATATTATTGCTATAACATTTTATAACATGTTATATGTTATTGCTATTACAGTTCATTATTTGGATTATTATTATTAATAATATGTTTAATCCACCAATAATAATTAAATGTCTATTTTTGAATCATCTACTGCAGTACTTTACAGAAATGTACTTTTCAACTACATGTCAACCAACTCTCATTAGAGTATTTGTAGACTGTAGGTGTTAGGGTTCGGGTTAGGATAATAAGTTGACTTAGTTGCCAAGTTACTTATAGTCAGTAGAATGTCTGTTGGAGGAGCATCAAAATAAAGTGTTAGCAGATATTAAGCAGACAGTCTACTAATACTCTAATGACAGTTAGTTGACATGCAGTTGCAAAGTTATTTATAGTTAGTAGAATGTCTAAAGTGGACTATCGAAATAAAGTGTTACCCCTTTTTCTTCCAAACTTGAAAATTAATGATTAGAATAATATTTATATCAAATGAATGATGCATCTGACTTTGGTGCAAAAACACATTTACATTATGAAACACTTCATAAAAAACAAATATGTCCCAGTCACACCAAAATATCCGCTAAATTGATGCGGTTTAAACGGTATAGCAGAATCTCTACCGACTGACTCGTTTTTATGCTGCACATTAAATTTATACTTCTAACCCTACACTACAGTACTCTCATGTACCTGTGAGACACCACAAAAAGAAGATGGGATGTGTATTAGATTATCATTGTGATGGATGATATACCATATGCTGCTTTACGTGGAGGAAAAACTTACACAAGTGCACTTGATCAATGTTTTCTTCAATCAGTGTCAAGTAGTACTACACAAGTAGTACATAAACGAAATAAAATGATTAAAATAAATGTTAAAACATATATATTTAGTTAATGTTTTTGCATAGTAGTGTTTGTGTAACAAATTTGTGCATTTAAATTACTACAAAAGTGTTTTTGAAGCAGGTCAAAAGTCTGGACATGACAATCAATACTGGAACACTGACACTAAAGTTTTATATAAAGCATCCAGACGATGTCCTTAAAAGACTTCACGGATCCTCCACAGCCCTTCAAATACTTTCCGGATGCTCTCAGGGGTCTGTGTGATCTTCAAGACTTCTTAAGGGAGACTTTTGTCCCATTTTTGCTAACATTAAATACTCTGTCATGTTTGTACCAGACACCCTTGAGTATTTTTTATTTATTTATTTTTATGATAAAGCATGCGCCTTGTCACATGTTCTGTTCACCTACCAAAAAGGAAACTATTATAACTAACAAAATGGAGATGGATGGATGGATGGATGGATGGATGGATGGATGGATGGATGGATGGATGGATGGATGGATGGATGGATGGATGGATGGATGGATGGATGGATGGATGGATGGATGGATGGATGGATGGATGGATGGATGGATGGATGGATGGATGGATGGATGGATGGATGGATGGATGGATGGATGAATGGATGGATGGATGGATGGATGGAATGGAAGTTTGCACTGGACTTTACATTTCAATAGTTCACTTGATCATGGCTGTCAAACTCCAAAAGATCTGATTAAAAAAAAAAATGAAATGAATAAAAGTAGTCTACATTATGTGTGCACTATATTCAGAGTTGTATAGGAAACCGCTGCCAACAGATTCTTCACATTTTCTCTTTGTTCCAAGGAAAAACAAAAAAAAAAACATAGGCACAACATAAGTAATCTAACAACAGTAAACAAATTACAGTATTATAATTTCACTAGCTAAGCAGTGGGGCAGTTAATTTTTCTGAAATAGTAAAAACTATTATAAACAGAATAAAGAAAGAAATAGTGGAGGGGGAATCACCTTCTATATTAATGGCTTTGGTTCCACTATCCTGCATTTTTATTGAAAACCTGGTTCCCTATAATCATATCCTATAAATTAAACGCCTATATTCCCCTAGAGTTTTCATCTTTTATCTTGGTCGGCATGTACAGTACACCTTCAGCCTGTGCAGCAGATGTCCGCTGAACAGATAGCAGGTGAGGAAATGGAGAACCTGCACTCCACTTATCATTTTGGGAGACTTCAGCAATCCGAGACCGAGCAAACAACTCTCATAATAGAAACAACACGCCAAAACTGTTGATCATTGCTACACCTGATAAAATTTGCCATTTTTGCTTCTCATGCTGCTCTGGGACATTTGATCACAACAGGACTATGTCATTAAGGCATACACGCAAAAACTCAAAACTTTTCCTTAGGTTAAATGATGGAGAAGAGAAGGAATTGCAGAGTTGCTCAGACTTAAGTTTAGTGTCAGAGCAATGAACGGTGAACGACCTGAATTAATGTTTAAAACAGCGGGACTCAACTTCACAAGCCATGAGGGCCAGATCCAAACTGCTCTGAAATTGTGATTTTCAACCTGGGTTTGAAGAATTTCACATCAGCAGGGTAAGGAGTGGGTGAAAATTAATATTATTGTGAAACTCGGAGCCGCAGAAGAGAGAGAGCAATTTTCATTAGGTTGCTGCACAAATAAATGTCAGTTTCGTTTCAAATGAAGGCACATTATTCAGCATCATCAGCATAATCTGAAGGAAATTAAGTTGACGTGCCACATCAGTCAGAAAGGTTGCATTGTGCATGAATGTGTCAGTAAATTATATTGTAAAATATGCGGACAGCACAAAAAGTGCAGTGGCAGTCCATTAAAGGACCGCCATATACCAAATGCACACATATACCATAACAATGCACACATATACCATTCAAAAATTGGGGTCAGTAAGATATTTTTAGTTATTTTTTTCTATTTAGGAATGTATTTCATTCAGCAAAAATGTATCAAAATTGATACAAAGTGACAGTAAAGAAATGCTTAATGTTACAAAAGACTTCTAAATATATGTTGTTCTTTAGAACTTTCAAAGAATCAGCATATTTGAATGATTTCTGAAGGATATGTGACAATGAGGACTGGAGTAATGATGCTGAAAATAAAGAAGACTTAAGGAGCATTAAGGCTCCTCATTTTATTAAACTAACCAATTAAAATTGATATTTAAATCAACATAAGTTGCTTCCATCCGAAATGCATCCGAACAAGGTTATAGGATGCATAATCCAAATTTAATTGAAAACATTAAATTGATGAAATGAAAGGTTAATTTAAAAAAAGGAAGGAAGGAAGGAAGGAAGGAAGGAAGGAAGGAAGGAAGGAAGGAAGGAAGGAAGGAAGGAAGGAAGGAAGGAAGGAAGGAAGGAAGGAAGGAAGGAAGGAAGGATGGATGGATGGATGGATGGATGGATGGATGGATGGATGGATGGATGGATGGATGGATGGATGGATGGATGGATGGATGGATGGATGGATGGATGGATGGATGGATGGATGGATGGATGGAAGGAAGGAAGGAAGGAAGGAAGGATGGATGGATGGATGGATGGATGGATGGATGGATGGATGGATGGATGGATGGATGGATGGATGGATGGATGAGACTGAAAACGGCACAGCATGGCACTAGGAACACAAAGGTCTTGGGTTTGAGTGCCAGAGAATGCATGAACTGATGTACATATGAGCCGCTTGAGATAAAAGTGCTGCTAAATGCGTAAATGTAAATAATTTTAGTCAAGCTGAGACATAATGTTCTTTGTTTGGTTCACTATGTTTGTTTCACAATTTTTGGAATGCATCACCTTCATGATCCCCTTAAAGCCAAGGGAAACATGTCTTAACAGTGTAGGCCAGCAGCCATGAAGGTCATGAAGACCTTCTTGGCCAGTGTCAAAACTTTCCCTGACCCCTCGCTAGACCTTCTGTAAATCTGCTTTCAGAACTGGCAGGTCAGCAGATAACAGCGTGAGCTAGGGCTAGCACTTTATCCTGCAGCATTTGGACTGTGGAAGATCCCGCATCAGGATTTGTTCATTGACTTCACATTTTAAACAGTAATCTCACAGCTTCTACAGGCCGAGCCGTCCCATCTGGCTGTGCCAGACTCCATCTGTCAGTGGATCTTTGACTTCCTGATGCTTGGGAAACAGCGTGTGAGTCTGTGAAAGCACACCTCCAACTCGCTGAAGATCCACAGTCTCCTTTGTTCTGCTCCCCCAACAGCAGGGCCTGCAGCTTCTGAAGTCTTCTCCTGGAAGGGCCAAATACTCATTGGCCTTATTAATTAAGAGTGACGAGCCTGCTCACAGACACGTTGTGGGACACCTTCTGCTGCTCTAACATACTGGAACTGAACTCTCTGAAGACTGTGGAGATTCTTGTCAATCTCTAATCATCGCTGGTTCAAGTGTAACCAGAAGTGTAGTTTCTCTAAGTTGTGTAAATGAGCACTGTGTATAATGAATGCATAATTAAATATTTAAACATTGCCTCCAAATAATTTTATATACTGAGCTACATATAACAACCCCACATATAAACTAACAGCTGAAATAAAAATACATTAAGATATATATTATTTTGACATTTATATTTGTTTCTATTTTTAGAGAGAGAACACTGTGAATAAAGGAGTTCAGCTCTCTAGCATGAAACTGATCTTAACTTTGAGCCTACCAATGCAATTCTGAGCCTACCAATGCCATTATATATATATATATATATATATATATATATATATATATATATATATATATATATATATATATATATATATATATATATATATATATGACTTTTTTTTTTTTCTCACTAAGGCTGCATTTATTTAATCAGGAATAAAGCAACATTAACCACTTCACAACACAACATATCATATCATCTGGGCGGCTGCAGAGATCACTGATGTGACCTTCTCCCCAACCAAGGACTTTCGTCACTGGATCCAGACAGGAACCGACACCAACCCTTTGTATTTATATTTTCCACCTTCTATTTCACAGTCATGGATTTCCGGATATTCAAAGCAAAAACAAGACCGTTTCTTCCACCAAGATGTGGCCCTTCTTAACAAACTGACAACCTAGCATTACCCTAACGTCCCCATTGAGGTAAACAACACCTGAATTCGTTCACATAAGAGGAACACATTGGACGTTTTATGCAAATGTAGACTCACTAGCACTTCTCATCTACTCTAGTGCAATTTCAACACATCAATTTTCAAAATCTAAGTACGCAAGTACTTTTTCCTTTCCTTATGCAAGAATGATTTGTATTTATGAACTGTAAATGCCCGTTCACACCAAGATTGCTTACTATAAAGATAACTATAGCAATAACTATATTAGTGTCCACACCAGTGCGATGTCATTCTGTTTATTATAAACATGTGCTGCAGTTTTGTCTCTGCCACTTTAAATGCTTTAAAGCAGGATGGATTCTGATTGGCTGTCAATTTTAACCATTCACCTGCTGGAACAAAATAAATTATTCCAATTATGTTTCTCTGTGCCGTTATCGTTATAGTTGTGGTGTGGACACTGCTAAACTTTTATATTTAGAGAGTGTTTTAGAACTACATCTTTATAGTTATAGTTATCATCTTTGGTGTGAACGGGCCTTAAGACCTTGTTTTAGCAATTTCATTTAGGCAATTTACCAGTATAAGAAACAGAAATGGCCTCGGAAGGGATGTCTTGTTGAAATCATCTACTCAATACCACTTCTTACAGAATAATTATACATACTAGAATGTAAACAAGATGATTTCCCTACCTGCATTTATTTACTTTCCAAATGCTTACCAAGCGAACCTACAAACTATGCATTTAACCTCTTGTTGCATTAATTTAATTCACCCTAGGCAAATCACACCTACAGTACTAGAGTTTGGCACGAAGCCAGCAGAACATCATGCCATAAGAAAGCTTACTTTTGAAAATGCTTTCGATTTATAAACCAGACAGATTGTTCAGTTCCTATTCTAGTTGTTCACAAAGTAGAACTAAAACATTTAGGTTTTGATCCTGCATTCAGCCAAATGAGAGACGCAGATTTTTTTTTTTTTTGTTTTACACTTTATTTTACTCTGTTACACGTTACATGTAGTTACTATAGTAATAACAATAAGTGATGCATTATTACATGCAACTAACCCTAAAACAAACCATAATCCCAACCCTATAGTAAGTACATGTTTATTATCATTACTCATAACTTAAATGTTTAATTACACTTAAAATAAAGTGTAACCGTGTCTAATAATTCAGTCGTCTTTGCTTGATGATGTGCACAGATTCCACCAAACATGGGAAACTGATAAAGACTTTAACTGTTTTTTTTTTGTTTTTTTTGTTTTTTTGCCAGAACACCACATCAAATATTCACAAACAGGATACACTTCATAAAACTAAGATGTAAATACACACGTCTTCTACAACAAACTCAAACAATACAATACTCATACAATACAAACTCCATCTGAAGGATCAGGTTCATGTGTCTGCATCAAACATCAGTGAACCATTGAAAGGCATCAAGGCTATGGATTCTGTTGAGGTGAATGTAAAAATGCAAAACAAGAGAATGGCTCTCCTAAAGCCATTATCTTCTCTTTTTTTTTTTTTTTTTTTTTTTTTCAAATGCAGAATGCTATCAAGAAGAGTGAACAGCTACAATAGAGCCATGGCACCTTTGATTAATTTCACTGCTTCCCTCCTCTGACCAAATAATTCATTTATGTGTTATTTCATGTCGCAAGCTTTGTACAGAGGGGACAATAGCCTTGCCTCGGCATCCTGCCAAAGGCAATGGAAGGGGAATGTAATTTTATACTACTTCCCAGCAAGGGCACCTTATGCTTCACCGGCCAAAACAGCGTCCAGCATTACCTCCTGCAGGGGCGGTTAGAAAAACCCATCGGCACTTGATGACTTAACAGGTTTACAGTGATTTCTTAAATAAAACTAATACAGGTCATGACCCACACACCACATGAACACATGTAAGCTGCTTTAAAATGCTGATCTGGTGATGGATTCATGTAGTTTATAAGAGGTATGATGTCAGAAGTAATCTTGGCTACATGTCGAGATGATGTCAAAAGTGTCATCCTGTCTAATTACAGTTATGTCATGATTAGGCTTGCACATAATCCATTGAATTAAAACGTTCTTTCTTTTTTTTCTTTTTACTAATTTCATAATGCTCTCAGGAACTTTACGCTCACTACTATATGTACAAATTTCATGCAGGCATAATCATGAAAACATTATGATGGAATGATATCAGTATTATTGAAATCATAATCCAATTTATCATGGTGAAAAATCAGCTGTGTTCATACTTAAAGTAGTCCTTTTTACATTACGACAAAACAGAAAACATACAAAGGATGGAAATAATAAGGATGAATAAAGGTAACACTTTGCATTATGGTTTCATTTACATTAATTAGAATAACAATAAACAATTCTGCAATTATAAATCTTCATTTAAACATTCACTGATACATCAAATCAAATATTGTTGCTGTTAATATTAGCATACACTGAACTAGCAAAAAAACAAAAAAAACAATTGTATTTTTTCAACACATTAAAACATTGTTATCAATGCTGTAAAAAATATATTGCATGTTGTTATTAAGTTAGCTAATACATAATGTTAAACGTACAGTATGGCATTTTTCGCCACTAGGGGTCGCTAACCTATTTACAATAACAAAGGCGTAGATTGATGATGCAACATTTGCTAAGAATTATGGATCTTGTCGTCAACGTCAAGCCGACCGATCTAATAATGTTTATGGATGACTGAATACATCGATGCTTTTATCATGACTGTGATATGAAGCAGTTCGGGATTGCAAAGAGACAGCTATCAGCTCCACACGCGACGCGAGTCCCGCGGATATAAAAGGAATATGGACATTTCATTCTACCGAACTACACGCAGAATTACTACTCACAGGTCAGTTTATTAGACAAATTAAACTTGTGAGGTAACGCAGCGCTGTTTCACTTGGTCTAACATTACACTAGCACACTAAACTGCATTTGAATGTGTTGAAATGTATGTGTTAGTCTGTCTGTATGAGACTAGCAGTAAACTAGATCAACATTAGAATAACATACAGATCATATTCTGACATTTTATCATTGTTGAACTATAAAACATTGATTAGTTTTATGTAAATGTGCTCACCTGTTTAATAAAGTACATGTAGGAGCGGTCAAAGTCTCGGACGTGGAGCTCTCGTTTATATACTGTCTATGGGAGCTCTCGGCATCTCGAAAACACCGCGCTGATATTGATTCTCGTTTTAGTTCTCCTTTTTTTTATCCAAAGTCTGCTTGCCATGGTCCATAATGTTTGAACAAAACAACAACAGCGTGCAGATAGACATTGCGAACTACAAAGTTGTCCGCGTCAGTCGCTTTGGTTACTATCAGATGGCTCTGGTTCATAGCTCTGGTTGCCATGGCAGCACGAGCGGAAACCAGGGACAACGCGGATATGACGGCATTGGCGGCGACAAAACGGAAATAAAGAAACGGGACGTTTCTCGAATTAAATTACAAATTTCTCCTGGTTTGAAAGTTGTTGGAAACAGTCGGGATAATGTAAGTACACAACTAAAAAAAATATATAACATAGATATAGTGATTTTTGCTATTTTTAAAGCAAAAAAGTTACATATTGTGCCTTTAACGGTCACACTTTAGTTTAGAGTCCAATTCTCACTTCTACAAATTATTAACTATGACTTTTCCCTAAGTAAACTCCTTATTACTCCTTATTAATAGTTAGTAAAGTATTTGTTACATTTAGGTATTGGGTATGATTAATGGATGCAGAATATGGTCATACAGAATAAAGCATTCATATGTGCTTTTTAAGTACTAATAAACAGACAATAAGCTAGTAATATGCATGCTAATAAGCAGCTACTTAATAGTGAGGATTGGACCCTAAACTAAAGTGTTACCATGTCAACAAATGAGACCTTATTAAGTGTTACAAAAATACATTTTAATATTTTAAAGTGTTCAAATTTGTTTGGGACGGGACTACAGTATGGCTATGGCTGTGACCAATGAAAGTCCGTGAGTGGTCAGGAAAGCTGTTTTTAAAAAGGTCATAAGATTGTCCCATTGGTGACGCTTGTGGCACATAAATGACACAATTCAGCTTTAAAAGTAAATGATTGAAAGGGAATTTATCAATTCAACTTGCTTTGCACATTCTGTCCCAATCAATAGAAAAAAACAAAAAAACAAAAAAAAACAATATATATGACAATGTTTCCCAGTTCTGATTCACTGAATTTATCAGTTCCAACAGATGTCTTGGGTGAAGGTGCATGTATGTCATTCTAGAATTTCTGTATTTTCAATAACAGCATCACTACAAAAGACACATTTGGAGATAAAAGCAAAAATGGAGAAATGCACAAAATAGCTGCTTTAGAAACATAAAGAATGCCATTTTGGACTAAAATAGACATCATTATAGTAGGAAGCCAGCACATTGCGATACGGCTCTTTTGAGAAAGTGACAAGTTGCTTCCTTTTTAAAAAAGCAAACAGAGTGGAGTAGGATGTATTAATCCTCAAAATGTGGATTTTGGCAATCGGCACTTTTGTGTCTATTTTTGACACTTTTGAAATATTGTAACAAAATGTGCTAAAAACACTTTAAATGCGCTTGCAATTCCATCAGACGGCATTCAAAGTGAGTTTGCACTGAATGTTTCTCTATTGTATCGATGACAGATGTGTACAATCCACAGCGTTATAAATTCACAGCAGGAAAGGTTGATGTGCCACAGTTATGGTGTCGAAAGTAGATTTATGGATGTTCACTTTGGTTTTATGTTAGTACATAAATCACGATTTGGTACACCTTTGTGTGATGTTACCACTTTAAGATTAGATTGGTGAAATCTACACAGGCCTCATCATTTATACTTTATGACCAAAACATGTGGAATTTATGAAGTTTGACATTCAATGTTAAAGCTGCAAAATGGTTATTTAGAATCAATATAATTATAACTATAATTAGATCTCTTTAAAACAAACTTTAATTAATAGACTGTTTTCATAGACATTTTCATTATAGCCTTAAATAAGGACGTGACCATTAACTTCACTCAGCAAATGCAAGGTGCTAATTGATAATCGTTGCTAAAGTTATTCAAGGTGCAAATTGGATAATTCCTTGCAAAAGTTAGAGAACTTTTACATTTTCTAAATAGGACCATTTGGCTTCAGGTTGGCCCAGAGGCTGCTATAATACAACTGAAAGGCATAGCTGAAACTACACAGCGAGTAAGACAGGCGAGCCCCGGGCCATAAAACATAGTGAGGTGTAGGAAATCCTCTCTTGAACTCTGCTGACTGATGTAAATTTGGAACAGAAAATAAATGAAAATCTTCCATATAGATGTCTGGAAATTGGAATGCACCAGAGGGCCATGTGCACTTTGTCTAGCGTAACTGATTAAGAAAGGTTTAGGGTAAAATCACCTGGATTCTCATGAAAGCGCATTTGTCAGTGTGCAGCTGGGGATTTTACTGTTCATTACAGGGTACTTGTGCTGATTCAGTTGAGGTGCACCCCTAAAAACTGAAGAATTTCCAATTGAATTTCTATCAATTAATATTGATAGAGGTCTTACCTCTGATTCAGTTTGGTCACATAACCTAAATATATGAACTCTAAAAGAAAAAAACAAGAATACACTAATTTTCACTTAGAAACTGCAAGTAAATTTCACAAGTAATTGTTACACTTTATTTTAAGGTGACGTAGATACATTGTGCTTACTCAAATAGTAATATTAATTAACTGCATGTACTTACTATAGAGTTATGGTTACTTATGCATAATTTATTACTATAGTAAGTACATATAGTAACGTGTAACTACGTCACCTTAAAATAAAGGGTTACACTTTATTTTAGGGTGTCATTGTTACAGTGTAATTATATATTTAAGTACTGAGTAATATTAAGCAACTACATGTACTTACTGTAGGGTTAGGGTAGGATTAGAATTTGGTTGAGGGTTAGTTGCATGTAGTTATGCATAATTTACTATTATTACTATGGTAAGTACATGTAACATATGTAACAAGGATATTGTAAAATAAAGTGTTACCAAATAAAGTGTTATCTAAATAATTACAAAGAAATGGCAAGAAAGATTTACTTAAACATTCAATTTTGAAGTAGAAAGACTGAAATAGTATTTTCATGTAAATTGCACCCCAACAATCTGTTATATTTACAACTTCGAAAAATAACTTTTTTACAGTGTAAATGTCATTTTATTCACCCTCATTTCATGCCAATGTCATATGACCTGCTTGCTTCTGTAAAACAAAACAAAACAAAATAAGATGTTTAGCAGAATGTTCATGCTGCTCTATATTAGGCTGCATAAAGGTCAGCCGGAACCGGGAACACTTCCTATAACACCTGATGTACTTGTTACATCATACGAAGTATGGCATCTACGCTAATGTGTCTTTCTGTTCGTTCCGAGGTTTACTGAAATCAGCCGGATCCGGGCCGTATCCAGATCAGATGGTGGACCTGCGCCTTGACACGACCACAACGCATGATGTAGTCAGCCGGATCCGGGCCGTATCCAGATCAGATGGAGGACCTGCGCCTTGACCACAACACATCCCTGAAGTGTCAGCAGAGATTGTCAACTAGACTCTCCCCTGTGAAGGCCTCATCGACACGACAGTCATCGACACTGATCCTCAACAAACCCATCTCCATACCGGCGTGATGACTCTGATCTTCAACCAGATGGAACTGCTTGTGCTGGAACAGAGCTGCTTGTGGTCCCGGCCAACCCAACACTACACCACAACTTCTCCATTCAGCTAGGTTCGTCATCCATAACTCCGTCAAGGTCAGCCAGGAAGCTTGGAGTTGTGATTGATGATCAATTGAACTTTACAGACCAGATTGCTAGAAGTGCCCGGTCCTGCAGATTCGTCTTATACAACATTAGGAGGATCAGGCCCTACCTATCGGAGCATGCTACACAACTCCTTGTTCACAACAACTTTTTGTTCTATCCAGACTGGACTATTGTAACGCTCTCCTGGCAGGTCTTCCAGCTTGCACTATTAAACTTCTGCAACTGATCCAAAATTCTGCAGCTAGAGTGGTCTTTAACGAGCGCACATCACTCCTCTCCTCATAAATTTGCAATGGTTGCCAGTTGCCACTCGCATCAAATTCAAGTCACTGACGTTTTCCTACAGAACAACCACTGGCTCTGCTCCCTCCTACCTAAACTCATTACTTCAGACCTACGTGCCATCCAGAAACTTACGCTCTGCAAGTGAACGCCGTCTTGTGGTGCCATCTCAAAGAGGCACAAAATCTCTTTCTCTGACCTTTACCTTGACTGTTCCCTGCTGGTGGAATGATCTGCCCAACTCAACCAGAGCGGCCAGTCCGTAGCCACTTTCAAGAAATGGCTGAAGACGCATCTTTTTCGGCAGCACTTGATCCAGTAATACTAACACTTTCTTTTCTATTCTTTATCTATTATCTAAAAAAAAAAAAAAAGAAAAAAAAAAGAAAAAAAAAACTGGTACTGCATTAGATTAAACTGGAAGGGTCATAGCACTTGCATATTGTTGTGCTATTGTTAGTTTAACTGCTATTGTTCTCATTTGTAAGTCGCTTTGGATAAAAGCGTCTGCTAAATGAATAAATGTAAATGTAAAAATGGAACTGGATAAATATTTTGAATGTTCTGATCCATCTGACCTGTAATTCTGCCTGAATCATATTCATACACTGTTCGCTCGTTGGCCAGAGGAGAACTGTTATTTTAGTATGATTGATATACTATTCTTTATTATTATTTTCTGTTTTCACTTTAATTTTAGTTCACGTTTTAGTAATTCTATTGTGTGTTCTTGTCATTTTTATACATTTTCTAAAATATATCTATTTTAATTTTTATTTTTTTAAAAAAGCATAGTAATTTAAATAAAACATTTTTAATATAATTTGTATTCATTTATAGAAGTACATCTTCAGAAATACAAAACGCATATGATTCCATTGCCAACTCAAACAGCAGCACCCTGTGAAGACCTCGACTTCAAGCCCCATTTGTCTGTCATGTAAAGCTGCCACACAAGATTCAGAGCGACCCTCTTGATGCTTTGCAATGGAACCCTCTCATTGGCATTTATGAAGCAAACAGTGTTTCTGTGCATCTCTGAATACTGGCACTGATCTGAATGTCACTGAGGTAGAAGCCCATGCAGGTGAAAGCCAGAGCAGAAAACAATCGAGCAAGGGTTTATTACAGCAGCATGTGATATTGTCACATGGCAATATGAGATCTGTTTAAAAAATATATGAGATCGGAGCCCATCCGGGCCAAAAGCACCACGGCCTCAGGAGCAACAGGACCAGGATGAATACATGCTGGATTCTCCGCTTGCCTCCCTGGGCCTGCCACGGGGCGCAAAACATATAATCTTAAAGAATCCTGAACTGAGATGATAAAATGTTAACCACCTTGAGTGTTTCTTCATATAAAACTTTTTGAAAGTAGTACAGAACAGGAGCCATGTATAGAAAAACAGATTTGTGCATTAATATTCTGTATTTTAAATGAACTGGAGCTCACTGTTTTGAGCGCTGGTGATTTGGGAATCAACCTTTATTTTTCCTTCGTGCTGTTCGTCAACTTCCAAAATCTTGGAAGTTTTCCTAGAATAAAACATGCACAATTTCTTTTTGAATAAAGACACATCCCATGGCATTTATAAAATATTTATTCAATATTTGACATGCCATCAAAGTTACAGAATAGTGGTGCATACATATGTGTCATTGGGGATTAACTGCATACATTTTTAATACATGTCTGAGTTCTGAGAGAAATACGTCTGGAACCGCATTTACAATTTTCTGCTTTTTCTGGCAGAAATAAAAATGTAAGACATTCTTAATTGATCTAGATTCAAATGAAATTAGCCTGATCACAGTTCTCTTTAAAAACAAACAAACAAAAAAATTATTGTACCAATAAGTTTGAGGTAAATTTGTGGAGTGGGGTGTGCAACAATATTTAGTTGATTTATTAATTCATTTCTTATTGATTTAATTATATTTTTTTTATGTTTTTGAAAGAAGTCTGCATTTATTTGACCAGCAATCGGTAAAAACAGAAATATTGTAAAATATTATTATAATTTAAAATAATTATATTTTAAAATGTAATTTATTTCTGTGATGCAAATCTGAATTGTCATCATCATTACTCCAGTCTTCAGTGTCACATGATCCTTCAGAAATCATTCTAATATGCTGATTTGCTGCTCAAGAAACATTACTGATTATTATAAACTTTGAAAACATTTGTGCTGTGTAATATGTTTTTGTGGATACTGATTTTTCTTTCAGGATTCTTAAAAACAATGAAATAGTAATAATTTGCAACATTATAAATCTTTACTTTCACCTTTGATCAATGATGAAATAGATGGATTAGACAGACAAACAAACAGACAGACAAATACATTGATAAATACACAGAAAAATACAAATACATAGATAAATACAGTCCCCAAAGATTTGTTGTATATTTATGATCTTTAAATGCAGATATAATTTGTGCACCATTACCAACACCTTCTCACTCCACTTGACATGCATTGACATGATGGTTATTTTGTGAATGTAAATTTACAAACTCCCCCATTAAAGCCAACATCAAAAAACGTATTTGGAAAAATAAAATAGTTCTCTAGTTTGTCAAGTACCAAAAGACATGCAAATTGATTTGCTGGCTATGAAGAATGAAGGTAAAACAACTGATGTAGAACAAAACAAATGAGGCTATTTGTAAGGCTAATGCTGTTTTGATAAGCTGTTTCAATATGTAAAGTTTAATGCAGTAGGCTAAATTAAGGCACCATATAGCGACATGCTAATACAAATGGTTCAAGGCCACATTCTTTCGAATGCACATTTCCAAAATTCCCAACAAAGAATGGCAGGTATTGGCATCATGAAACTAGTGGGAGTACAAGTAATGAGAATCGTGCAAAGAAACACTGTCATGATACAGATGATAGGTTAACAAGAATTAATGGGAATAATCCCCTAAAGTAACAGCCAAATGCATGTGGAGATCTTGTAGCCAAATATTTGTTGGGATCAAATGAATTCCGTGTTTGCATTGATGTTGGGTAAAGAAAAGGAACATTTATACACCAAAAACAGGAAAAAAACATGTTGACAGACATGTTTTCGCATATATTACCAATGGCATGAAAATGTCAAAAACTAACCCTGACTCTCCCTGAAGATACATTGATGGAAAAAAGGGAATGAAACACTGTCATGAAGCTATCAAAAGAATCCAAAATCTAGTCATGCTGTATTAGCTCCAAACATGTTTTGCATTTAAATAATTTCAATATAAATTAAAGCATAACAGTCATAACTAGATTACATTAAATTGGCTCAGTATGACATATTATCCCCTATGACAACACAATCTACAGTATATCTAAAACCAAGAATTGGCATCTCCTTAAAACCTCTAAAAATAAAGTCAAAAAGTTAAACCTGGGAGTTTCAACGGTGTCACGGCAAAATAAGAATTCAGAAGTGATGGTTTGATTCAGAGCAGAAATGTTCAGAAGTTGATGGGTGCACATCATCAGTCTAAAGATAGAGATGTAGCTGTATAATCTAGGACAGGCCTTAGTCACACACACACACGCACGCACGCACACACACAGACACACACACCCCTCCAGAATCCTCTGGTTTAATTCTCAGAGGTATATCTGTCTTTTAGACCACTTCACAAAAGCAGTCATCTAATGGGATGACGCTCCACCGGGACGGTTCCTCTGTGCGTGTATAGGCAGTTTAACTCTCAACAGAGTTTGACCAGAGGGCCCAGACCATCAATCTAAACAACATATAATACATCAGTGTAATACAGATTTTAATTACACAGAAAAAAAAAAAGATTTATGACAATCCTTTACTTAACATTTTAAAGAGGATGATCACCTGTCAAAAAACACATTAAAGTCAAATTTCACCACAAAAATCTAAAGAAATAAATATTTTGTACTGTAACATGAAAAAAGGATACATTTAGAGGGATTTGAATCATTATAGCACTGACTTTAATGTATGCTTAAAAATCACTGCAGTATTCATGCAATACAAATGAAAAAGACAAGTCAACTTTATTTATTTTTTTTAACAGATTGATCAACAGGAAAATAATGATTCAGTGGTGCAAGCAGAGTTCAATTCGGCTGTAAAGCAGCTTTAAAAACAACAAAAAAGTATCATTGTTCAGCTGAGGTCATTTCAGTGTTGATTCAGTTCCATTTTACATTTTATATTTACATTTATTCATTTAGCAGACGCTTTTATCCAAAGCGACTTACAAATGAGAACAATAGAAGCAATAAAACTAACAATAGCACAACAATATGCAAGTGCTATGACCCTTCCCAGTTTAATCCAACTATAGAATAGAAGAGAAAGTGTTAGTTTCTTGAAAGTGGCTACGGACTGGCCGCTCTGGTTGAGTTGGGCAGATCATTCCACCAGCAGGGAACAGTCAAGGTAAAGGTCAGAGAAAGAGATTTTGTGCCTCTTTGAGATGGCACCACAAGACGGCGTTCACTTGCAGAGCGTAAGTTTCTGGATGGCACGTAGGTCTGAAGTAATGAGTTTAGGTAAAAGGGAGCAGAGCCAGTGGTTGTTCTGTAGGCAAATGTCAGTGATTTGAATTTGATGCAAGCGGCAACTGGCAACCAGAGCAATTTTATGAGGAGAGGAGTGACGTGTGCTCTGTTCGGCTCATTAAAGACCACTCTAGCTGCAGCATCTGGATCAGTTGCAGAGGTTTGACAGTGCAAGCTGGAATACCAGCCAGGAGAGCATTACAATAGTCCAGTCTGGATAGAACAAGAGCTTGGACAAGGAGTTGTGTAGCATGCTCTGATAGGAAGGGCCTGATCCTCCTAATGTTGTATAAGGAAAATCTGCAGGACCGGGCAGTTCTAGCAATGTGTTCCGTTATAAAGATCATAATTTATTAAATTAGTTCAGTTCAGTAATAAAGCAGCGCTGCAGGAAACAGTGAAGTCATTGCCCATCTCAGTTCAGTTCTCATCAAATAGTTCCAGTGCAGTCAGATCAATAATATAGTTGAATATTAAGTGTCCCCATCTAAGCAAGCCAGAGGCAACAGTGGCAAGGAACCCAAACTCCATCAGTAGACAGGATTGGGGGTTGGGGGATAGTTCTCCTCTGGCCAACAAACAAACATGGTGTAATTATTATTTCAGGATCCATCACAAGTCAGAAGTCAGATTGCGGATTGGTATCATTCAAAGTATTTCATCCAGTTCCTTCTGCTTGAAGATCGGATGCATCACGCCATGGAGACCAGCTGGCCATCAAAGTCTGTGCACAGGTCTTTGTCCAGTTGACATGGTCTCTGCTGACATTCAGGGCTGCGTTGTACAGTAGTGGTGTCTAGGTGCAGGTCCACTATTTGATCTGAATACGGCCCAGATCTGGCTGAATATGATAAAGATGAGACAGACATACTAATATTTGCGTAAATGCCATTCTTCGTACGCTGTATCAAGTACACTGGATGTTGTGGGAAGTGTTCCCAGTTTCGGTTGACCTACTTTGTGCAGCCTAACAATCCTTTAACGGATTTTAATTTATAGAAATGTGATAGTATGTTACAGATATGATAAATTAAAGAGATGCATTTTTAATCTAGATTTAAACCGATAGAGTTTGTCTGCCTCCCGAACAATGCTAGGAAGACCTTCCAAAGTTTAGGTGCTAAATAGGAAAAGGATCTACCACCCACATTCTATTTCGATATTCTAGGTATTTTCAACTGGCCAGCATTTTTAGACCGCAATATACGTGAAGGACTATAATGCGTTATGAGCTTGCTTTGTAAGTAATTTGCAATATTTTAAAATGTATGTAATGTTTAATAGGGAGCCAATGCGGTGTTGACAGAACAGGGCTAACATGTTCATACTTCCTGGTCTAGTAAGAACTCTAGCCGCTGAATTTGTACCAGCTGGAGTTTGTTTATTAAGCGTGCAGTGCAACCACCCAGTAGAGCATTACAATAATCTAGGTTTGAGGTCATGAACGCAAAAAAAAAAGTTTCTGCATTGTCATTGAGAGCATTTGTTGTAATTTAGATATATTTTTAAGATGGAAAAATGTTGTTTTACAAATACTAGAAATGTGCCTTTCAAATAAAAGACTGCTATCAAATAACACACCCAGGTTCCTAACTGACAACAAAGGCATAACAGAGCAGCCTATCAAGTGTAAGAGAGTATTCTAGGTTATAGCGTACATATGTTTTTGGTCCAATAATTAAAATCTCTTTTTTTTTTTATATATTTTTTTTTTATTTAGCAGTATGACATTACTACTGATCCAATTTTGTTTATCGCTAGTTTTGTAAATTGGTATATTTCTATTTATTTATTTTTTTTTTTAAATATAGTGCTGAGTAACATCAACCTAACAGTAAAAACTAACACCATGCTTCTTAATGATATCTCCCAAGGGTAGCACGTACAGGGTGAAAAGAACCGGTCCTAGTACTGAGCCTTGCGGTACTCCATACTGGACTTGTGATCAATATGACACCTCTGCATTCACTGCTACACACTGATAACAGTCAGATAAGTATGATTTGAACCATGCCAATGCAATTCCACTAATGCCAAAATAATTTTCGAGTATTCAAAAGAATGTTACTGTAGATAGTATTAAATGCAGAACTAAGGTCCAGTGACACTAATAGAGAGATACAACCACAATCGGATTATGTTTGTAACTCTAATGAGAGTAGTCTCAGTACTATGATACAGTCAAAATCTTGAATGGAAATCCTTGCAGTTGCCATTTCTTTCTAAAAAGGAACATAGTTGTGAGGATATGGTCTTTTCTAGGATTTTTGGCAGAAAAGGGAGGTACGAGATCGGTCTGTAATGAACTAATTATAAAGGATCAAGTTTTTTTTTTTTTTTTTTAGTTTAATATCAGAGGTTTAATAACAGTCAGCTTAATATATATATATATATATATATTGGGACATCCTAAAGGCAATAATGAACTATTAATATTAAGAAGAGGATTTATGACTTCTGGAAGCATCCCTTTCAGTCGCTTAGTCAGTATATGTCTACAGTCTTCATGTTGGTGATTTTGATTATTTAACAAGTTTAGACAATTCCTCTTCTCCAATTGTCACAAGATGAAGATGAAGGAGAGTTCAAAATGGTTTCAATAAACAAATTGGTTCTTTAATGAAAACAAACTCAGGTAATCCACAACAATGAAGACAAAATAAGAGATAGTGAAATAAAAGTCCATGAAAATAAATCTAAGATCAAAGATAACTGGGTGTTTGCACCTATAACAATTATCACAAATATTACTTCATTATGGAAAAAAATAAAAATAAGTAAATATGTTCAGATGCATTATGGTAATGTACGTGTGACAATGTGCTTAACTGTCACGCAAATAATGTCAAATTGACAAAGAACCTACTTCATTTTATTTATGCCTAATTTTTGTGGCATGTATTTGTACGTTTTTTTTTTTTTTTAAAGAAAGGAAGGAAGGCAGGAAGGCAGGAAGGCAGGAAGGAAGGAAGGAAGGAAGGAAGGAAGGAAGGAAGGAAGGAAGGAAGGAAGGAAGGAAGGAAGGAAGGAAGGAAGGCAGGCAGGCAGGAAGGAAGGAAGGAAGGAAGGAAGGAAGGAAGGAAGGAAGGAAGGAAGGAAGGAAGGAAGGAAGGGCATCAACTTTCCATTTCTGAATTTTAATGTTGCGTTTATCATGAAAATTTTCAATTTCATTTTGAAAAATGGAACTAAAGAACTCACAGAACCAGAGAAGACGAGTAGTACCTTCACCTGATTAAGCTTAGTTTTTAAAGAAAGGAGGTGATAGAGCGAACAAAAACGACAGAGAGGAGAGAGAGAGAGAGATATGTCAGCTATCTGCACACAGATGATGTCAATGTCTTCTAGGAGTGCGACATTATCAGTGAAATGAGACCTTCAAAAGTGGAACACGTCTTATTAGAGGACGAGCCAGAGAAACAGAAAAGAAAGAAAGACAAATAATTAAATAAAGCAGAGAGTGACTAAGCCAGTCTTGTGCTAGAGGAACAACTTGCAGTCTGATATAAAATGAAAGACTGAAGATTTCATGTGACAACATGGGATGAGGAGAAAGGAGGAAAACATATTTCTTTGGTATCTGTGTCACGTAGGCCTCAGGCCTGTGACGTTTGCGGTGTCCTCTTCAGCTTTCAGAAAACATCTCATTAAAACATTGAAAACCAGACAAACAAGGGAAGATCGTGTCTCCAGTGGCATGCCACGTGAATTATGATTATGTTTTTGAACAGATTTCTATTACATGTAGCATCAGATCTTTGAATGAACTGGCATATATAAGACATATGTAAGAACGCTTTGATCTGGGGCTTGTTCGCTCATAACTGATACTGAAAATACTCAACTGTAAATATGTTCGCACATTAAGTGTCAACATATCAAAGAGTTTCGCTTCAGGGTTCCTAAGCGAGAGGTTATTTCATGATAACATGCTTGTAAAGTGTATGTCAGCTGGCAACTTCAATAAATACTTTTAAATTAATAGGCCTATAATCACGAATAGGTTTGATGTCAATGTTTATCCTAACAACAAAACACATTGTTTATTAGCAGTTCCTCCAAACTGACTCTGCTGTTAGACAATATCAAATAAGTGAGTCACAATCACGTATCTGTATTATCAAAGAGGTGGTGTGATAAAAGTGCGGGTGTATTGCAGATGCCTGAGGGATATTTAGCATGCTAAAATCTGGACCTGTCTAAGACTCAGAGTTTTGTTGTGTTTTGACAGGTAATTACATCAGTGACGATCAACAGCCAATGAGAGAGCAAGATACAGGGCAAGGGAAGGTTCAGGGGGAGGAGTCATAGACCTGCAACAAATCATCAGCAAGCAACCATTCCCTCCTTCATATTCTTCTTTTTTTCTTTTTCACTGTAAATCAGTCACTTATTGGGGTCCCCTGGAAACATTTCCGTTGCGGTCTGTGCTATTTGCAGCGTGTTTCTGTATTTGGTTGTGTTGTGAACTTAGTAGTGCATTTGTGTATTTGGTTGTGTTGTGAACTTTAGCAGTGCATTTCTGTATTTGGTTGAGTTGTGAGTATTTGGAGCACACATGTTTTGTAAAACTGATGAAGATGTTTTCTTAATGTGAGGGGTTTTTTTCTATTTGCATGCGTTTTCTTCAGTTGCAGCACATTGAGCTCTCTCGGCCACCGTACACAACAGCAACTAGATGGAACCACAGACAGTTGAGTAGTGTGAGAAGAACAGCAATCCAACGACTTCAAAAAATCAAGCATTACAAAACACATAGCAATGCCCTAGCACCTAATCAAAACCCCTTAGCATTGTACAACAATTTGTCTACTGGCAAACACCACTCACATTCAATATAAGTTGAAATATTTGTTCAAGATCACCTGCTCATTACCACATGTTCAGCACTCCACAGTGCTGTTAAGAGTTGTTCTTCCATCCTTCATTACACCCACTCCATCCACTGACACATATAGACTGACGTAGCCCTTGATTTTCAGTTCATCTGACATTATTAGCAGAGGATGGAGGGTGCAAATCTTTCAGTCTGTTCATTAAAAGTTCCCTCAAACACTCCATTGATTTAGGGAGAAGTTTTGCAGTGATATAAATGTGACGATAATAGAACTGCTGCAGGTAAGATATAAGGTTTGGGATGGAGGTTAAAGTGTGGATGGTGCTTTGAGAAGCGACAACCCTGCTGAGAAAAAAAAAAAAAAGTCAAAATCAGATTAAGGTGGTCAAGATGGATTATGAAACATGGATGGTCTACTGACTCACAGTAATGCCTTAGCAACCACCTAAAACCTCCTGGAAACCACATAGCAAAGCTATGAAGTTTAAAGTGTGGATGTGAAAGAATGACAAAGGAAAAAAAAAAAAGAACATTGAGAGACCGGCAAAAAAGGTTATTATTATTTGCATGATGTGCAGTTGTGCTAGTCGTATTGGCATTTGTTTTTATGTGTCTGTTCCAATCAAGATTATGGGATCAAAGGAAAATTACAAGACAGTTAGCATGTGTGAAAGAGTGTCCGCCTCCCTCCCAAACATCGCTCCCCTGGGCCCTCCTATCACTGGCCCACATCCAGCCTCACAATAGGAGATTGCGGCCAAGAAGAGGAATACAAAAATGGAACGGTGCTGGCAGCGCTCACACACACCTGATACTTATTGTACTTTGTCACTGCTGCAATAAATTTAGCATTGCATCTCTCTTCTTCATGGAACTGTTTGCCCTGTGCAATACATGTGCAAGGCGTTTTGCCAATGACTTCCCGGCGCCATGTCTCTGGATTAGTGGTCAACTGATAAAGATTTTCCACAGGTCGATGGTGATATCTGAGCAACTGCCTGATAGAAAGCCAATATTTACATAATGAAACATATATTTTTTTTAGATGTTCAGGTTGGCACACGATCCCCACCCTCATAATTGCGTCTGTTTGTTTTCATTTACTGCATATTGTTCTGTAATATTTGTATATATAAAAAAACATGAATCTTTACAAACTAATGTAGATATAATTTAAAAAGGTAAATACATCAGCTTCAAAAGCTCAAAAAGGTTCCAGCAATGCTAATATAATGACAAATTTACCAATATTGCATTTTGCATGTTTGAATTCTAAGCAACATCCATTAGAGCTTTTAGTCCAAAAGTGTGTGCATTTAAAGGAATACTGATGGACTTTCATATGTTTACTAAGGATTTCATCATCATGCATGGCCATTTTCCAATAAATTATGCCGACCGGTGCTTCACTCATCAGCAAAACACTCTTATAATGCCTGTTCAGTGCATCTACAAATCAAAAGGGTGTTTTTGAGTGGTTCTGACCAGTGAAGAGGAGAGATTTAATGTCATAGATTTACATATGCAAAGTACATCATGAAAGTGCCATGTATGGACAGTATAATGTTTTTGTTTTACTTCTTTGACAGATGATTGCATTAAAAAAATAAAATAAGAATAAGAATAATAAGAATAAGAATAAGAATAAGAATAAGAATAAGAATAAGAATAAGAATAAGAATAAGAATAAGAATAATAATCCAGCAATACCTGATAATAACAATACCTGACTGATCTATGGTTAAAGATTTAAGAATAAAAGGTAAAGAATAAACACTTCACAATAAGATTCAATTCATTAACATGTATTAATGTATTGGGTATCATGAACAAACCATGATACTTCTACAGTATTTATTAGGTAATTTTCTTTTAATTATTTCTACATGCACCAATACATTAATTAAAATTTCTATATGTAGCGGGGGTGAGAAATCGTAGGAGATCGACTAGCGACTACGCCACCCTGGAATCTTGCCAGGGACAATACAATGGAATTTCTGCTTTAAGACAACACAGGTTCGTTCACAGTCAAGTGGCAGGAGACGTGGATACAAAAATATATATAAATTTTATTCAAGATAAATACTTTATATACAATTCACAAAACACAATCAACAACACTTATAGACACGACAATGTCACTATTCAACAAGACACACAGAGCGACCTGAGAAGTCAGCGAACAAGGAGCCGAGGCAGAGCAGGGGATAAAGGGCACATAAGGCCTCCACGGCAAGTCACCTTGCCCGTACACCTGTGCACACACACACACACTCACACACAAGTACATACGCCACTCATGACACAGCACTCGTGAGAAAGACCACCACCAGCAATCCGCCCCTGCTTTAAGCACTCAGCTCCTGTAACGACAGAATGAAGTTACACAGAGAATTGTCAGTCGAAACACACTCAGAATTGTCACAGTTGAAACGCACTCAGAATTGTCACCGTTGAAACACACTCAGAATTGTCACAGTTGAAACACACTCAGAATTGTCAGTTTTCAGAGACAATGAATGGAATAGAGGTGTTCACACTTTTCCATTTAAACCTTACAAATTCTGACTCAATACCAAAAAATACAAAAAGAAAAATATATAAGCCACAACCACACACGCGCATACATGCACACGCACAATTGGATGTCAGTCCAATTGTTAACAGCAAAGCAACAGCGCCTTCGGACAGTAGTTCCACGCAGTCCAACCGCAAGAAAGCTAATCAACCATGCAGACGCCACCAATCCGTACTTGATGCATCTATAAAAGTTAACAATCAGACGAATTAACTACGAACAATTACTAAAATCTGTTTCTCTCGACAAAAGATCGCCACGCGACCCAGGCGAGAATGACTTAAATCACATACCTTATGAGTACGATTCCTGGGAACCAAACCAGTCAGGCAGATAAACGCATACATGCAGACTGAGGGCTCGTCCAGTCGATCGGGAGGACAGCGTGTGCCAGCGGAAACTAAGCACTTCCATATTGAAGTGTAAACATTCATACTGGCCGTACTTCTCACTCCAACCTTTGACTGTACACAACAAAAATGTCGCTACAATACAAGTGGATACAAAGTGTAAAACCAATATGACTTCACCTACCAGAGGAGGAACAACCTTAATAAACTGCCAGCCGCAGGAAACTCGCACGCCACTCTGGATGGCGACCGAATGACGACCCGGGAAGGGGCGGGGACTCGTAACACCATAGCCAGCCCGTTTATATATGCTGCTACAGCCCACTGATAGGAGGAAACTCAACGAGTGGACTAACCAACCACATGCAGGCAGGAAGAATTTCATTGGCCCTGCCACATATAGTGTATTACGATAAAGAAACATGAATTAACAAAGTTGTATACATATTATTGGACTATGTTTTACAATAAAATAATACTTCAGTCTTTCTACTTTTTTCATGTTTAATTCAATGTAACTTGCCTACTTTTGTAATTAATGGTGACATTTTCTATCAATGTCTGAGTGGAAATTGTTTCGACACTTTTTTTTTTTTAACAATGAAAATAGTATAGTTAACATTACCTACAGTAGACTAATACAGTATTGCTGAGTGTTAACCAGAACCCAATCCCTGACTACACAACCTCCTTTTTCCAGACTCTTTAATTGCATAAATAAAAAGCCTGAGGCATGTCACCACTAATCCCACCTCTCATTACAGAAAAAAATAATTGACAATAATACATAACGGCTTCGGATATTGCATCCATAAAAAACAAAATCAGCTCTGCGATGGAACCAGATTATCTGTTAATTGATTCCTTATCCATTGCCTTTCCATGCATTTGTGCAGTCTAAACCACTGATACCATTGATTAATATAGGATCAAACAGAAATCTAGTCTGAGATAAGCATTGCACGTCTACCCCAAAACGCTCCCTTATCAGCATATCCGTCAGGAGGGTAATTCTTCCTAATTTAAGTCCTTCTCATGCATTTCCAGGCCTCGCGAACAACACTGAAGAGCTTGCTAGGCTAAATCAACATTCTGTAACTGGTCCAAGTCTCATACTACATGATTTAAGACGCCCAGGCTCGAACATATTGTCTACACCTCCTGTCACAAAGATTAATGAGTGGCCATTGTCTTCAGCTGACATCAGATCAGTTGTTATCTTTAGATATGACAAAGCTTGCAGTTTCCATTAAGTGTGTCTAGCTGCAACATCAGCCCTCTCAATTGTCCCTATTGTGGTAGTTGTGGACTGTGTAGATGTGTGTTCTGAATCCACAATGAGGTCTAGGGAGGAAAGCGGCACCTTGGAGTGCCTGTGCAAGTGAGTCTGTGATCAACACAGAAAGTACGTTCCCAGCAGAAGTGAAAGGGCGATAACACCTCATGTTATTTTCCTTAATTATACAATCAGAATATAATTAATTGCAGCTGTAATTAAAGCCATCATAATAACCGGTTGAACCGTAACACTTAGAGGGATCTGAAGTGTCTGAAAGCGACCACTAAAGTATAGGGTCTAAATATCCACTTGATCAGATATGGAATACATTTTTAATTCACTTCTTAGTTTTTTTTGTTTTTTTTTTTGAAAAGTTTTAATACACAATACAAAAGCCTTCAGTGCACTACATGGATTATTGCCTTATTATGGTGCATTTGAGCTTCTTTTTGAAATTCTAGCACTAAATACAAACTTCATATTGACAGTGAGGTGTAGTGTCTACAAATTACTATGGTAAGTATGATAACACAGTATGCATGGCTGCAACTATAACTTATATAATGCATAGCAGCCACTTGATAGAGTAAAACTCAAGGTAATTCAGAAATGCATATCTAATGACCCGGTTCGAATCTCACTCGGAGCAGTTTGAGCAGGACCGGTTACATTTGGTGCCGTGACCTGGATGGGAGTGAGGAGGGTAAGTGTAATGGACATAGGCCAGTAAGAGCTGTGCATGTAAACCTGTACAGGGTAAAACAGATATGTAACCTTTATAAAACACTCAGAGCTGGTGTGACGATACCAACTACTGCCAAGGAAGTGTAATCAACAAGAATGCAAATGATGTATTTTTAATTTATATAAAAGAAAGAAGTTTACTGTCAAAAGCAAAGCTAACTAGCTTAACCATGACATTCAGATTTTTCTGGCTCATATTTTTCTACTACAATGCCCAATATGGCAAATATGCATGCAACTTTTAATTTGCTTCTTTTTCCTTTTGCATCAAATACATTTTATTAAATAATTTCTGACGGTCCTATAGTTAAGGGAAAAGAAATCTAAGGAAATAATTTATAAATAATATGTGTAAATAAAGAAAATAATAGTAATAAAATGTATACATAAAAAGGTATAAATAAGGTAATAATAAAAAATTGTGATATAAATTAATCAAATCAAGGGAATACAAATGCAAACCTCCAATAATTAAATAATGCTATTGATGTGAATAGACCCTTGGTGTGAATAGATATTTTCCACTTTATGTAGATTAAAGCAGATTTTCTAGGCCACCAATATGACTGGAAACTTCACAACTTGAGAAGTGCAATAGCATTCTTTGTAAAACTTTGTATAGCATACATGCAGTGAACCTTGAAGAGAACGTCTGCATGGATCTCACAAAGCATTTCTGCTCTATACTTTATTGACAATAGGGCATGAACACCATAGCATGAGCTCTTCATGTGATCTGCTGGCACAACCAGAGTCTGAACTGCTATTGATCCACGTGCCGATCTTTGCCATTGATCGCACGATTCATGAAGACGTCATGTCAGCCCCGAAGAGACAAGGTAAAAATGTCATGGATCAATCCCAGTGACTGTGTAGTAAAGAAGTGTTAAGCTAAATGCACAAATGTGAGATGAATGGGCAGGGAGGGATATTAAAGGCAGATGACAAGTGTCTTTACTAAGCATCTTCTGTCAGCTGGTTTCAATGGGTGATATTAGTTCTTGTTGGATCTGATTTTCTCTTTCAGAGTGATTAAATGCAATACCTGGTAAACATCAAGATCTACAACAAGCAGACACAAGATCTGTTCTTGCATTCAAATAAAGCAAGTTGAGCAGTCTTAAAACACTATGCTTGTAGTGGAAGGTGAACTCAGAAGGTGAATCAGCTTGTAGTTGATTGCAAGAGAACAAAATTGTTACTTCCTGGAAAATTGGCGCAAAATATTTTTAATAAAAATGGAAGCTGCTGCAATCGGGGAAGCCACTGTGGCTTCTACTGTACATCATAAATGACTTGCGTCTCAGAGTGGCAGACGAAATAAACGCAGAGTGGCAATAAATGCTGTCATGTTATTTTGCGTTCGGGTGCCTGGTGTTTGGGAATGCAATCATGGGAGACTCTTCTAGGAATTAATTAAACTAATTCATGTGATTGGTCCACTGCTTAGTCCAGTTATCCAATCACATTCTCTATTGAGGCAAAGTCACGTAAGATTTTTGTTGCGTAACGAGGGATTTATTCGGTAAATGTGTTCCCATCGTCTTCTTCTCGGATTCAATTGAGTGCATCAACTTTTATGCGTATGTTTGGAATTTCTAGCATCTTGGCGTTTCCATCCAGCATTTTTTTTGTATCCGACATCCCAAAATGTGCACAAAAATGGATGGATGGAAACATAGCTACTGACGTATGCGGCCAACAAATGCGACCGGAGGAGGATGAAGCCTTCAAAATGAGAAATATCTCAGCATACTGTGTTTGAAGTCACACGATAATATTTCATGTGTCATTCAATCAATTCATTATTTCCATAATGATTTCCAAGGATTTAGAAGTGAGAATGTGCAAAAAATATCAGTTGCAACAGCAAAATTTCTCATGAGACCGCACTAGCCAGAAACACTGATTACATAAGGACAACTTTTATACAGTTAATACATTTAATCTCAACACCATTTGCTGGTACGACTTCATTTTTTTTTTCTCACAAATTGTGTTTCATTGGTTTCAGACCCATTTGTAATGAATCCATGCATCTATTGTGTCAATTCCCCCATTCTCTAATTCTAGAAACTGCTGTGGAAACGCTCAAGTTTGGCCATGACTTCAAAGATCCAGCTGTCAATAACAATGCACCTGTTCTAGCCACAGGACATCAGCGTCCAGGAAGAACGCCAGCTCGGTTTGATCTGTTTAAGTCATTTGTGCCGCGGTGCTAAGTTGATTGATTTATGCATTTAGTGTGAGGCTACATTTCCTTGCCAACCAGGATGTTTTTAGATGTTGAAACTTTTGGGTTCGTAAACAAATTACGCCAAAGAAGATCACAGAAAGTCCATTGAGAAATTGCACCAATGTGGCCCTGGGGGTAGAAGGCATCTTTGAACCTACAGACATCCATGTTAGAATTTTAAATCTAGAGCTCTATGATCTTCTTTTCTGACATATAACCCTGCATTTCCAAGTGTAGATCCTCTGCAGTGGCTTAAGCCATAAATATCTAGAACTGCCAATCTTAAGTCTTACTCTCAAGCACTGAAAATCTATATCATGAAAACTCAACTTTTCAAAACGATCTCATTCGCAGTTCGTAACTATTTTACGTTTTGTCAAATTGGGGGCTAATTCTTATGAAATGCGTTGTCATGTGATCGGTTTACACCCCAGTGACGGGTATGTTTAGGGGTCGTCTATGATTTTTATTTTTTTTATTATTTATTTATTATTTTTTTTTATCATTTATATTTGTACCATTGAACCAATTTACACAAAATCACCACCTCGTAAAATAGTTTTTCCTTGGTCGGGCTTGGACTTTTCCTTCATCTTTTTGAAATATACAATTTTAAAATGTAAATGTATGGAAAACCTCTTTTAAAGATAGACAATCTTTTAAAATTAAAATTGCAAAAACATTAATCCTTTTAATTCCAAAAGTGCACATCATCTTTCACACAAAGGTTATTTCAGAGTAAAATTAATCTTTCATGTGCCCATTTTAGTGTTTTGTTTTTTTTAATGTTTTTGAAAGAAGTCTTTTCTTCTCACTATAGGCTCCATTTATTTGAGACATTAAATCAGTAATACTGTGAAATATTATTATTTGAATGAGTGAATGAATGAGTGAATGAATGAGTGAATGAATGAATGAATGAATGAATGAATGAATGAGTGAGTGAGTGAGTGAGTGAGTGAGTGAGTGAGTGAGTGAGTGAGTGAGTGAGTGAGTGAGTGAGTGAGTGAGTGAGTGAGTGAATGAATGAATGAATGAATGAATGAATGAATGAATGAATGAATGAATGAATGAATGAATGAATGAATGAATGAATGAATGAATTTGCAATTTATTCCTGTGACGGAAGTTCTGCAGTGTTTAGTGTCACATATTTCTTCAGAAATTATTCCAATATGCCAATTTGCTGCTCAAAAAAAAAAAAAAAAAACAGTTATTCTGCTTAATATTTAATGGTGGAAACCAGGATACATTTTTGTGTAAATGTATAGTGTAAATTTACCATGTGCCAGGTTTCCATCTTTTTTATGCAAAATGTTATTGAAAATGACCTTCACTACAAACAGGTGGATGAAGAAATTAGTCGCCAGATTACACTGTAAATAATAATGTGTACAGTGAGTTTTAGAATGAGTTGCCAGCATTTTAACCAGTGTTGGGGAGAAAGCATTACAAGTAACTTGGGTTACACAATCAAATTACCTTTCTTAAAGTAACGAGGAAAGTAATGCATAACATTTAAATTAACAACAAAATCTCTGAATTACTTTTTCAAATAAAACATTTTCCCGTTTAGTGACCTACAGTACAGGAGTGACACCTCGCCGCTTCCATTCAAGTGGGCAAATGTCTTCCTCTGAAGACATTTCAGATACTGTTGGGCCATATGGCATCAGCCGCAGCAGTCCTGCAGCTGGGTTTACTACGAATGTGCCCGCTTCAATGCTGGCTAAAATCATAAGTGCCCCGCAGAGCGTGGATTTCGGGCCGTGCACGAGTCAGCGTGACTCAGGGCTGTGTGTCAGCCCTGCAGCCCTGGCTGGCGGCCGTATGGTACCAACAGAGCGTGATGATGGGGGTCATCTCGCACCGCAAAGTGGTCTCGACAGACGCGTCCAACATGGGTTGGGGAGCGGTTCACGAAGGCAGCCCGATCTGCGGCCCCTGGTCGAATGTGGAGAAAAGCCTTCACATAAACTGTCTAGAGAAAGCTTTGAAGCATTTTCTACCGCTCCTGCGAGGACACCATGTACTAGTTCGCTCGGACAACATGTCAGTGGTGTCTTATGTAAACCGCCAGGGCGGAATCAGATCCGGAGCTCTGCGCGCCCTCACAGAGCGCCTCCTGGTCTGGGCCCAGGGCTCGTTGCGCTCTCTAAGAGCTTCGCAAGTGCCCGGTCGCCTGAACGACGGCCCGGACAAACTGTCCAGGGACAACGTCCCTCCGGGAGAATGGGCTCTGCACCGCCAGACAGTCCAGATGCTTTGGCGAAGCGAGGATCGACCTTTTCGCTGCGAGCGACAATGCTCAGTGCCAGAGGTTCTTCTCGAAGAGCGAGGACGCGCTGGCCCAGGTTTGGCCCAGCGTCCCGTTGTACGCGTTCCCTCCGGTCTTTATGCTGCCTCAAGTGCTAGCGAGGATCAGGGAGACGAGCTGTGCAGTGCTCCTCATAGCCCCGCGCTGGGAAAACCAACCGTGGTTCCCAGAGCTGACGAGGCTGTCAGAGTCAGCCCCATGGCCGATCCCGGTGAGGAGAGACCTTCTCTCTCAAGCCCGAGGATCGATTCTGCATCCCCATCCAGAGCGCTTGTCTCTGCATGCATGGGAAATCAACAAATATTCGTTGATCTGCCAGAAGGGGTAGTTAACACGATCGCGCAGTCCAGAGCCCCCTCTACGAGGCGGCTCTATGCGTCTAAATGGTCAGTGTTTAACAGGTGGTGCGCTGGAAAGGGTTCTGACGCTCGGTCCTGTGGAGTCCCACAGGTGTTGAGTTTTCTCCAGGAGCTATTGGATGCGGGCAGGTCCCCCTCCACGCTCAAAGTTTACGTCGCGGCTATTGCAGCGTTCGCCGACTCGGCGCGCGGCCGCTCACTGGGCAAAAATGAGCTCATTACCCGCTTTCTACGCGGGGCCAGAAGGATGAACCCTCCGCGCCCCCCGTCAGTCCCTATGTCTTTGGTCCTAGAGTCCCTTAAAGCGCATCCCTTCGAGCCTTTGGACTCTGTGGAGTTTAAATACTTGACGCTTAAGACCGTTTTTCTGCTAGCCCTGGCTTCAGTTAAACGAGTGGGTGATTTACATGCGCTGTCTGTCAGCGCATCGTGTCTCGAGTTTGGCCCTAACGACTCGTTAGTCATTCTCAAACCGAAACACGGTTATGTCCCCAAAGTGTTAGGTACTCCATTTAGGGCCCAGGTTATTTCCCTCTCGGCCCTGCCGTCGTCAGGCGGTGAGGAGGGCAGTAACCTCCTTTGCCCAGTCAGGGCGTTAAGGTACTATGTAACGCGCTCTGCAGCCTTCAGGCTCTCAGAGCAGCTTTTTGTTTCGTTTGGAGGGCGCACCAAGAGTCTCGCCTCCTCGAAGCAGACACTGTCCAGATGGATAGTGGACGCTATCGCAGCAGCTTATGCGTCAAAAGACCTGCAGTGCCCTCTGGGCATACGGGCTCATTCCACCAGAGGCATGGCCTCATCGTGGGCATGGTCCAGCGGAATTTCCATTCATGACATTTGTATGGCGGCGGGATGGTCCTCCCCCTCTACATTTGTTAGGTTTTATAACCTAGAAGTTCCCGCCCTGCAGGCTAAACTTCTGTCAGTCTAGTCGTGTTCACGTCCTGCTCTTGCAGGCAGGCTGAATTATCGATTAGCTCGTCCATAGAGCTGCACTTTCAGGGTATCAGTATTATTTAGACCGGCTGCGCCGCTCTTATGTTCCCTATGTGTGCTTATGAACATGTGCTGGCCCGCTCTGCTGGCCACCTGTTTATTTCACCCTTATATTCTTCAGTTTGGGAGTTATGTGTGATACTTAGGCTCGCACGGCGTGGACAAAGGGTTCCCGGTGCGTAAGCAAGCTTACGCAATACGAGAGAACCTCTCGTAAGAGAACGATACTGGTTACTCACGCAACCTCGGTTCTCTCTAGAAGAGGGAACGAGTATTGCGTTCCCTGCCGTGCTTTAAGCCACTAGCTCGTGTTGCTTCATTCGACAGAAAACAGAGAATTTAGCCTCCGAGCCCTCTTTTTATACGCTCTGACGCCGCCCATTCTGGCGGGCTGTGACGCGCTAAGGGCGCGCGCGCCCTCATTGGGCGTGACGTCACGCCGGGCTCACCGGTAGGCTAAAGCAGTTGCCGCGCGCAGTATGCCGCTCTAGCTCAGCTGGCCACAGCTGCACTGCGTTGACAATATATGAAAATTAAGGATAATTTTTGGCTTCAGTATTTCGAGAAAAGACGACCTTTTCCCGGTGCGTAAGCAAGCTTACGCAATACTCGTTCCCTCTTCTAGAGAGAACCGAGGTTACGTGAGTAACCAATATCGTTTTCAACAGTAAAAATTACAAATTTTACCTCTTCCCAACAGGGAAAACCACCAACAATCAAAAATGCATGATTATATGGTGTCATGACTTTGCAATCAAAAAATGTGGTTATAATGGAAGTCAATTGGGCAAAAACAGCCACGAACAGTAAATGAGGGAGAAAAAGTTAAAATCTGATGCTGCACAAAAACTAACAATGCATCAAAACCAATGTTGTTTCTAATCTTTGACATGTCCAAGACTGTGATAAAAGGTAAAAAAAAAATCCAGTCCACAATCACATTTTATATTGAAAATGAGTAATTTTGTGTGTGTTTTTTTCCCAAATCAGTGACATCATTTACAAATTTGGCAATTAAAGAGTTAAAATCTTGATTTTTTTTTTAAACATTTAGTATTTTTGAGCAGGACTGAGGTTGATTAATAGATTTAATAGATTTATTAATATATTTATCTGATACATTTTTACAGCAGTTTAATGTAGTGGCTGTTTTCAGCCACGAAACATAACGAAAGGGTAGTAAATTTGCCCACAGTGTACTGTTGAGTTTTTGAAAAATTTCAAAGCATTTTCCCAAAATATGTGTCAAAATAAGATTTGTCACCAAAAATCATTCCATTTGCTGAAACACAGAAAAAGTTATGGCCAAATTTAGACTCAAAAATACCCCATAGTGGATGAAAACATCCCCAACAGCACATAAGGGTTAAAAAAGAAAAAGAAAAAAAAAGCAAGTCCAGCCCAGGTGAGAAAAAGTAACGCAAACATAATGCATTACTTTGTTGTAATCCCAATTGGCATAAAACAAAAACAGTAAGGTTTGGTAGATTTGCCAGTTTACATGGGTGTTTTAAAAGATAAAGTACCAAAAATGACCTGTGGATGTGAGAGAGGGAGGAAAATGGTCTTGTGAAAGGAAATTATGTCTGTTTTTGGAGCACAGGTAACCCGGACTAACACTATAGTAGACCTCAGGGTGCGAACAAAGGCTTCTTTTGCTTAAAATGTCTGCTGTTTGTATGATCCACGAGAAACAAGCCTGACTCACAACATTTGACCTGCACCAGTAGTCTCTTTAACCACGCTCCATATGCTGTTTTAGCAAACAGCCAACAAGCACAGTGAGGATATACCCAAGACAGCACTTGATTAGATTTGCTGTCGACAGGGGCATACATCTTCCACTGCGACTGCCTGTGCAAGGACCACTCTTCTAAGGGCATGAGGAAATTGAATCGGTTGAGGAGTACATATCATCCCGTGTAGTTATTGACAGTAGAATGTGCTCTGAAATGGAGGCACGGGGAGGCTCAAGAGAGACGTAATGAATATGTGCTGTGAAGAATGCTGGAGAAGAGGAAAGATGGCAGAACCTGATATGCCTAAAAGCACATTTAACTGCTACGAGTGCCGGTTTTGATGAAAAGTAAAGCTCTTTGAGCAAACCATTAGAGACAGAGGCTTTGGTACAATATTTATAAGCACTTTATAAGGGGGCTGGACACCATATAAGTGAGCATATGTCGACAATAAAGAATAATGATGTGAAGTTTTAAATAACATTATTTCGTTCATAAATTATTCATTTTTGTTGTACCCACCAATGCAATGCATACTCATAAATGTTAATGTTGTCAACAGAATAAATGATTTAATCCTCCCGAATATGTGCTCACATGTGAAAATAAGTAATTTATCTTGATCTGTGAGGAGTGATATGGGAAATATGTTTGATTTTATATAGTGTAAATAGCCAGAAGGCTTCTTTTAAGACGTTTCTCTACTCGCTGTTCAGATCAGCATACATTAAAATAAAGTCCGAAAATTATATCCGCCTATTTTAAAATAAGATTGTTTGATTGATTTCATGTACACAACTTAAAATGATCCTGAATTCATTTGCTCTCTAAGCTTAATCATACTGAACTAGATTCAAAACAATGAATACCTGACATTGAATGGGCTTAAATCATAACACTTAACCTTTAAATGGACACATGTGGGATGGAGCGAACAAAGTGTAATCTGGGGTGCACACAGAGCAATAACAGGACATTTGATCAACAATTTACAGAAGAACCGTTCATTGTACTGCATGCTGTGGATCACTGCCGGGATGCTGCCCACAACACGATAAAACAACTGCCTGATACAGTAGATACTAGTAGTATCTCAAATTAACAAAAATAATGCCAATGCACAACCGATTTTCAAAACCAAATCTCAATGAAATATTTTGCAAAAGCCAGCAAAAAAATAAATCAATAATAATAATATTAGATAGATAGATAGATAGATAGATAGATAGATAGAGAGATAGATAGAGAGAGAGAGAGAGAGAGAGAGAGAGAGAGAGAGAGAGAGAGAGAGAGAGAGAGAGAGAGAGAGAGAGAGAGAGAGAGAGAGAGAGAATGGCTAAATAGTTGCAACAGTCTACGATGCAGACAGTTGAAAAATAAGACATATTTATATATTTAACAATCTGCATTCAAAACCTGCCTACTTGTCGACAGATGAATTACAAGGAGCCATAAAAACAAACAATTAAACCAAGCAAGCAAGAGTGAGCATTTTCAAAGTTTGCATGACACTGACGAGAATTTCTGTGCAAGTGAATGGAGGGAGACTGGACTCTCTTCTGTTGTTCTCCGTCCATTCGTAGTCTTCAATTTCGGTTCCTAATCTTTGGACCAGGGGTGCCCAACTCAGTTCCTGGAGGGCCACTGTCCTGTAGAGTTCAGATCCAACCCTAATTAAACACACCTGAAACAGTCAATCAAGGGATGTGTCTCAATCAGCTCCCTAGTTCAGAAGTCAGGGCACTGATCAGGAAGTCGGCCATTTTAAGGGCTGTCTCAATGCACCAAATCGTATGCATCTCTAAAAAGTCAATGCACTGTGAAAACCAGGGTGCATCAATGCTCAATATATTTCCTTAGCGAAAGTTCTGAAGCATGAAAAATAAATCATGCAAGCCTACTCACCACACATAAATGGCAAGCGATATATGTTTTGAAAAAACAAACCATTTTTATATATCAGTATGAACGCACATCACAAGACAAGTAGTGGACATAATCTAGCTAACATGTATAATTCAATTATGGCTGAAATGTTGCAGGTATATGTAACAAGCAAGGTATTTATTATAATGTACTTTAAATCATATTTAAAAAATAATGCCAGAAAGATATAAATTCTGCTGTTGTTCATAAATACCAGTCGTGATGATGTACATTGACGGCTTTTCCATATCGCTGAAAAATAGAGCCATCAGTTTCCCAATGTGTAGTGAGCTAGGGTCCTTACCAGGGCCTGGATTCGTGACTCACAAACTAGGGAGCTGATTGAGATGCAACCAAGGTTTTCAGGATTACTAAAAACTTCAGGTGTTAAGGAGCTGGTTGGAGCTAAACTCTGCAGGACAGTGGCCCTCCAGGAGCGGAGCTTGACACTTGTGCTTTGGACTGACCACCAGCTGCTTTCTTGAAGTGCATTTCAATCCCTTGGGGTTTATCTTAAACAGGCAAAAAAGAAAAAGACCAGGAAATAAAAAAATAAAAAAAAGTTTAAGGCATCATCGAAACATCAAATGTACAATATCATCATATCAGTAAGGTTTGACTACACCTCAAAACACTGAAAAAAAACATTATCTGGAGACTTTCTACCCTTCTCACTGTACAAATATTTGAATAATTTCCCTTCTATGACTTGATTCATTGTTTTGTCTCATATTATTTAGCACTCAAAAGGTTTCTGCGAGCCTGCGGTTCTATAACAGTCTACCTTGACAGGAGAGATTTGTAAAAAAATATGCCTGGAAATGCGAGAGGGAATTTGACATCTAAGGGAATATGTAGCTGTGCCTCTTATGATAGACTTCATGATTCATCAAAGAGATGTTTATTTGACAGAAAAGATAAGAATTGACAAAAATAGGTTCCACTCTATTACACCCTACAAGCAGACCTTTCCAAAGTCAACTGATCTCTGTATTTATCGGTTTGGAAGTTAAATAGAGTTTATTTCAGTGGGTAGTGTGTTACTTAGTAAATCAGATGAGAATAGATGTAGCATTCTCAGAGCTAAAAAGTGAAATGATGTAATTTTACAGATTAACAGTCATGGTTGAATGCTAACATGTGACTGTGAGAAACTGGGATCAAGTAAGTTTTGTGGACAGTAATTGAAATAGGGAAATTGATTCAACTGACAAGTTTTACGAGTGGGCATGCATTACACTTCCTCACGGGTGAGTGGTTCTTGAAAGGTCAGTGAACCCTGAAATGGAATTTCTCCACAACACAACTTAACAGGTCTGCTCAACAAGCCAATGGGAATTTATTTATTTATTTGTCATCACTGTATATCCATTTCAGCACGTTTTACTGATAAAATAAAATCTTGTTGTTTGGAGGAAAATTACAGAGATGAGATTGCTAAAGCAAACATCACTGTGTTGTAAACCCCAAACCCTATTACACTTTGTTGATTTATGATACCACAAAATCATCTTGCTTGTTGAGGAGAGGTGTGCTATTGCTTTTACAAGCGATCAGTCCTGAGAGTAACCCTTAAAACATCCTAGCAACAACATAGCAACATTTTGAGGGAGGGAGGGAGAGAGAGGTCATGTTAGAGCACATAAGCAACTGCATAGCAATACCTTTGCAACCAGCTACAACTAGGATCATGGTAATCAGCACTCACATTCTCATCAGAAAATGTAAAAATCAAAGTTTCACAAGTGTTATTATTTGTAGTGTGGTATTGTAAAAACTTAGGTGGAAGACATATTTGGTAGGTAGGTAGTTCGGTTAGGAATATCGGTAGGTAGGTAGTTCAGTAGGTAGTTATGAAGTTTGGTAGGCAAGTCGTTCAGTAGGTAGTTCCAACGCTATGTCACAACCAATTCATACGAGTGAGTAAAAGGTGGTTAATTCCTACAACCTCACTCGTATGAATTCGTACGAGTTGCCTAAACTCACATGATGGGTGAGTTTAGGAGCGGGGTCAGGGGTAGGTTATTCGTACGAATTCATACGAATTGGGCAACTCATAAAATATGTACGATTTAGCAAAAATCGTACGAGTGACGTCATATGAATTTGTACGAATTAGCCACCTCGTAAAATTGATACGAATTGCCGTGAGATCGGGTTGGTAGTTCAGTAGGTAGCATGTAGTTTGATATGCAAGTAGTTCAATTCGTAGGTACGTAGCAGGTAGGAAGGTTTAGATTGCAAAGAATTCCTTTACTTCAATCAGAAAATAATGGCAACAGAATGTTATCAGTCTCAGCAAACCTGATCTTTCGTCCATCTTCGAACACAAATTAAGATATTTTTGATGAAATCTGAGAGCTGATTCACTTCTTTATAGGCTGCTTGGTAATTTCATCTGCCGCCCCAGAAAGTAAGTAAAGACATTGTTAAAATAGTCCAAGTGACTACAGTGGCTCAACCTTAAGTTTATCAAGCGACGAGAATACTTTTTGTGCACATTCAACTATTCATTTTCTTCCGTGTGGGCCTCTGACGCGAGATGCAACTGCAGATGCAATAACCATGCAGCCTATGAAGGAGTGAGACAGCTCTCAGATTTCATCAAAAAATATCTAAATTTGTGTCCCGAAGATGAACGAAAGTCTTACGGGGTTGGAACAACATGAGGGTGAATAATTACTGACAGAATTTTCATTTTCGGGTGAACTAATCTATTAATCGAGAGAACTACTCATCTGTCGGTATAAAGAAAGCGGAGTGCTGTGCTAGGCAAGACAAAGTTACAGCACAACAAACACATACTTAAAATGCTGCAACATGTTTTAAAGCCTTCAGTAGGCTGTTAGAATGTAATGAAGTGGGAATTATAAACTGCGGTTTAATAATTGATGCTATTCTAACCGTGAAAGATCAATGAATGTTTGTGCCATCCCGAGGCCAACAATGCCCCGATGCTATAAAAACCTTGAGAAAACACTTGATATAGGACACGGCAAGTGTGGTGGAGTTACCTGTTACCTTGGGCAGTGCTAGAATCTCAGGAATATGCTAGAAGCGAGATGACGAAACCTGCAAATGTTCCATGAAGTTGCAGACTGTAGTGAAACTTAAGTTTTATGCAGAAAAACTTCAAATATTATAGAAATAGTTCACACAAAAACAAAAGTTCTGTCATTATTTACTCGTGTCGGTTCACACCTTACATAGACCACAAAAGGTTTGTTTTTTAAGAGTATCTCAACTTTTTTTCTTCCATATAATAAAAGAATGGGGCTGTCAAATTTTAAAATGACAAAAAGCACCATAAAAGCAGCATAAAATAAGTCCATATGATTTGTGTAACATATTCCAACTGTTTTGAAGCCATACGATAGCTTTGTGTGAGAAAATAATTTCATTTCATTTCAGGTTTTTTTTTTTTCCTCCCACATATACTTTCTATCCAACATCAGAGTGTAGAGTGATTTGTACTTGAAATACATGGGAATGTAATTCCTCAAACTGAACTTTTATGAACTTTTTGAAGGTATGCTAACTCTGACATTCATAAACCCTTTTCTATGCAAATTTGGAGCAGGTAGGCAAACACATCGTGCAGGATCACAGTAATTGTTCCTCTTCAGTCTTTGCACAGCGAGGCAGCCATAAATCTGGTGCTTGATGTACAGTTAACGTCTCCTTTGTCTGTGAATCGTGGATTAATCATTGAACGGCAATTAGGAATTGTGTGCACAGTAGGAAATCTACCTCTCTGACGGAGTGCCACAGAATATTCATTATGCATTAAGAATGACTTCGGTTCTCAATTTCTTTCTCTTGGGGTACACACATACAGTATATACACACACACATACATATATATATATATTAATTTGGAAGTCAGCAGAGCTACACATCAGCGGGTATATTAAGAGTATATTGGCATGACTCAGCCTCTCACATTCTCTGAGCCTTTATTCATATCAGTCAAGGTTTCTGTTTCCTGTGCATATGGCATTCAGTACCACTCTATAAACAAAATTATTATCCGTTGCAAATCTGATTGGCTGCTGACCTAAAAGTAGAGTAAAAAGTGATAACTTCTCTTTTGCGCTCACTCTTTCCCTTATGCAGTGTTATTACCAGTTTCATGTCAGCTCAGTTTCCATAGCAACCCATCTCAGCACAGAGCTAATGGTGAAAAACTTCAGTGCCTAAGTGTTTCATCCAAGTGACAGTGAGTCAACTAAAGTTCAGTCTCCCAAACCAGATAGATGTCTTTCCAGCGCACCATGACCTCCCCCTGCATATGAACATCAAATCACAAATGCTCAGTCAAAACATTATCAAACACCATGAAGAAATGGTCAAGAGTGTTTTTTGTTTTTTTTTTGGTAGTGAGGTTAATGTGTGAATGAAAACTGACCTGCAGAGAGAAAATGGTGGAAATTATGGAAAATGGACCAAAACTGCATATGGCGTTTTTATTTCTGTAGCTCAAGGTTTTTGTTAGTTTTTTTTTTTTTTTCATCACTAAATAATAGCACTAGGTCACACTTTACTTCGAACGGTCCACTTTTAGACATTCTACTAACTTTAGTAAAGGAAAAAAAATAAAATAAATAAATAATAATAATAAAAACTAGCGAGGCATCTTTAGAGGGACAGTTCACCCAAAAATGAAAAATAAGTCATAAATTACTCACCCTCATGTCATTCCAAACCCGTAAGACTCTTCAGAACATAAATGAAGATCTTTTTGATGAAATCTGAGAGCTTTCTGTCACTACATTCACAGCTACGCAACTACCACTTTGATGCTTCAAAAAGTTCATAAAGAGATTGTAAACTAATCCATCTAAATCAAAACGATCTCTTTATGAAATGATTGAAGCAACAAAGTGTCAGTTGCGTAGCGGTCTGTGGACGGACAGAAAGCTCTCAGATTTCATCAAAAAGATCTTCATTTGTGTTCCGAAGATGAACGAAAATCTTACGGGTTTGGAACGACATCAGACATTTTTTGGTGACAATTCCTTTATCAACCCCCCAGAGCAGTGTGGAGCACTTTTGTCATGGATGGATGCACTTTGATGGATTTCAAAACTTATATAACTCCGATTGTATTCGCCTGAAAGATGAATGTCATAAACACCAAGGATGGCTTGAGGGCGAGTAAATCATGGGGTTATTTTCATTTTTGGGTGAACTATCCTTTTAATTAATTCTTCATAGGTTAAATCATACGGTCTTGTCTATTAAAGATACTGACTGACAGAAAGCCTGTCAATATTTCTCACTTTATATAAGCTAAGCTCAGCCATGATTCATTCTAGATTACACTTAAACATAGATATTGAAATTGTATGACAATGTTTCTACGTCCTTCACTTGGATTGTTTTCTTCACTAAGGTTTTCTTCTCAAAGTACAGCTCCAAAAAGATTATTTAAAGCACAACACGCATCTAAGTGACTCATCTTATGACATTTTTCTACCAGAGTTATTATAGTTCGGCAGACAGAAAAAGAGTCCTTAGAAGGGGTTCAAAGAACTAAATTATATACTTGATACACTAGCTGAAAAGTTACATTTTAATAACGTATATATTTTTTTTAAATATCCGACAGAGGTGTTCATTTTCATTTCCACTTCCACTGAATAGATTTAGATGAAGCCAGCACAATACAAGTCATGTATATGAGGAAATTTAACAATTTAATGGAATATCTCATTTAATATGACACTAAGAGTTCAATTTTAAACCACTTAAATAAAACTGTTATACAAACCCTGTGTTGAGGTTTAAAGTGATAGATCAGGTTACTCATCCACATGACAGTTGATTTTGATTAGTTTGATTTGCTGATAGATGTAGATGTAATAGATGATAGATGTAAATAAACAAATAAATGAGTAAAATGTTACAAGTGGATTTAGACATAACATTCTGCAGTATGGAAATTGATTTGCTAAATATTACATGTAAGAGTTATAAGAGTTATTATTATTTTAACAATTAACTTTAAGTAAGCGAAGATGATTCCCCCAAAAATCTTTGCATTCACTCACAAAAGCATTAAAATACAGCTTTTCCTCACACCTCTTATTTCCGTTTCTGGGAGAAATCAAAACCTGCAATGCAAACTGGAAAAAAAACACAAAAAAAAACAAAAAAACTCCCATGTTTCCTCCCATCAAAATATAATAAAAAAAAATAAAAATAAAAAAACAGTTCACAATTTCTCATTTTGTGGTCCACAAAATTCATACAGGTTTTCATTAACAAGAAAATAGTGACAGAATTGTCCTTTCTTTAATGTTTTAAAAGTAGACTTTCCTCTGGTGCCATTTATAATCACTTTTAATCACTTTAGAGTGTAGAATTGGTTTCCTCTATTAAAGAGATACACATTTGTATTTAAAAGTGCATCACCCAGTAACTCAAAGCATTAGCAAAAGCAGTTATTAATGAGTGTTGCTAGAAAATTGAGGTCAAGAGGAAACTGATTCACACTCTTGCTTTGAATTTCATTGGTAATGAAGAGTCGATAAAGTGGTGGTCTTTTCTTTATGAGACTCATAATTAAATGCAAACATTTTCTAGGCTTAATCTACCATAGTTTATAACAAAGACGATTCAAAAAGTAAGAGTTCTCGTTTCAGTGTGCAATTACGCCGATGTTTCTTTAACAAGACAAAGCAATTTGCTATAAAGGCCAAGCATCAATATCATGGCAAATGATACCCAACATTGAGGCTTTAAAATGGAAAATTACTAAAGAGAATGGAAATCACTTTCCCCCGGAAGACGAATGCTTTGCACTCGGCCAATCGTTTGTAATTTTAAACCTCTTTTTCAAAGATTATAGCTCCTGGACATTATGGGGGAAAAAAAAAGTAGAAGAGCACTTTACACTGTGTGTTTGAGGTGCAAATGTGCACGTGCCATCTTGAAATCATGTTAGTGTGATACAGAAGAACCCTGTACTGTAATATGACAGGCACAGAACAATTAACTAATTGAGAGCACTTTGTCTAGTTCAGAAGAGAACAAACCTGATCTGAAATCCTGTTAATGTTTGTGTTAATGAACATGGATGATATATATATATATATATATATATATATATATATATATATATATATATATATATATATATATAAACTGTCCTTAGTTAGAATAATGGCGAAAAGGACAATCTTCACTTACTTTTACGAAGTGCCAAAAAACTGGGTCAACTCCAGCACTGTTCAGAAAGAAAACTCGGATGCTAAATTATGTATTGCACACACGTACACCAGGTTATTAGTCCACTTCCTCATGGAAACTCTTCAGCTAAAAAGGGGCATTTGCTCTGAGCACCCCTCAAACTGAATGCGTACTGTCCTACTGGTCAGACATAATGCTAGAGAAAACGTTCTTGTGTAAAAAAAAAAAAAAAAAAAAAGTCCCCGGGCACCTTCGTACAAGAGAACTTCAGGCTGCTGCGTGAGTCTATTTAAATCACATAAATTGATTGAAGGGGCACCTCACTCTATGGATTGGGTTTCTTATTTCAACATTTGTCCTTGGAGCAACGTGATGACTTTTAAAGCCTTTAAGGGTAACAAACGGCTCAGTGGGAACGTGTGAATGTGAAAGCTTAAAACGGTAACTCAGTTATCTTCATAAAGGACATACTGTACAGGACAAAGTGTTTTAAGGCTTAGCATTTGCAAACCAGTGAAGCAATCAATAACAATGAGCACTCAAATCACATAAGCAATACTGTATCTCACAAGGTTATCGGATTTGAAGAGTTTAGGTTTCACTCAAGACTTTCAGTGTATCTTTATTTCAGCAACCTGCAGTGATGAATACAACATTTATAAAGGTAAGGTCATATGTTCTTACTTTTGTGCATGAAAAAAAAAAAAAAAAAAGGATTATTATAAATGAGTGAGAACACAATCACAGTTCCGCCAACCGTTGTCGTGTCTGCAACACTTCACCATGTCACGACAGAAAGACCAGCATGTTTATTTATTTTTTGTCCTCCATGGCGGGTCCCGTCACATCTGTGACATTGACCATTGACCAATAGGAGCACAGAAGCTCTTCCGTACACAGCTTTCAAAAATAGCGTAACAAAAGAGAGATAATGCTATTGGTTCTGACAGGTGGAATAATGCAACAGATGAAAGGTTTGTGGAGATATGGCAACAATACTCATGTCTTTATGATTTCTTTTTTTTTTTTTTTGTCTTTATGATGTTTCCTCGAGGGACTATCATGACTGAGTAAAACAAAGATAAATGTTTGCGAATGATAGCGGCAGTGCTTCAGCAACCTGGTGAGTACTGGAATTAGCATTAAGCTAACACGCCATTGTTTGTTTACACTCTTGTTTACAGTTGTCAGTCACTAGTTCTGCCTTCTTGAAATGACCAATTTTCTTAAACGTTTATTCAAATAAAAAAGAAACAGAATCAACCTAAATACATTAATTTTGACCAACAAATATACTTTATTAGTTAAACCGGGTAGACGTGTTCAGACAGAAAAACATTTGTTCTTAACAGGTAAAGCATGCATAATCCATCATTACACACATATGTGCTGATGCAAAGGAAAACCTGTGTAATTTAGCACAATAGATTTACTCTAAAACAAATTAAACCAAGGATTGTCTAAAAAGAAAATAGATTCACACCGTTCTAATTTCCTCTCAAAGACCTTCCAATGATTTGCTGGAGCACTTTCAGGGCCAACGTTTAAACGCTGTAAATCCTTACACCTTTATCACCTCATTTCCAATTCACTCTTCTTTCCAAATGCCATAATAATCCGCTCTTATTGCCCTCCACCCCCTATTTGCGATAAATCAGCGAGCCTCACGTCTTTCGCAAATGTCCCTCACTAACAAGTGTGGAGGAAACGTTCCAAAGCTCTTTGCTCAACCATCATTGTTCTTTAAAGACAACTGTTGCTTTCTTACAAACACAGGCAAACAATGAACAAAAGACAACATCATGCTGAAGAAAAACTAGACTAGACACAAAACTCCCCCATAGGGGAGTTCATTAGAAAATTATTATGGGTACCAAAAAATGTAGTATAGGACTGGCTCATGGCCAGATAATAACACAAAAGAGCTCTTTTTTAAAGATTAATAGAAACATTATGCATGGCAGGAATGAGAGCTTTCCATATTTTGCTTGCTCATAGAATTGTGTAATCTAGCCTCATTGTCTGGCTGTAAGTTGGCGTGATCATGATAAGGCTTAGTGTGAGTTAACTTACTCCTTTTTCTTCCTCTAAAGTTATATTAAGTGCTATGAAAACCTGCAATAGGACTGATGATGGTAGCAAACTCTTGAGTGTATTTTAATAGCTATACAACAGGGTATTTCAGTTGGTTATAAACACCCCGTTGGGGAAACACTGAGGGAAACTCGATGGAAATTAGTATTTTAAGCAAAACGGGGGAAAAAAAATGATTTTCTTTCTTTTTTTAAACAAAGATAATTCATAAGATACTCTCATGGGTATTAAGCGTTTTAATTTTGATGGTAATATCTGGAAGGTAGGACACCTTGACTTAAATTTGTGTAAAGGTAAGTAGGTTAACATTAATTACACTTGTGTACCTGGAAATGCATGTATACTAGAAGACCAAAAATGTATTCCTCACCTTGAAGGAATTGCAAACTACACCAGATTTGCTTCGTATGGGAAACATTACACACAAATAAACCAGTAAATTTTGCTTTTGAGTTTAAATGTGAGACTTGCACATTTACAACATCCCAAGACACCCTCTACATACAATTAAGCGATTAGCAAAGCTTCCAATTACAATCCAATTACCAATGACAGTATAAGGAACAAGACTGATGAGATTGATCTGTCTTGTTCAGCCCTGGTGAACTACAATTGGTTGACATGAAGAAATACTTGCAATAGTTTATTTTACCAGCCTCAGACATACGGATGCGCATTTCAAGTATGTCATGCACAATATAGACACTAAAATGGCAGAAATGCAAGATCTGATCAGACTTCCAGAAGGCAGATAAATAATATAAATGCAATGATCACTTCTGAGGAAGGGCTAAACACATTTATGCCACTGAATATTTGACAGGTATTTTAGTTGTATTAGTTGGCAAGTAGATATTCGCAAAGAAAACATAACATTTCGCTTTGTTTTCAAAATTATATCAAGGCTATTATTTTTTTTTTTTTCACACCTTAAAGATGAGAACCTGAAATTAGCTTTACCAAAGTGGTCACAGTATTTTACAACCACCAAGATTGGATATCAAGCTAGACGCGGCTTTGAAGGTTTTGCTTTATATTTTGAACAAACTGCATTTCTCTGCCAGGGATTGATTTCCACTGTTATCACACTATCATGCCATCATAACACGACTTCACAGTGTTTTTTTGACAGGCTGTCACTGAGAGAATTACTATCATTACAATTCAAATATGATGGACCTGATCTCAACAAAGGCCTATCAAATCAATATACATCACATCAATATAAGGTCTACACTTAAATGTTACAGTTAGATATGATACATTTGCCTATGGAAAAGAGTTGAATTAGACAGTAGTAGTTGAGTGAATCATGGTAGTATATCAGACAAAAACTAAACAAATAATTAACCAGCTTTCATGAGAAATCAATTTAGTAGTGCCTCATTAAGCATGATAAACATCTACCACAAATTCTCATGCGTCAATGAATCTAAAGCATATGCAGAAACAGTTCATGAATAGCCTACCTCAAACCACCACTACATCAAATATTAATATTTGTTCTAGACATTATATGTCCACCACACACACAAATGGAAAGAAAATCAGTCCTTGGGCCACAAAGCTAATCCAAGTTCCTCTAAAAAAACAGAAGCATGTGCCTACCTTGAAACCACTAGCCGAACCGCTAACAGGTCCTACGAGGACCCCAGGTATCCATCAACTTTGCCTGTATTTCATGGTACTGCATTACAGACATGTTCCATATAGCTAAACTACAGTTTCTGTAAGGATGCAGTTTAATTGATATAATCATGGTGTTTAAGCAACCCGGTCTCACCCCAAAACGTCATGTACTGACGGGTCTTGACCATACGGCAACATACGACGAAAAGGGTACCCCTAAAACATCCATATGAGACGAAGACATAAGCGCACCAGCAGTGCTTCCTAGCGGTACCCTAACGCATACCTAAACCTACCCATAACCCGAATCGTCACATATGGACGTTTTAGGGGTACCCTTTTCGTCGTATGTTGCCGTATGGTCAAGACCCGTCAGTACATGACGTTTTGGGGTGAGACTGTGTTAGTTTAAGACTGTACTCTTGCACAGAGGATGTTAAAGTGATTGAAAGAGCTCATTTCAACAGTGGCAGATTGAACAAGTCGATGCTGAAACATGAAAGCATGTGTTTACAGTCATTTATTGATACAGATACTCAGCATGTCAGCAACACATCTGGCTCAGGTAACAACGGCTTTTCACGCTGTGATGCAAAGGAAGACATTAAAACTGATATGATTTACCTTATGACAAGTGTTGGAGAATGTTACTTTTAAAAGCAATGAGTTTTAATATTATATAATTTTTAATACATTTTAAGTTACTTTTGCATTATGTTATTGCTTTTTACAACTGCTGCACAACAGTTGGAATTGCTTTGACAATTATAAACTCTCATTCTTATTTATTGTCTTGGTAAGAAGCTGGATCGAAAATTGATTGCATAAAGTCACATAATCTGACATGATAATAATACTCATTAAAAGCATCCCTCTAATAATCATAATTAAATCTGAATATAATTAACATACCGAAACATCTCAGGCAAACGAGAACCTAAAATGTTAAGTAGTTTAACCTCTGTGAGCCTCAGTTCTTTAATTTGTGTTAGTGGCATTATACAAACAACAGTTCTGTGCAAATAACTGTAATCCACTGACATTTAAGGGAAGTAATTTGAAGTTTCTTGAGAATGTTCAGCTTTATATAGCAAAGTTTATTTTGATCCAGCTCCAATATTATACGGGGCTAAGCAGTTTTTAAAAGCCTATTCCACTCATTTGCTGTCAGAGATGAGATTAGAGAATAATCTTCAAGAGACACATCAGTAAGTTTCCCACAAAACAGGTCAGGTCAACAACCAACTGGTCCGGACCGATAATGAATCATCTACAGAAGTTGCTGTTATTGTTTCACAGATTTGGAAAAAGGCTGACTTGAAAATATTTGCATGTATATTTACAGTGATAATGACAGAGTTAACCGGTAAAATGTCAGATGCTCAATTCAACTCTTGAGACGTCCAATTAGGTGGATGATATAGCTGAGAACTACTCAATTACGTGTGTGTACTTCACCCTCCTGAAAATGCATTATGACATATATCTCTGTCATATGGTAATCCAGAAAGACGTCGGTGCAGTGCTGTATGGAGGGCACATTCCTTGAGATAAACTACTGTAGATGAATGTAAAAAAAGTTTTTTTTGTGAATATGGAATAGACTATTTCTCCGGTCAAGTTTGGGTTTGGTAAGATTTTTTTGTTTTAAGTTTTGGAAAACAAAGTATCTTATGCTCACCAAGGCTGCATTTATTTGATCATAAATACAGTAAAAACAGTAGTGAACTATTATTGCAATTTAAAATAACGGTTTTCTACTGCATTTTAAAATGTAATTTATTTATGTGATCAAAGCTGAATTTTCAGCATCATTACTCCAGTCTTCAGTGTCACATGATCCTTAATCATTCTAATATAATGTTTTGCTGCTTCAAGAAACATTTCTTAGACAGTTTTACATAAAATATTGACCGGATTTTGAATCCTGAATCTGTTGATTCATTTCACTAATAAGATTCATTCAAATTAATTCAGTTAATTAATTAAGTCAGTCTAGCCGACGGTGACAAGTAAGTTGTTTTGTGCGTGCGTGTGTGTGTGTGTGTGTCCTGTTCTGATAAAGTCACTGAATCGGTTACTGTTGTTCAAACTGTTATAAAAACCCATCAATTTAATTGTGTATGCTTGTCATCGGACATTTGTACGCGTTCAAAATTAATCATCTCCTTTCTCCTCTTGTCATGAACAAGATTGACGCAATCAGTCTGTCAGACAATCCACAGTCATACATGAGATGTTTCATTTATTTAGTTACGAAATAACGAACAAGATATTCCCCAGTTTATTTGATTCGTTCAAGAGTAAGAAATCTAGACCAGTGCAAGTCTGAAACTTGACTTTTACCTTTACAGGAGGCAATCGTTCCCTAATGGCTAGAGAGCCAGACTGGAAACCTGAAGGTTGTGGGTTCGATTTTCAATACAGAAAGAAAAATTACTGAGGAGCCCTTGAGCAAGGCACCTAAACCCCAATCACTCCCCAGGCGCCACAGTAAAAAATGGCTGCCCACTGCTCTGAGTGTGTGTGTCCATGGTTTGCAGTGTGTGTGTGTTCACTACTCACAATGTGTGTGTGCACTAACTTGGATGGGTTAAATGCAGAGGACAAATTCACATGACATGCCTTCACATTTCACTTTCACATTATGCATTTAGCAGATACTTTTATCAACTTGAAACTTAGGTACGCATAATAAAAACTGCATCAATTGTCTATGTTCTCTGGTTCAACAAGCACACCATGCCATTATCTAACTTTATCATCCCTAAATTGCTTCTCAGTACCCAAATATGTAAAATAAAAAAATCTTTCTTCAGAAAGCAACTTCAAGTATCTGTTGTTCTATTATTCTTAATATAACAGCAAAAGCTTGTCAGCAATGATAAAACATTATCCATTCATCAGCATTTCATACTTTCTGTCAGTCTAAAAAAATATTATGCTACATTGGCAACAAATTATACTGCTCAGCATTTATGCAAAGAGACACATCCATGGAAAAATTAGGGTTTTGAGGAGATTTTTTCTTACACAGATGCAAAACTGCCCTCATGGTGTGAAATGCATGGTTAAGATTTACATTTGAGTAACAGCATATTGTCCAAAATCAGCATAAAGTGGCTATTCACTGAACAAATCCAAAGTCTTGCTCAGCCTTAAGTCACGGAGAAAACCCATTTGCTAAAATTCAAGAGAGAACTGCTAAGAGGCTCCCCAGGCATGAAGCTGAATATTTACAAATATTTTGTATTCTGTCCTTAGATAATAATAATTATGTAATATTTCCATATAATCAAGTTAGTTTCGTAAGTAATGAATACATGCAGTCCTGAGGATTCTTAAATTAAAAGTTATCGTCTTGAAACAGACGTGAGCCTTTAATATGCATGCAGTGTTTTCAGAATTTCTTTGTTTATTGGTTCATTTATTTCACAAGGAACAGTAATCATAAGGCACGTGTGAAGTGGCTGCTGATCCAACATGGATGGATCAGTCCATGGGATAACTGAGATTTATTGGGGTCTTTTTGTCTCGCAAAAGATTTTCCACTTTGTCTTCTAATGCGTCACAATGCCTGCTGTATGTGGAAACCCCTGGAGTAGGAAAAGCATTTGCCAAACCGGGTCTTTGAGAACGACTGTGGATCCCGTACCTCGGCTGTGGTGAACTAGAAGAGCTCTTGCAGCTGACAAACGAAGCAGCCAGCATGACCTGGCAGACTGAATATAGCAACAAGCATCCAGATTCGACCATGGCAACGGGCTGACACGCGTATTTTTTTCTTTTTTTTTTTTGATGTGGGATAGAAGAGTGTGGTGCCACTATTTGCCATTGACAGCACAGCAAAAATAAGATTTTCTTTATTTTTTTTTATACTAGTAATCGTATCAATTTAAACGTCAGGCTTTCCAGACACGTCTATTCTATAATTGGCTTTAAAAGATTCAGCACAGTACTTTTAGAAAAATAAAAAAAGGTTCAATGGTGTACTATATAGGCAAAGCAAGGCAAGGCAAGTGTTTTAAACAGTGTTGGGGAAAGTTAATGTTAAAAGTAATATGTTACAATATTGCATTACTATCTGGAAAAAAAGTAACTCATTTTGTTACATTTTATGGAAAATAATGTGCTACATTACTTTTTAGCACATGTGGGCTGGACTTGTGTGTTAGCCTATTTAATAACAACAACAACTAAAAAAGTTCTATGTTTGGCAAATATAAAGTCCCTTTCACACTATAAGTGAAATGACACAGGAGAAGAAAGTTTAACACTTTTAGCTCAGCAATGATACAAATGTGATGCTTTTGCTTATTAATATGTTTTCATTGGATCATCAAAGGTATAACGTTTATTCCAGATGATGAAGATGAATCCAAAAAGGTTCAAATAACAAAATGATTTATGAAATAAAACAAACTCAGGTAATCTCCACAGGATGAAAGGCAAAGTGACAGCGTGCATAACTCTACACGCGAACAATACCTGACAAATGAACTGGAAACAAAGAGGAGCTTAAATACACAATGATAATAACAAGCAGCTGTGCTTTTTTAAATGAATATCCATGACAACTGATTAGTGTTGGGGAAACTAGAGCAAAGGAAACAGACAGAAGAGAAACAAACTAAAATTTTATGAAAAAGATACAACAGAACGTGACAGAAAGCCAGCAGCAAAGACATTGGTTAAAAGGGTAAGATTAAATACATATAGTGTATTTTTATTATTTGACATAATTAATTATTGCAGGTTTTTATGTGCATATTATTCTGACTTTGCATTCCACTGTTTAATTAGCTTTCATTACTTATTTGAATTAGATTGAAATAAAGTAACATTTTGTTTTAAATTTAAAAGTAATCTGATTACATAACACACATTACTTTTAATGGGTTACCCCAAACACTACTTTTTTTTAGTGATAGAGTATGTTTATGAGCTTAATTCATAACATTTAATTACAATAGTTTAATGAATTAAAACAAATGTTATGAATTAAAACAAAATTAATCAAAACTGAATCCATATAATGGTCCAATGATGGGGACCCCTTTAATGTTCTATATAGAAACGTTTCTACTTAAAGTGTAGACCAGCAGAATGGACAACCTTCATGATACTTGGTGTCTGATTCATTATATATATATATATATATATATATATATATATATATATATATATATATATATATATATATATATATATATATATATAAAAACAGCAGTTCAGATTAAAAATAAATAAATAAACAAAGAAGAAGAAAATCAATTTGGAATTTGGAATTGGAATTACATGACTCCTAGTAAAAGGTGAAAGAAATTTAATTTCAACCCTAAAAGTTTAGCCTTAGAGATAAACTAATGAAATACACAGAACAAATATGCCAACAGAGTGACATTTTGGTTTTGCAGGATAAAAGTTTCACTATGAAGGCATTTATAAAAAATACATAAAAGAGTTTAATTTATTAGCTGATGCTTCCCTCAAATATGTGTTTTAGGGCTTGCAAGCTGTTCAACATGACATTTGATCATAAAAACACCCCAGTTTTCATTTCCATGCATATCTTACAGCGTGCATAGGAAGTCAACAATCCAAAAACCGTTTTGATATTATAATGGAAAACCAGCGGGGGTTCCTGACTGAGTTCCAGTGTACATGAAGAAAAATGTGTGAAACTAACCGGCTAATTTATCTTTGCTATTTGATACTGCACCCAAACATCTTTTGTCTAAGTAGTCTTTTGTAAATGTCTGTTATTTTCCTCAGGAATTAAAAGGTAAATGGAGTTCAACTCGAAAACTGCTTTGTTGGTGAGATCGATCAGTAACGCAAATTATATCAGCATTGTGTCGTGTAATGGTTTGCAATGTGTGCAAATTGGCTTACCGTAATGTGTGATGAGGCAAATGCAGTTTCACTGATATCACGGCCTGACTGTTCTCGCAGCTGGAGAGGATCGACAAACTTTTTCTCAGTAAACAAAGTTTCTTTTTGCGCTCAAACTGAGGTGCCTGATGAAGACCTGATGGTCGAAACGTTGTGCGATTAAAAAAATCATTTGGAGCAGCTATTTTCAATGTGCAGACTTCTTTTTTCCGTTTATGTAACTTTGTTGTCCTGCACCTGAGCCCAGTCTGGGTGTTTGGGATGTGCACACCAGTTTTGTATTTTTGCTGCTACATAAATAGCCATTCATAAATCCTGTTAAAGATCTAGGCAGGTGGAGCTGGGGGAGGTGGAGGGTTTCAGAGGTACTCAGAGGACAGAGGGTTTCAGAGGACTAGCTTACAGCAAACAATGAACCAGACTATTTAAATGTTCAGCCAGCAATCTCACTGGCTGCAGGATGAGCAGAGGCCAATCAGCTTGTGCTATGCGGTAATGATTTGATTGCTTGCAGATTGCATGCAAAGGACCTGTCAGTCTGCGTCCTCTAGAGTTTTGTGGGTGGGATGGGTGGATCATGTTCCTGCAAGGATATACCTAATGCAAATTAAAGGTGCTCTAAGCGATGTTGGGTGACGTCACTTCTTGTTGACGTTAGAAGTATTGTCAAACAAAACGGAGGCTAGCTCGACTCTCGCTCCTCCTCATCCCGTCTCCTCCCCCCTCCTCATCCCGTCCCCTCCCCCTCCCTTCCGTGCTTCCATGAACCATTGTAAATTCGGGACTTCGCGTTCCTTCTCCTTTTCCCTATTCTTTGTTATTTGTTCATCTGAACGTCGTCTCTCTGGTCGTGTGTCGGCCATATCAAAATTCTCAAGAATATACAATTTTAATGTAAGTTGTTGTTAGGACATCTCTCCTCTAGTTAACTTCCCTCTTCATGCTTCTCTCTCCTCCACTCCACACACCCCCCTTCATGTGCACGCGCACGAACCCCCCAACCCCCAAATCATTCTTGTCGGTTATTGGCTGGAACACTGTTTGTTATGTTTCGTGGTCCAGGCTGGGCCAGTTTGTTTTCCTTGCCGTTTGTGGAGCCTGGGCTGTCTACAGAGACCGCGTTTTTTTTACAGTGTGTTCAGGGGACAGGAAGCTAGCGGATAGTGAGGAGATGTTTGCTGGATGTGACAAAAATGTTTTGGCCTAAAAAACGCGTGACATCGCTTAGAGTACCTTTAAACATATCAAGTTGATGCTCATTTGTGTTAAATAGGAGGCTATCTGGCGCTGTAATGTGTTGTTTTTGAAAGCATGATGAGTGTTAGTTACCAATGTTATCAGTTGCGGAACAGATAACAGTTGCTGTCCTTTTAGCTAGAGTCTTCACACAGACGAGCGCTTCAATCTATCTCTTAATACCATTGCGAAGACTCTCTATTCTGTCCCTGCACTTGATATACAGTAATTAATTAAGATTTTTGATATTAGAAACCGGAACCTCTAACATGCTTAGCAAATGTTGTACCACCAGACCATTAGGGGATACGAATACTGATTGGAGATCTATTTATTTATTCACTAATGTAAAGAAGTTAAAGTTATTGAGATATTTAGGTTTTTACACTAAAGTATTATCACTGATCATGTGAAATCCTCTACGGTCAAGAGGTCAGTTCCAGCTTCCATTGATGCTCTGGACATCTCAATTCATCCCGTAGAACATGATCAGTCAATAAAACAAGGAACATGCATCAATACAATACATTATGAAACCCATTTTAATTATTGTCCTCTTCCATTTTAACTCATTTCTTTGGATGGTTTAATTCTATATTTAGCTAACATATATCCTGAAATGGAAATTGATATTGGAGTAGCCTATAATTGCGCATTGCAATAAAGATCTTGTAGATTAATGGGTTAATAATGTCATTAAATGGTAATCTAAAAAGGTCAATATGAATTTGCACTATATTATATCAGCTGGGGCCTTGATTGCCTGCCTCGCTTTGTAAAGACCAATTGGGAAGACCTGTGAAAAGAATAGGTTCAGTATTTAAAGGCAGGGGACATCACTTCCTCTGCTTTAGGGGCTTAAATAAATGAAAAGCCATAAGGTCAAGCCAACGTAGACTCTTCGCATGAACTGAAGTAATTTTAGACTCCTGCATAAACACAGAAATTAACTCTGTCCTCTGACAGTGACCCTAATTACCCTTTGGGTTACCTTTAGTATATATATATATATATATATATATATATATATATATATATATATATATATATATATATATATATATATATATATAAACCACAATAACAACCTTGTAAATGGATTTACTTAGGTCAGGGCTTATATGTGTAACTACCAGCTATTTCTATTAGTTTTTCTAATCACTTCAAGATCAGTGTTGGAGAAGCTACTTTGAAACCAGAGCCTCACTCTAGTTTTAATTTGATTAGTTTTCAGCTTTTTAATTGGCCCTCTTTGGTTACTTTTCCATTTCAATCAGATTGTTTTTGTTTTTTATTAGCTATTTGTATCGCTAAAAAAACTTTTGTTTGTGCTTAAAGGATGAATTGATTTTTGAAGTAGTTCATTAAAAAGAATCATTCGAATGAATCAATTCACTAAAATGAATCTGACTTACCAATGCTTTCCTTACTGAGGTGCAGACAGTCATGCTAGTTAAGTTAGTAGCGCCACTACTTTAAGTGAATCGCTCCCCAACGCTATTCAAGATCCGACATGCCCACAACTAATTTAATAATTCAATTTCACTCTTTTTTTTCACGTCTTCTTTCTACATTGTCCATTGGGAGGCCCTGCTCATGTAATGCACTTGAATGGACCAGTAATTATAAAACTAGGACATATAGCAATGGGAGATAATTAATATTACCAAGTCCCGGGGAGATTTTTTTTTATTTTTTTTTATGAATTTAGGTTTTGACAGAGGCTTTCAATTATGTCAACCCCACTGGGTACTTATATCCAGAATGTATTACATCTATATTAGGTGCCTGCATTAAGACAAATGCGTGTTCAGATGGAGTTAACATCACAAGGGATGTGAACCTATGATGGTTTGTTAGCCTTAATTCATTACACATGCCAACAAATAGCTGATTTAGTGTAAAATAAGCCTCCTCACTCACCATATGGACACAAAGATGTCAGTTTGATGGACAATACTGTAGAATAGCAGCAGGTACAGAAAATTACCTTTGAGCCAAAGTTTCCTTTCTACTATAAAAGAGAAGCAAAGCGTCATTGAAAATGTATTGCTGAGAAAAACATTGTAGTTAAAAGGGAAAGCTTGTCCCTTTGAATAAAAGTTACAGTTACAGGTTTCTTCTGAGCCCCAGATAGGATATCATATTTTCGATGTTAACTTGTACTGAAGCCAGTTTAGGAATGAAACGACACATCATGGCTTTAGATCTTTTTAGATATATATATATACACACACACATATGTAAGTAAATAAATGTAATATTGCACCAACAATACATGAAAAATAAATCCTGAAGATTTTTTTTCTTAACAAACAAGTAGGATGTCAAACTAGATATCATTTAATTTTATAATTTTTTTTTTTTTTTTTTTTTTTTTTGCTTTTATGTGATTTTCCTAGTAACAAGTATCAAAATCAATTATGTAAAAATATTTTAATTGAATTTTACTTGTATTATCTGTTTTATTTATTTTTTTACTGGAATTTATATATATTTGTTTGTATTCCAATCAAATGTATCAACATAAATATGTGATTATATTCTAAGCTTTTTTTTCTCAGAAACCAAACCAGTACTTCTTTGCACTTCTCTGAAAGTGATTCATCTGCCATTATGCAAAACATCTACCATACTGTACCTCGACCTAGACTGCTCTTTAATACACATCCATCCAGAGAAAACTGCTGCTTTAATCATTTTTTTTTTATTTATTTTTTTTATTACAGAATGATGCACCGGATATCTTCCAGGGCATAAAATGTGCGGTTTCACTCAACAGATCGACATCAGCAACCTTTTTCTTCCAGTTATAAAAGCTCAAGAGGACAACCGAAAAAGTGGGTCGCTGTGAGAAACTGGAATGTATTCTCTGTCTTTATGACCCTGGTCCCACACAAACTGACCTTATTCAGCACCTGTGCATTGTTTACCTAGCTATAAATACATGCAACAAAGAAAATTGTTCATGGGAAATGTTTTGCACCAGTGGTATTGATGAGATCTGTGTCTTCAGAGGACAAACATGTGGAGAGGTTGAGTGTTGGTTTTATGCGGTTCTATATTAGACATGTGGTTGTGTCTTCGGTGAGTTGCAGTTGAACAGAGTATTGTGTCACCAGCGCAAAAAAAGTGGAAAACAGGGATCATTGAAGGAATATTCTTTCAAAGTGACTTTCACATTCCACAGAAACTAAAGCATACAGTTTTGGATTGACAGAAACAAAAAAACAGAGTTTTCACATATGGGTGAATCATCAGTGTGTAATTCCATATATAAAATGAATGCAAAGAATATAATTAATCTGTTTCTGTGTTAGTCACTTTGTAAAACTTATGATTAAGGAACCCAGCATGGAACAAATTGTTCTAAATTTATCCCGCAAAAATGTCTAAGTAACAGCATATTGAACGTTTCTCACAAATGAACAGTAACTTTCCAGTAAACGAAGATAATTAAAGCACTCTAAAACTCTTTGTTTATGTTGTTATATTTCAGCGTATGACAGTTTTAATTTGTCCATTTATCTTGCTACACTAATTATTATTTATGCTCATTTGAGATAAGGCTAATATTCTAAAAAGGCAGGATTTATCTTCTTTAGACTTTCCACCACTCTCTGTATGAACAGAGGCAAATGTAAATGAATTTAAGCTGCTCACAAAGAGCATTAAAACTGATTTAAAGCTTCAGACGAGTGAACAAGTTACAGAGAAACAGCAATTAACTGCACAGTTGCAAAGTATGTTACTGTACTAATTCAGTCCTCATGCTAGAAGGTCTTTGGTAGACAATAAAACCAACAAATGCACTTTAAAAATCGACATGAAATCAATATCGACATTAATACATGATCCAGGTGTGCAAAAATAGAGAATTGTAGTGGAAATTGATTTTTAGTGCAGAATGCCCTATAGCCTACTTAATTACCTATAAAACAACACATGCAGACAGCACATGAAAATTAATGATGCTATTTCTATGGGATACTTCAACCCTGTGTATTTTAACATTTGTTCCAGTGCACTAGTTTTCCAGCTAATAGTTAACAAACATGTAACAAAACATTTAGCTAACATTTCATGAGTAATGAAAATCTTTTTTTTTGTTATGCAAACATTGAGGGAACATTCCTTTCTATAATTTTGCAAACATTATGGAAACGTTACTTTTGAATGCTGTCTGAATGTTCTGAAACAAATTGTAACTTTTAAAAAAACAGACAAATGTGCAACTAAAATGTTTCAGAAAAAAGAAATCCATGGACGATGTATAAATAATGTTTCTGTGCTAACATTTTGCGAACATCAATAAAGAACAATGAACGTTCTGTATGCAGTATTGTTTCAAACAAATCAGCTTCACAGTAATAAGACAGGAAAATAATATTAGACAAATTCATTCTCAGTTTATAATAAAGCAGCTCTACAGAAGACAATAGTGTCATTTCAAATAATGTTCTTGCTTTTTATTTAGAACTTTCTTTTTATTAACTTTACAGGAAGAATGTTTGCTCATAATTCTGAGATAACCTCAGCAGAACGTTGTCACTGTACGCGTGATTTTTGTTTAATCGAGGGATTAGTCAACATTATTTCCTGTGGTAATCGTCAGCATGTCACGGATGCCTTTGAGCTGAGCATGACTTGTATTGAACCCGGGAACGTTACTTCAGCAGTGCAGGAGGGGTTTTATGATTATTTATTTACAAGTGCTGACAATTTTAAAATGACACATAAGATGTGGGCAGCCCCAAGAGAGGACAGGGGATTCCATATGTATAACTGTACTTTTTTTTATTCAGTGACCTCTTTTCCAGAACTCATCTCATGCGGTGGAGACTGCACAGATGAGCTCGCAGACCCGCCTGGATACCCGGGATCCTCGTCGAACTCATTTATGAACATGAGCAAGAGAGCAGAAAATGAGACCAACCAAGAGGCGAATGGGGGAGACGCTGCCCAGGAGAGTTAAAACGAGAGAATCGCTCTGAATCCGCCTATTGTCTGAGTAGGAGAGAGTACTAAACTATGCCACTGTACTTCGACTCCATTTGGTTGTTAACCGATGCAACTGTATCACTGAGCTCAAGTTGAATTCGAGAACCGGATCAGTAAGCGAATCATTTAGATCTGATTCAGAAACCGGTTCATTGACAAAACAAAATAAATATATATATATATTTTTTTTTTCATGAACAATTCAAGATTGGATGTTAGTGTTTTCATAATAATAATAATAATAATGTCTTAAATTTATATCTGTAAAAATATATATATTTTATAACGTATATTTAGGCCAAATTGAATAAACAGGTCAACTTAGCCTGATGTCAATCTAAGCAATTCCAAAAAAGCGCAGATGAAAAAAGCGCGTGATCTACTGACGACACACACCTTAAAGAACAGACACAGCCGGATCATTTCCATAATGACCAACACAATCTACCAAGAGCACCGCAAATTAGAGTCTGGTTTAAGACATGCTTTTGGACGGTAAATAATGGCGCAAATACCAGTAAATCGACTACTAGCCTACAAACCATAGTAAATTACCTTGCGTGATTTATTTAAACTCCCATTCTTCCATAATTTTTGCATCTGAAAGGGAAACTCCTACAAATACATGTGCAAAACGGTCAGCCACACAAATAACCATGTTCACACATTTTCAGTGCTAAAAGTCACTGCATGTCTTTAGTAAATCCCGACAGTAGTTTTTTAATGGCAAAAGAGGGTTTGTGCTCTAATTAATTAATTAATAATTAATAATTAATATCTGAGTTTGGGAACTGCATACTAGCATACTACTCATATTTCCACCATAGAACAAAAAGAAACAGTGGCTGCATCCAAAATCACACTCCTTAGAGTAGGTACAATACTTATTTTTGAATAAGTAATTACTTCACAACCACTAGTCAAATCAAGTCACCTTCATTTATATAGCGCTTTTAACAATATTGTTTCAAAGCAGCTTTACAGAGATAATGGGAAATTACTGTAACATATTGTTTAGGCTTTACAGCAGCTCTAGGATAAAGTTATTGTCCAGCTAAAGTTAAGTTTTGATTGATTGATTCACTTCCATTGCGAAGATCATTAGTTATTAACTTACGGGCGCTAACACGACACTGTTCTAACAGGAAAACCCTTAACGCGCTCCGGCCGCCCATCCGCACAAAACAGTGCCTGGTGTCTCAAGAATGCACTCCCTTAAATAGGTTCGAAGGTGCAAACGATTATCCGTTATCTCTGTGCAAACCTCAAAAACGCAAACCTGTGAAAACGCAGACGTCGCGCACATGCGCATTACGTGTTCAGTCCAAAGGTATGCGCGTTTGAATATATATCTGTGCAGGTGTGTAGTCCTTCTTTACAAATCAACCCTCAATAAACTACTTGAAAAACTAAACTTGAACGTACTAAAAAAGTATGTTCTGTATAGTATGAATGTGTGTAATATGAGTGTAATCTGGACGTACTACATTCACTGTGTTGTCATATTCATGTGACCTGCTAGCAGCAGTTGCATTGCTTCACTGTCATCCACAAATCCTCTCCCGTGGCCTCATGGTGTCCATGATCGTACTGCATCCGAAAACTGCAGCTGACTTGCTGCCATAATCTACAGCAAAATAGAGTGAGCTTTGGTGATAACTAAACGAATATTGAATTACTGCAATAGCAATTTCTTGCTAGAAATAACACCAGAAGTGAAAAATATTGGTCAAAAACATACATTGACACATAAACCTCAACTTTCAGATGCCATCTTTATTTTTGAGCTCAACTGTCACTGAATGGAACGCACAGGATTGTGGGAAATCAAAGGCATCGAAGGATGCGTCTATGCTGCCTTCCAAAATCCATCAGATGAAGGTATCTCAGGAGACTAGAAGTGATGCTAACATTGGTTTCGGACGTGTCTTGATGCCTTCCCGCCTTGGAAGGCCTCCTCCGAAGGCAGCATTTTTAAGCTTTCGGACGCGACCAACGAATCGATTACAAAAGAGTCGCCACCTACCTGTGTAACTATGTAACCCGCAGAAGGAGTCCATTTTATATCGTCTCTCTTGGAACGCTACTTTGTATTTTGGATTGAACTATTATTTCAAGGAGAAATGAGAGGAAACTAATACTCATAAATATATGCCTATTTCAGAATGTCTGCCATCAAGTGAAATCAGACACAACTCGTGTCAAGTGACAGAACTGTATCAATTCAAGCTCTACCTAAAAAGGGATAAATTCGGTCTTTGGATAATGTACTGGGCGGAACAAACCAAGGCTATTATTATTCCCAATCCCATCCATCAACACTGAAGTGATAAATGAAACGATTCTCCTTCCTTACAGTTTACAAACTTTGTGAGGCTTATGTAGCTTCAGTAACTTTGTATAATAATGTATGTATTTGTAAAAACCCATTTTACGAACTAGCCTATATGATATGATTATTCTACAGTTTCATTTTGTTTCGAGACCATCAGTAGTCCTATATTCTGGTAGCTTTGATTGGGTGGACTAGAAATGTATACATTAATAAATAAAATAATTATGCTTGCTCTGTACAAAATTGACATATTAGATAAAAAAAAAAAAAAAAAAAAAAAAAAAAAAAAAAATATATATATATATATATATATATATATATATATATATATATATATATATAATTTCAATCGCAGTCAGATGTGAACATGATGAGCTCTTTCTCAATATATGGGAGAAAAAAAAGTGTGCAGCTTACTTGATTAAAATAGGTGACATTGCTAAACCACTTACACATCTTACCAAACTCTCCCTCTATATATCCTCTGTATAAATGCTGCTTTCATCACTTGTTTCCTCTGAATCATTCTCAACCCTAAGGGCAGGCAACAAAAGCTGAGGCGCTCTGTCACAGCGTTTCGTCACTCGGACCATGACTTCCTCATCTGATATTCTTCACTGTATTTTATGATACAGAAATACTTGACCCTTTGTTTGCAATATAAATCATGTCGCCTTAGGCATGGTCTCTCCTGCAGATTTTAGAAGTGCATGTCCTAAAAAAGGACAAAAAAAAAAAAAAAGAAAACAATTACAAGGATGTGCTTACTTAAGGGAAACAGCAAAGGTTCCTTCTGAATCAGGATTCAGGATCACAGATTTCTCATTTAAAGCACATAAGGCCCTTTATCTCTGTCACTGTCTGCCTACACACACACACACACATACACACACACCGTTAGACAAACTAAATCCCTCTGTACAATGGCATAAATGCATACTTTCTTGACATCTAATTTTCCGCCACCATGTCTTTAAAGCAAACTCCGCCCTAGTGACACAACAATCCCATGTGGCTTTCTTTAATCTTCCAATGCCCCCATGCTGTCAATTCTGATATGACACTGGGTGCAGACGCCACATGGGATCGAGCGTGCACACGTATGTGTCTGAAATCACCAATCTTAGGAGTGTTAGGTTGACTGATTAATTACTGTGTTTGTTAGATATTATTTAGTTTCAGACACTATCTAAATTAAACCTGTCATTCTTTATGCAGAGGAGAAGGACGTGTCACTGTTATCTTGATGTGTTGTTTACTAGGTATTGCACTGCAATGCTGATGCTTGAATCATATTGCATGCCATGAAAAAAAAAAATATATATCCATTCTAATTGTATTCTATTGATATTCTATTTTATTTTACATATTTTATTGAGCTGATTATAGTGTTTTATCATCATTACATGACGTTTTTTTTTGTTTTTGTTTTTTTTTAGTTAGTTTGTTATATTAGTTGTATCGTTAATGTGGTTGATTTGTTTTTAGTTAGATTATTAGACTATAGTTTTCACAATTAAATACTTTTTCGAATATAAATGCATATTCTTTGTTTTCGCTGTTCTAAAATCTAAAGAACATCTTTAAAGAAAATTAATGAAAGAACAAGCCAGTCATAACATTTCCATGAACTCCATACTGCATATTCACTGTCTGGGGGAAGAAAAATAATAACAATGATTGTTTTGCTGCTTGAGAGTGTTAATCGTCTAAAGGATTCTCTTGAAATCACACATTTAATGATAATGGGACTTTATCCTCCCCTTGAGTCCATGTTATGTGAAGAAGATCAGGAAAAGAATATACACACGATACCGTGTTTAGTGTTTTAAACAGATCAAACTGTGGACACTGTGGCTGAGTTTGTTTTCTTTGGCATCACTGTCTCTCTTACATTTACATTCCCTTAGTGCCTCTCATCAAAACAGGAAAAAGGCTAAATGTTTACTAATGTAATTTAAGTCATAATTGTGGCATATCTTAATAATCTTATATATGTGTCAGGGTTATGTTTAGTTACATTCAGTTTTTTGTGCATGGTTTAATTTCTCCTGTTCCTTTTTTTGCCTGTGTTCCCGGTCATTGTTAGTTTCTGTAGTTACTGATTAAGTTGCGCACCTGTTTCATGTTCTGTTGATTATACCCTGTGCATTTAAGCCCATTTGATGGGGTCGTTTTCTAAGCTCACGCCTGTTATCTCCTATGTGTTTTCTGCTGGATATATTGATTAAAGACTGTTTTTGTTTGTGTTCCAGCATCATGCGATTATTGCAACCAATGTATGTAGATGTTTAAATAATTAATGTCTTAACTGGTCTGCAGCATATTTTGTGTTCTTATTTGTTTTGCTTATTACTTATTCATTTTTATTTGAGCCATTAATAACAATTCTTCATTGGCAAGCAGTCATTCGTCGATCATTAGTAGGCCTATTCTTCCCGGTGCAACCTGGAAAACACATCAAGTTATCTGACACTCTCTCCAGTAATAAAAGACAGTGTTGTAATTATTGCTTAGACTGGGCGTTTGCTTTAAAGTTTTATGCCTTGCTGCCTAAAAAACAAACCTCTCTGCCATTACAGATGCAAATGCAGTGGACAAACATGTTTCAGTTGCTTCAATTCCTCTAAAAATATCTGAAGGCTGCACAAATCATTTATTGCTCAGGAAAAATGACATTTGAAATATTTTTAGAATAAAATAACAGCTTGCATTTTTGTCATACATCATGTTTTATTTAATAGTAAGCATGCTCTTGAGTGACACTGTCTGCTTGATACTTTTGAACTTGAACTTTTGAATAATCGAATAAACTAATAATAATATTAGGAGCAAAATTGTTAAGTGTGACAGAAATGATGCCACAAATGTCGCAGGAATTAGTGTATAAATCAATCTAAACAAATATAGAAAATGTTTATGTTTATTTTACTGTTTATATATATATATATATATATATATATATATATATATATATATATATATATATATATATATATATATATATATATATATATATTATTATTATTATTTATTTATTTATTTTATTTTTTTTTTTTTTTAAGAATTGTCATATATTAAAATTCCAAGTGTCTGGGCGACAATAAAACAATACAACTTATGCATAAAAGTAATTTGTGAAGCAGCAAAGCTAAATAATGAAGATAAAATGTTTCTAAGACAGCTTCTTGGTTTCTTGATCTTCATGTAGATCATAAATAAACACCTACAGATATACAGGAGTGACCACAAGTGATGTCCGGCCTAGGAAAATTGACATCAACCAATGATTTTGTAACTGTATTACATATTTTTTTTGCATTGTAAAATAAAACCCACTTCAAAGACGACTTCTCATATTTTAATGATTTAATCGAACTTTGAAAAACAAACATCCCCTCCGGTAATCACTTTTGACCACTACTACATAGTGGGCAATATTATTTTAATATTGTCACAATATTATCTAAAGATATTCTAACATATATATATATTTTTTTTTTTTTTTTTTTCTCATTACAGTCATTACAGTATATTAAGTATTTGCACCACATGTGCCAGTAAGAAGCTGGTGGGACTCAAGCAAATCTCTCAATATTATATTTTAGTGTATAATGTCTAACACAAATGACCTAGGCCCGCAGGTCTCATCAGAAACACACTCTCCCAGTATGTGTTTTATCACTGCTGTTAATTTTATGAGGGCAGTTAAGCAAATTGGAGAAACGTCTGCCAGCTAGCATACAGCGACTCGCAGTGTTTTTGCTAAAGACAAAAACCAGAAGGGAAAGACAAAGATTTCGATTCAGAAAGAATTAGGTTTGTGCTGCTGTTATGAGACCATGGGAGACTGATGATGCCAGGTTTCAAGTGCAACAGGATTTCTTCTCATGCATTATAATGTTCTCTCTGTCTGCCTCTGTTTCTCTCTCACTCGCTCACAAAGAAGCCAGTGTTCGGTATTGTGTGAGATGCATGTTTAAGTCCCCAGATGAGAGATGTTAACCCCTATAAGCTGCTTGTGTCCACAATACATGGTCTTGGAAACTGGTGGAATAGTTTGGTTTAACAAATGTTGGTAAAGCTACTTATATAGCCTGTAAAGCTACAAGCTACTTAACATTTAAAGTTCAACTACAGGCAAGGTTAAAAAGTAGTTGAGTTGCCAATCAACTACAGGCAAGACTCCTTAAAAAGTAGTTAAACAAGCTTTGAATCCACAGGGCAAAAGCTTTTTAAGTGTATTTATATATTTTTTATTTTAGATTTAATTACAAAACTATACACTATCATTCAAAAGTTTTTTTTAATTTTTTAAAATGTTTTAGAAATAAGTCTTTTCTGCTCAACAAAGCTGCATTTATTTGATCTAAATAAAGTAAAAAACAGTAATAGCGTGAATTAAAATGGTGAAAAAAAAAAAAATCTATTAATATATTTTAAAATGTTATTTACTCCTGTAATGGAAAAGCTGAATTTTCAGCATCATTACTCCAATCTTCAGAGTCACATGATCCTTCAAAAATCATTATAATATGCTGATTTGCTGCTCAAGAAACATTTATTATTTATTATTAATTATTATTATTATTATCAGTGTTGAAAACCGTTGTGCTGCTTCATATTTTTTTGTGATACATTCTACTAAAATTCACCTTTAACTGTGTTGAAACAGTGGCAACAAACAATTCATGCCTCTAGCAAATATAACCTATGCAAAAACATATCTGGAAAAATACATTCAACCTCAGATGGAAAGCACTAAGCAGCGGCCGATCTCAAACAATGCCCTCTGACCTAAAATGACCTTCAGTTTGCTCAAGTGTCTCTCCACCAATGAGAGTAAAGCAATTTCATGTACCTAAATTGGCTCATGAAATGCATCTGCAGTTTTCCACATTTATTCATCTCAAGCACTATCATTTGGTTATGAGTATATCAGTCAGTGACCCTTGAAAATAGTGGTCAGAACACTGAATTACATTCAAAGATACTTAAATAAACAGATTTACAAATAAATAAAGCCAGAAAGGGCTTTCTGAGTACTAATTATTTTAAAATAATTTGGTTCGGATCCAAGTGCATTAGCAGGAAAAACTACACTTATGTTGAACATGGAAAAAAACTTCAGCATAATGGATGTCCATATAACCAATTGCCAGTACATATTCATACTTTATAATCAGCTTCATATTTAGAGGTCCATATTATACTGATGAAGTGTGTTGAATTCAGTGCATAGATTGTATTTGTGTTTCAATGAGTCACATAATGATGGTCCAAACCAAAGCGCCGAACCACAGTGTTCAAACAATCTCTTTGTGGGTGACAGGAAAACGTCAATTTAGATATGGAGGGACACTGTGTTTATTGTCTATTGACCTGTCCAGTGTCAAGGAAGGGTGTGCAACATCAACACTGTGCATAGATTACTTGATGACAGATACATCACTGTAAGAAAAGGGGCCGGGCAAACCCATTTCTTCTTTGTAACAATCCGTGACACCAGGACACCAAGTCAATTGGCATTTCTGATAGTGACGGTATCTCAGTTTGCATCTCAATGCAAGGCATTTGTAGCCTTTTGAAACCAATCGAAGAGTGGTGATGGAAATATATAAATAAATAAATAAATAAATAAATAAATAAATAAATAAATAAATAAATAAATAAATAAATAAAAGCCTTACATAGAAAAGTTTGATCTTCAGTTTGTTCTGTAAGTCCGAGTTGGTCGAACTGTTTTGTTAGTTTTGTTTTAATCACAAGTCAATCAGTAGGAACTAGTGATGAAGCTGCACACAATTTGCAAGGATAGATGCAAGAACTTGCAGAATGGGGATTGCAATCAAAAGCATGAATGTATTGCTGTGACAGAAGAGTCAATGACTAATAAAGATGTCTGAGATGAAGGAAATAAAAAATAATAATTTAAAAAGATGAAATTATGGATGAAAAAGTACTAGGAGCGTAGTATTTTTTTTTAATTAATCATAGTTTCATGGTTTTTAAAAACATGTTCAACATTTTCTAACAAAAGGTTTGATTTAATGGCTTTAAAATAACTTCTTTTTTTTTTTAATGTGATTTCCGTACACTTTCATTATATATATATATATATATATATATATATATATATATATATATATATATATATATATATATATATATATATATATATATATTTACACTCTGACAACACTCAGACACTCTTAACTTCATGCCCCCAATAAAAAAATAAATAAAAATATATATATATTAATTCAGAAACCCATTTTTTTATCATATTTTAAAGTTGCTGTATATATGATTGCCAATGTATCTCTGATTTAATTATTAAATCTGAAAAAAAAAAAAAAAAAGTTATGTCACTGACCTACATAAATTGATGAACATTGCTTTTACATATTTTATCAAACACCTAACCCTAGCTCAAACCCCAACCATATCTTCTGCAGCTACAGAAATATTACACACTTTCACATGAACATGTAGGTTGGTGCTTCTGCTTGTTAGACAGCTCATATTAATGGGCTGCCAGCTTTAGAGAATAAAGACAAAAGGAAAATATTGTGAACAACAAATCTCTGCTTTATGTACTTGCCATGCCAAGCTCTATGATCTTCAGGCATGTAGTCTAAAAATAGGCTTTAAGTGACTTTAAGTGACCTTTATAGACTTTAAGTGTAAGTGTTTTTTTTTTGTTGTTTTTTTTCTGTGGTTTGGTATTGCATATAGTAAGTGACAACCACACTAGCCTTACAAGAAAGTATTGTGGCAGTAACATGATTACCATATTCATCATAACATTTTTATGGAAAATCATCATAACAAGAACCCCGGAGCAGTGTAAAAAGTGGTAATCTGCAGTTGTGTTGGTATAAATGAATGTATTTATGTTGATTCAGCAGTATTCAGTCCTTGACCCTGTGCATGTTAGTGACTGTCCTGCCCTGAAATTTACTGCAGCAAGTATTAAAAAAAATGCAATGATGGATGAGCTAATCCTAAACATTTAACTAGTTATTACTCTAAATCAAGAGAGTGTATGTGGTTCGACCTACCAGTTGAATTGTCTTCACTGTGTCTGTTCCTGCAGGAGCGAGCTCAGAAGTGGCAGATGACCGGTGGGCTGTGAATGACTCCCCAGTGGGCCGTCTGTGTTTGTTCATTTTATGTTCGGCTGTCAAAACTCCACATTGACCCTGAATCAGTTTCGCTGCTATTGATTTATAAAGCTGTTTGGCCTTGATGTGAGATCACATCATGGATACATTAAGAAGAGCTGCTTTCATAAGTTCAACCCAAGATCGTTGTTATATCACCATCAAGTAAAACACGAGTAATTGTTAGACCTATTATAATAATCATTGTCGTTAACATTGAAGGCTTCTAGAGTTTCCTTACCTTTAATGAACAAAATAATTGCCAATGTCTCTTAAAGTCAAACAGGAAGAGAAATCAGTGTAAATATAAGATATTTCTTTTCCAAACAACACTAGTGCCCCCTGGTGTTCATACTGCACACAAACAGCAGTTATGAAGACACCAATTGAGTATTTATTTTCTTTTTCTTTTTCTTTATATGAGCAAGCACTTAACATTCTGTTCTATTCTGTTAGAAATGAATGCAGTTTATATTTAATTATCATGGGAATTTGGCAGTGAAAATAAAATAATCAGATATTATACAAAAAAAATGCATTAATATTTCCTGCATTTCTGTATCTTTAAACTGATTTGTTTCTAGTTGCATTTACTGTAAAACACTCACCGGCCACTTCATTAGGTGCACCTTTTCAACTGCTTGTTAATGCAAATATCTATTCAGCCAATCACATAGCAGCAACTATGAATAAAATGCATGTAGACATGGGCAAGAATGATCTTCTGAAGTTCAAACTGAGCATCAGAATGGGGAAGAAAGATGATTTTAGTGACTTTGACTGGCATGGCTGTCGGTGCTGCTGATCTGCTGGGATTTTCACACGCAGGGTGTACAGAGAATGGTCTGAAACAGAGAAAATATCCAGTGAGCGGCAGTTCTGTGGGTGAAAATGCCTTGTTGATGCCAGAGGTCAGAGGAGGCCAGACTGGTTCAGCTGATAGAAAGGCAACAGCAACTCAAATAACTACTTGTTACAACAAAGGTCTGCAGAAGAGCATCTCTGAACACATCAAACCTTGAAGCAGAAGAGCTACATCAGCAGAACACACACCGATGCCACTCCTGTCAGATGAGAACAGCAAACTGAGGCTACAATTCACACAGACTCATCACAACTGGACAATAGAACACTGGAAAAATGTTAATTTCTGCTGCAACATTCAGATTGTAGGGTCAGAGATTGGTGTAACTCAAAGCATGGATCCATCATGTCTTGTATCAGTGGTTCAGGCTGCTGGTGTTGTAAAGGTGTGGAGGATATTTTCTTGGCACACTTTCGTCCTCTTAGTACCAACTGAGCATCATTTAAACTCCACAGCCGACCTGAGTATTGTTGCTGACCCTTTATGACCACAGTGTTCCCATCTTCTGATGGCTACTTCCAGCAGGATAACACATGGTGCCTTAAAGCTCAAATCATCTCAAACTGGTCTCTTGAACATGACAATGAGTTCACTAAACACAAATGATCTTCATAGTCTCCAGATCTCAATCCAGTAGAGCAGCTTTTGGATGTGGTGGATCTGGAGATTAACATCATGGATGTGCAGCTGATAAATCTGCAGCAACTGTGTGATGCTAACATGACAATATGGAGCAAAATCTCTGAGGAATGTTTCCAGCACCTTGTTGCATCTCTGCCGTGAAGAATTAAGGCAGTTCTGAAGGCAAAAGAGAGTTCAACTCAGTACTAGCAAGGTGAACCTAATAAGGCTGTCGCACACACAGCCCGGTGGACAAATAGACGTCCTCTGTGAGGAATTCATCACACAGGACGTTTATTTGTCCATAGGCCTGTGTGCGCTTCTTCTTCCACCTACACTGCCGTCTGATTGTTTGTCACACAACCTTCCCTTGGGTTTTGTCTTATAATTATTTCTCCACATTTTCTTGCCCAAAGCACAATGAAGAGTCAAGCAATACCCATGATACTCAAGGTAACAGGGAAAGTCAGTACAAGAGGACGAGTTCGACAAGCTTCCATTAAGCAATTTGAGTTAATTAGCAACTTATTCCATTATTCATGCGAGATCTGTGTTTGTTCTCTGTCATAAATTAATCCAAAGTTTAACAAAGTCACAGAGACTTAATGACGCGCTTCTTTTATGTCTCTATTTATTTTCCCGACAAATCTGACGAAGGCGATGTTTGTCCTTTTTAACAGGGGACAAGACATCTGTTTATTTATCTAATTATTTATTTAATTTTCTTTGCTTCGGTGTCGTGAACATGACCCAGGGTCCATTAAGTGAGTTATCAAACATATTTTACATAATGATTTTCTTGTGTTATTTGATAATTAGATGACAAATCTCATCCTTTAACCGAGCGCAAGCACACAACTCTCGTTACTAATTCTGCTCATTACTCTAATGAGATGATTTCATTATCTTTAGAGGACTTTGCCACCCAACAAGGGCAGATTCAAGTTCTACAAGGTGTGTATCATGTTGTGTGATGACAAAAGTCTAATCGCTGATTCTTGAGGACTTGGACCAGAGGGGTCAAGGCCATTGAAAAGCTTTTTGACTGTTTGAAGCCATCATTGTTTTACAAAATGTTTTATTTTGGTCTGTCACTCATCCCGTGATGGGACCGACACCATCAAATACTAACAACATTTGGTAACACTTTATTTTACAGTGTCCTTGTTACATGTTACGTGTACTTACCATAGTAATGACATTAAATTATGCATAATCACCATCAAATACTAAGAAATTTGGAAACACTTTATTTTACAGTGTCCTTGTTACGTTACATGTACTTGCCATAGTAATAACAGTAAATTATGCATAATCACCATCAAATACTAACAAAATTTGGTAACACTTTATTTTACAGTGTCCTTGTTACGTTACATGTACTTGCCATAGTAATAACAGTAAATTATGCATAATCACCATCAAATACTAACAAAATTTGGTAAAATTTATTTTACAGTGTCCTTGTTACATGTTACGTCTACTTACCCTAGTAATGACATTAAATTATGCATAATCACCATCAAATACTAAGAAATTTGGAAACACTTTATTTTACAGTGTCCTTGTTACGTTACATGTACTTGCCATAGTAATAACAGTAAATTATGCATAATCACCATCAAATACTAACAAAATTTGGTAACACTTTATTTTACAGTGTCCTTGTTACGTTACATGTACTTACCATAGTAATAACAGTAAATTATGCATAATCACCATCAAATACTAACAAAATGTGGTAACACTTTATTTTACAGTGTCCTTGTTGCATATGTTACATGTACTTACCATAGTAATAACAGTAAATTATGCATAATCACATGCAACTAATCCTCAACCAAATCCTAATCCTACCCTAACCATATGGTAAGTACATGTAGTTAATTAATATTACTTAGTACATACATATATAGGCTAATTACACTGTAACAATGACACCTTAAAATGAAGTGTAACCCAAAATGTTCACTGTCATGTGAAAGATTTATTATACATATTGACATTTCTAGCATCAACCTGACAGAACCATCGATCTGAGCCGTCAGATGACCAAATTACCAAATTTTTCATGTAATAAATGCAGAAACAGTTTTTTTTTTTTGATGTTGCTAACATATCTGAAGAATCAGTGTAAATTCTCCCAGAAGAAAACAAACACTTTAGAAAAGCAGCTTTGCCAAACCTCTGTGTCTCGTGGCAGCAAACACACTCCAGGTGGCGGCTTTCTGCTGGAGATCAAAACGTTAAATGATTACCTTTCCCTCACACTGAAGTCTGCATCAAGTCAACATTGTCTCTGACCTCCATTTTCAGCAAAACTAAACTGGAGATAAAACGCAGTAATTGTTTCATTGGAAGTGCCACCTGAGAGCGTTTAGGCTGGGGGATAAACGCCCCGGCTGATGCCCGTGTTCCAGGAGCTTGGTCATGTATTGGGGGATTTGGAGTGAAAGGGGAAGCTCTGGCCATGTGCCCAGGGGCCAAAACATTAGCATTCTGTGCACCAGTCAGGCTATCCAGGGAAAGGCTCCCGAAGTCACAGAGCAAGGGATAAAGGTAATTGCTAATGGATGTGTGCACCTGCTACTGTGGGCCTTGAGTCTGCCATGAATGGAGAGACGAGAGAAAGAAGGGACGGGGAAGAAAAGAGACGGGGAGGGGAAGAGAGAGAGAGAGAGAGAGAGAGAGAGAGAGAGAGAGAGAGAGAGAGAGAGAGAGAGAGAGAGAGAGAGAGAGAGAGAGAGAGAGAGAGAGAGAGAGAGAGAGACGTGTTTTTGGCCCCTTGTCAATTTACAGCCCCGGCACCAGATTCTCTGAAAACACACACACACACACACACACACATGCTCGCTCATACACACATCCTGTTTGTGACTGACTCATCCCAGAATAAATTTAGATTGCTCAGACAATGCTCTTTCTCACAAAATTCTGTATAGGTAAAATAAACACAAAAGAGACAATAGTATATTTCTTTCTTTCTTTCTTTCTTTCTTTCTTTCTTTCTTTCTTTCTTCTTTTCATCTGTCTGTCTATCTATCTATCTATCTATCTATCTATCTATCTATCTATCTATCTATCTATCTATCTATCTATCTATCTATCTATCTATCTATCTATCTATCTATCTATCTATCTATCTATCTATCTATCTATCTGTCTGTCTGTCTGTCTGCCTGTTTGTTTCTGTCTATCTATCTATGTTTTCTCGCAGCAGAGTTTAGTTGGTTTGTTTTTCTATAGTGAACTGTTAGTTTTTGTTTCTCTCTGAGCAACAGTGTTTCCATCATGAAACTTTCCAAAAGTGAGGTCTAGAAAGTGCACAGCACACATCTTTAATGATGAAGCAGCAGCAATCCGATGTTTTGTTGCCCTTGTGGGTGCAGAAACATGCTGCAGTTTAATAAGAGACTTTCTTGAAATCTCAGCCAAACAATAAGCTCAGTTAACAGGTATATATTCTCTCATCCGCTTGGCAATACACATGCGTTCACTGGTTTTCTGAATTGTTTTTCTAAATGTTAGATGAGTCAGCTTCAATAATTTTCGGAATTTTTTTTTCTTTTCTTTTCACTTAGTATTCTGTAAGTGAATATAGTGAAAATACAATAATAACATTTCATGCTTTGTGGCAACCCAGTTACTTTCTAAAAGTTTTGGGGCTAACATTGTCTAAATAACATGCTATGAGTTACTGTTGTAAGGGTGGAATTCCTGCAGTGGTTTCAAGCTGCAAGAACTGCCGAATGACTAAAGAAATGTTATTGGCAAGGTGGTAGAAAACTGCACATTTCTTGTCTATAACCACCCACTGCCACTTATACCAACGACGGAAATAAGTGCAGTTACAATAGCTTAATATTTGTGGGAGAGCGTTGCTATAGATAGTGACAATATTGTATTGCAATATTTAGCACTTCAAAGTCAATACCTAATCAAAACTAGTTAGTACATTACATT